>JAJGOT010000319.1:640000-1005780 GCA_022457155.1 Cladopsammia gracilis
CGTAAGCACCGCTATCGAATCGTAAACATCTTGTCCGTCATGTTGGATCAGGTAGGTACTTCATGTAACAGACCTTTTGGAGTGACTGTCCTTATAATATTCTTACAGAACCCCTATTTTTCAGACTGGTGAGAACACTGATACAGTGTATGGAGACAAGTTTTATTTAGAGAATTTACGTCTTGATACTGGTGCTTGCATAAAGTATGGAAGTACCATTTTGTTAGTTAAAAGATGAATAAGTTCCTCACCTTAATACTTGAAGAAGCTGAAACAACCTTACTTTCCAAAGATTGAAACATTGATGAACCCCTTAAGGAATGAAACATGAATAAAAAATATAAAAATCAATTCTGACAGATTATATGCAGTACAGCTTCAAGCCATTTCAAAGACTAGCTTGAAAAAAAGTGGAGAAGAAGACAGTTGAACATTTTAGACAAAAGGCTTAATCTGTACAATAGTGTCCAAGGAAAATGGAGTTTCTGTTTGAGATAGAAAGAGGTTTGAGATAGCATCTACTGTAAAAAAAAATTAAACAGCAAAAGAAAAACGGTTTGAAATTCAGGTTTCAAACTCATTAATAAAAATATTATTAATTAAGTTTGTACAAAGAAAATTTTAAGTGTGTGGGTGGTTTGGAATCCCCAATCTTAATTATCATAGATTTTAGCAATTTTATTTCTTCCTTTCTCTGTATTTTATCCTAGCATCTTGATTCAGTTTCTAAGTATAAAGCTGTTATTAGCTGTTCACTGAACACTAGAACTTTAGCTGGTTCACTAACCCATGTATAAATAAAGTGTTGTTGTTGTTGCATTGTATCAGTTTGAGAAGCTTTATCAAATACTCAAAAGAGTGTTTTATCAGGTATCCAAACACCTTAAAGTGGGTTAAAAAAACTTGGATGCATCTCCTTTTTCAGGGTTGCCACTCATTAGAACATAAAAAATTCCCTGACTTTTCACTGACCTCAAAACAATTTTCACTGACTTTGCATTAGGCGAATTATCAAATAAGCCACATCCACTATTACATTTGCTTCAGCTTCTTTTGCAGACCATCAATATTCTTCTCTTCATTTTCGATCTCTACGTTTTTCAGGGGATTTTGAACGCATGGCATTTGACTTCACCAAACTGAAAACAAAATTCTCTGACTTTTCACTGACTTTGACAAGAACTAAGATTTCCCTTAACCTTTTGCAAAATTCCCTGACTTTTCCCTGACCGTGGCAACCCTGTTTTTTCAACCGACTGCTATGCAAGCATGTTTGATATAGTACTTTACGAGGTAGTAATGCAGGACCCTCCCATCTTTTAACACACATGGCACATGACTCGGCAGTCTTTGATACCTGATTTCTCCAAGTTTCTTGGCTGTTGCACTTCCAGCATTTTTTGCAGCAGTCGCAGTCCTGGAACCTGCATCACTTAACACTGATTTTGTAGCAGCGGCACCAGTACTGAGTTTGTTGTACCTGAAAGAGACATGGAACCAAACAAACCTTATTGCAAATAAATGCCATGCTTATAACACAAAGGAAACTTAATCAAAAGAATGTGATGGCTACTTTCAATTTAAATTTTTGACTACTTCAAAGGTCTAATGACACTATGGTATACTGTTAACTCTCTATTAAGTCCCCTATCTATTACCCTCCCTCAGGGATCTAGCTAAAAGCCGGCCACCAGTTCATTTCACCAGCTGAAAGACAACTTATCACTCGGCTGAAAGTTCAAGGACTTGGGATGATTTTGAAGGTGAATAAGCCAGAAAAATGGGCTGGACTTGTTAATGAGCCATCTACACCTCTGCTCCCTTCTCTAATAACCATTTTCCCCCTTTTTGGAAGTCAGATAGTTTGGCTCCCTCCTCAGCTCCTCTCCATTCAGTTTTTTAAAATTAGAATACAGTTTACAATCAGTAAAATGACATAAGCTTGGAAGTCAGTACATTATACCTAAGTAAACATATTTCAGCCAGTTTGTGGGGAAACTTGGTCTTTCATTGCCAAGAAGTATTAATATATTAGGGTATAAATTATGTTGTCATTGATTGTACATCAGTGCCAGTACATATCCCATTTTTGTTTTGTTTTAGTTAGTGGCCTAAAATAATTTTGATAAAAATTTATTTGAGTTTACATTAAATTTTTATTATTTAAAATAAGCCCCCCCCCCCCCCCCACCATCTATTAAATGCTGCCTTCTTGATGCTTCAAATTAAATAAGTGAGGCTTTAATGAGCATTTTTAGTACTTAACAAAGCAATGTCAGTTTTTTTATGCATCTGTCATATTACTGTTCAAAGATAAATTTTGACAAAACATCTTCAAAGTTGCTAATGGATTCATGAACCAATGGGCACTCTTTGATAGTTATCATAAAAAAAGATATTGCCACAACTTACGCATGAGAGTGGACAATTTTGTCATTCAAATCTTTAAATGTGTCTGAGGTTTTTTGATACCTGCCAAATAACGAATAAAAAAAGCAAACTAAAATAAAAATAGAAAAGCTCTTACAAAATAGCAAATGCAACAGTGCTTAGCTATGGATGAAGTGCTAGTCTATCACAGGTTCATACCAGCAGTTTGTTGTTTCTCTAAACCCATTTACCGTAAAATGCTGCTTAAAGCCCTGGGCTTATACAACTTCATAAGGTTTTTGGCTGGCAAGCAAAAAACATCGTGAGAAAAAACCATTGATTTAGTTAATTTCTTGTAAACTTTTGTAAAGAATTGCCGTTAAGGAGCTGTGGTGCGCATATATTTAGGAGCAGCCTCCTATGCAGACGTCCTTAGGGTTCATCACGTAATCTTTCCTCCTCCTCCTTTGGGGGAGGAAAGATTACGTGACGAGCCCTAAGGACGTCTGCGTAGGAGGCTAATTTAGGAGGTGATATAACCAGAATAATTTTTTGTCAGAAAACTGATGGACCCATAACTGGGTGCGTGTATAAGCAGGTGGGCTTATAAGCGGCATTTTATGGTATACACCTGGATAAGTATAGAAACAACACAGCAGCTAATAAGCCATTAAACAGGCAAACACTGAACTACATATAACACAGCATGTAACCCATGTTAGGCCTACTGGTATTTGAATGCTGCATATTGTACTATGGGGGGTGACAACGCTAATAAACGCTGTTTGAGCAATACTGTGTGGAACTGAAAGTTGTCCCGAAAAATTTGGAATATCTTCCCGATTTTTTCGGAGACATTCACGCAAAAATTTCAAACTTCCTGAAATTTTAACAACATTATCTCATGTTTCCCCGAAAATTTTTCGAGTCTCCCGATTCCTGGCAAAATCTTCAGATTCCCGGAAGAATTGTGTTTTCCTCCCGAAACAGGCGTTCTTAGAGTTGTCACCCCCCGTTTGTACTGTACAAGTTGGTTCAAACTTTTGAGTTTGTATAGGAAATCCTACAGTGTAACCATTCAAATGGAAGCTACTGAGCAGTATGTTTCTGTGGTGATGTTTATTACACTGTACAATGCGGTTCTAACTATGGAGTCTGTGGCTGAGTCTGGCCATTCAAATGAAAGCTAGTCACTCTTACATCTGTGTTCCTTGCAGATTGTGATATTGATGACTAAATCCATCTCTTAGCTGAGTCCATGCTGTTATACCCAACAGTCGTTTTATTTCTGCTAACTGTTTCTCCTTTCTGTCAAGAGCTTGCTTCAAAGTGACAATTTCTTCCTCAATCTGCAAAGATAAAAAGAGCAAATTTAAGATGGTTCACATTACCTGAAAAATAATAAATAAAGGTGAAAAGAGAACGTAGTAGTTAGGTCCTGTGAGAGGGGTAGAAAGGGTATGTAGATGCCTCAGAAAAGGGGAGGAGAGGGTTATGTTGTATTTATTGCATCATTGTAAAGCCAGCACCAAAGATTCTATGCACTTATTGACTGAGTGGGAGGGCCAGATGGGAAAATATTTGGCTCGAGGTCATGGCGTACGGACCGAGCGCAGCGAGGTCCATGCGCCATGACCGAGAACCAAATATTTCCCATCCGGCCCGACCTAACTCAGTCAATAAGTATTTTATAATATGACTAGAAAGTACAAGAATAGTCGTGCAGTGCGAGGTCTCTTGAACTCGAGCGGGGCCGGACGGCTTTTTCCAGACCGGCTCACGTCAACCCGTCCGACCCGCTCACGTCACCTTGCAATTCTATTTTCTGCAGGATTGTGTCATCAGGGTCCGTATGGTCATATTATAAATACATGTACCACAGATTAAAGTAAAAAGGCAAAGATCCATGCCAATGATCTTCAGTGTAACCTACAGAGATTACACTCCAGGGAGAGAAAAGAGTATCCATACTGATAAAAAATTGGTCATTTTACATTTTACAAGGTTAGGATCCTGGGGGAGGGGGGATTGCAGGGGATGATCTTTGAAAATTTTACAAGGTTAGGATGTCCTGGGGAGGGGAAATTGCAGCTTGGGGTGATCTTAGGAAATTTTACAAGGTTAAGATGTCCTGGGGGAGGGGGAATTGCAGGGGATGATCTTTGAAAATTTTACAAGGTTAGGATGTCCTGGGGAGGGGGAATTGCAGCTTGGGATGATCTTAGGAAATTTTACAAGGTTAAGATGTCCTGGGGGAGGGGGAATTGCAGGGGATGATCTTTGAAAATTTTACAAGGTTAGGATGTTCTGGGGGAGGGGGAATTGCAGGGCATGATCTTTGAAAATTTTACAAGGTTAGGATGTTCTGGGGGAGGGGGAATTGCAGGGGATGATCTTTGAAAATTTTACAAGGTTAGGATGTTCTGGGGGAGGGGGAATTGCAGGGCATGATCTTTGAAAATTTTACAAGGTTAGGACGTCCTGGGGGAGGGGGAATTGCAGGGGATGATCTTTGAAAATTTTACAAGGTTAGGATGTCCTGGGGGAGGGGGAATTGCAGGGGATGATCTTTGAAAATTTTACAAGGCTAGGATGTCCTGGGGGAGGGGGAATTGCAGGGGATGATCTTTGAAAATTTTACAAGGTTAGGATGTTCTGGGGGAGGGGGAATTGCAGGGCATGATCTTTGAAAATTTTACAAGGTTAGGATGTTCTGGGGGAGGGGGAATTGCAGGGGATGATCTTTGAAAATTTTACAAGGTTAGGACGTCCTGGGGGAGGGGGAATTGCAGGGGATGATCTTTGAAAATTTTACAAGGTTAGGATGTCCTGGGGGAGGGGGAATTGCAGGGGATGATCTTTGAAAATTTTACAAGGTTAGGATGTCCTGGGGGAGGGGGAATTGCAGGGGATGATCTTTGAAAATTTTACAAGGTTAGGATGTCCTGGGGGAGCGGGGAATTGCAGGGGATGATCTTTGAAAATTTTACAAGGTTAGTATGTCCTGGGGGGGGGAGGGGGCGGGAATTGCAGGAGATGATCTTTGGAAATTTTACAAGGTTAGGATGTCCGGGGGGAGGGAGAATTGCAGGGAATTATCTTTGGAAATTTTGAAAGAAACCCCTAAAACTTACCAGAAACCTATTTTGTGGGTGTGGCTCATTTATTTTCACACCTGGTACCAACTCTTTCTGAAAAGTTGTTGCTGTCAGCATATTTTTCTGGCTTAGTACCCTAGGGGCCCTTTTACACATGCCATTTTTGATGCAATTTTTGTCATGCTCTCCAATGCAACTTTTGTCACAAGTGTAAACTAGCGGCAATTTCCTGGCAATTCAGGTGTGGCATTTGCTTTGATTTGCTGTGATTTCCCAAAACTCGCGGCCAACATGTTCAAAACCTCTGCGACATCACGTGAAAATCACGCCCAAATCGCACTGAAATCTCTGCCTGTTTACACATGTGATTTGAAGATGCAACTTGCGTGCGACAAAAATTGCATCAACAAGTACAACAAAAATCGTGACAAAAATCGCATCAAAAATTGCCTGTGTAAACAGGCCTTAAGGCATCCAAAAAAACTCTTACAGTGATCATTTCCAATGCAAACACCCTTAGTGATGCCAAACATGAATTTTACAGTAATCACCTCTGTCACTTTTATATGGGACCCCCGCACTCTGACAGGCTATGTCTGTTATCACCAACAACAGAACAGATGAAATCACAAAATACCTTAAATGTGACAGCTTCTTAGAAGTAACTTAGTATAGGTGTTTATAAATAATTTTACTGTGATACTAGGAACCAGGAGGAATAAAGAGCTCCTTGAACTCTTCAGCTTGACAAATAGAGAAAAAATGAATTGAACTTGATGAAAACAACGCCGATATTCAGCTTGAGTTTCAATAACAACTTAAGTTCGATTACCCTTTAAAAGTTTCAAAAAACACTGCTATGATGCAATTATCTTATAAATTTGACACGCTCACTCGAAAAGTGATTTAAACAGCCATTAGCTGGTATGAGATTATTAAGATCAAGAAGTCATCCTAACTACATCAAGTGAGCAAATGTATAAGCTTACTTTACCCATATGACGTGTCAGCTAAATTTATTCTTACAGTCTCATGCCGAGAAAATTCGATGTTTTTACCTTTTTAGCTTGCAAACGAAGTTCCTCCTTTCTTGCCTCTTCCGCTTCAAGGTCAGGTGTCAGAACAATCTCAGAGATCTCTTCATTCTTTTCATCTTCGCCTTCTTCTTTCCCTTTTTCAACAATAAATTCCGAAATATCCATTCCGTCTTCGGCCGCCATCTTCTAATCTTATATTTTCATCCCAGATTTCCTTGCGCGAAGCGGGGGAGAACAATATTACCCAAAGTTCCCTGAAAGACGGGGTTGAAACTCCCGGATGTTAGACGAGAAACGTTTACGAAGCTCCTGGATGTTACAGTGACGAAAGTGTTTCAAGATGGCGCTCCAAAACCAAAGGAAGGCGAATGTAAGTTGTTATTTATGACGTTTCGACTCATGTTCTGTCTTCTTCGTAGTCAAAGATCGACAATTTTTTTAACTAACGCTGTTTTACTCTACTATACATTGCTTTGTGCGTTCGTTTTCGAATCTTTCTTTGCTATCACGTTTGTTGTACGTTTCACAAATGTTCGATCGTACTTAAGCAGTAAAGCTTATGTTTATTGACGAGATTTTTCTCTTATTCTAGGTCCGATTGCCGCCTGAAGTTAACCGAATTTTATACGTGAGGTAAGGATCCACTATCAGCGTTTCACATCTAGTCTAACCACTGTGGATCTGGGTTTTGATTATTCGTGATGCTTTTCAAACAAACTTTCACATGTCTTTTAATTTACTGGAGATACTTTTGTTCAGGCTGAAAATCTGTCCTCTGGAAAGTGTTGAACCTTGAGAGCGGGACATCATTTCCCTGCCACATATTGTTGTGCTGGTTTTAAATGTTCCATGTATAAATACCAAACCAGAAAGATTTTGCAACCAGTAAAGTGACTTCAGTATGAAAATTACATGTACTGTCCTAGATCCTTATCTGACTTTATTTTATTTTTTGATCCAGAAATCTACCCTACAAGATTACAACAGAAGAAATGTATGATATATTCGGCAAATATGGAGGCATCAGACAGATCAGAGTGTAAGTAAATGTAGTGCAAATTAAAGTGTCATTATTTCAAAGAATCACAAATGAGAAATCCTAAAAATCTGTGCACCTCCCCATTTGTTTTAAAACTTGAATACCCCTCCTCTGTGGAGGCACAGTGGCCTAGCGGTTAGCGCATCGGACTTTCAACTTGAAGGTCGGTGGTTCAAGCCTGGTCTCTGCCATCTGCTATTTCCTTAGACAAGAAACTTTGCTCCACATTGTCTCTCTCCAACCAGATGTATAAATGGGTACCGGCAACATAATGCTGGGGGGTAACTTTGCGGTGGACTAGCATCCCATCCGGGGGGAGGGGGGGGGGGGGTAGTAATACTCTCAGTTGCTTCATGCTACAGAAACCGGGTTAAGCTCCAGCAGCTGTGAGCCATTAGGCTTGTGAAGACTTACTTCTCCCTCCTCCTGGCTCCACTCCCTTTCTCACTTCAACACAGAAGAACCCGACCAAACTCAGTTGATTCTTTTAAGGCTATGATGCAGGGTTCAACAGTTGTTTATCAACAGATGTTGCCACTGCTGTTCAACACATGTTGAACAGTGTGTCATGCCTTGTTAAATGTTGAAACAGGCCATTCAACATGTTAAATGTTGTTGAACGAAAATAAAGACAGGCTCTATTGTGTTCAACAAGTTGCAACTTGTTGAACGACCTCAGTCAATTGTTTTCAAATGTTGAATGTGTTTTCTCATTCAACAAATTGCAACACAGTTCAACATTTGTTGCTCAATAAATATTAAAAGATGTTCAACCGAGTATCATTCACTTTAGACATGTGCTGTATGATCATATGATGATTATCTGTATTTTTCTTGTGTTACAGGGGTAATGCGCCAGAAACAAGAGGCACAGCATTTGTAGTGTATGAAGATATTTTTGATGCTAAGAATGCTTGTGATCATCTGTCAGGCTTTAATGTATGCAACCGATACCTAGTCGTACTGTATTACCAATCCACCAAGGTAAGTGTACATTTATGTAAATATTCTCCTTAGGTTGTCAATATGCTGTCAAGGAAACAGGTGATGAGGATAACAAAACACAATCAGCCATGAGTGATATCTTAACACTATTCAGATTGGGCTTTTTTGGCCTTGCGGGACCAGGGTGGGGGAGGGGGTATACCATCTGTCTGTCTCATCAAAATGTTCCCAGGTTAATTTCAGAAATAGTCTTGAAGTTTGGCAGGTATTGGTTAAAGTGCCACTACAACAACAATTTTTGTATTCCTTTTTGCTTTTTTTAATGCAAATGTATCTGTTAGGTTTAGACAAATGCAAATTGCTATAAATTAGATTGATGTATTGTTACACAGCCCAGAAATAGCTGGCCAAAAAACCCATGAAAATCACACAAAATCCGTCTGCCATTATTCCGTTCATAAATCCAAGCCCACATTCTACTGGTTTGTGATCTGGTACATGTGACTTGATTTGTGACGTCAATGACTCAACGTAGTTCCCTTCAGGTCACAGACAACAAAGCCAAAAGGCACATGTTGAGTCACTGACGTCACAAAATCTTTAGGCCAACTTGATCCAACTCTCAGGGTTCGGTCCCGGTCATTGTTGAATTGAATAATGGCGGCAAGCAAAATTCGAAATGTAAAGTTAAAATAATGGCACTTTCTGTACGAGTTTTCGCAAGGTAAGTAACAAGTACTTATATTTTCATAATATGAAGAGAACAGAAAATGTATATTTTTGATCACGGTGGCACTTTAAATGCTTCTTAACTTATTAGAGTTTAAAGCCAGCTATAGTCAGACTGTAGTTAAATGGGAAAATAGTTGGCCCTCAATCATGGCAACCCCCTCCCTGCCCTGCCCTCCCCACTTCTGCGACTGGACCATACACCATGACCTCAAACAAAATCGTTTTCCATCTAGGCCTCCTCATCAGTAAAGTTAGTTTGCAATTTCTTTGATATTAATGTGAGTAACTTATTTGCCCATCTTTGTTTGTCAGGCTTTCCAAAAACTGGACAAGGAAAAGAAAAGACAAGAACTGGAGAAAATGAAAGAAAAATATGGAATCAACAAAGACAAGTGATTGAAGAAAGAACAACTTGTAAAGTGTATTTATTGTACTTTGGACATCTGTAACTGGAAAAATTATGATGCTTGCAAGTTGCCTCTGTCTTCTTGAGCAGAGCTGCTTATAAAAGCTAAAAAGGAACACACAGGAAGATCTCATTCAAGGGACTCCTCTTTTACTTGTTTTCTTCCTCATATATACAGTTGTAAATTATGTCCGCCTACGTGTGGTGTGGCACTGTTTTGTGACACCATTTTTTCTGAATGTGAAAGATTTGTTTAACATTTCTGTCAGTATTATATCAACATTTCTGTAATAAATATACAAGTGATTTCCTCTTTTTGTTTTAGCGAATCTTGCAATATTAAAATAACCGTAAAAAAGCTAAATTTGGAGGTGACGAACATTTCTTCTAATATGATGTAAAAGGATCCACAGAAGCTATTTCAATGCAATATAACTTACCATAAACGTTTTATAGCTGACAGTTGTCTCTCATTATATTAGTGTAGTTCAAGTTTAGGATACCAGCTTGATTTTACAAAATTATTGGTAGTTTGAGATTGTCTTCAAAAGGTGCCAAAATTAGCAAGCTGTTAAGAGGGGATATGTTACAATAGGTGTAGCAAGTGCTGGTTTATTTATAGCGTGAAATAACGAGGATGTGTGCGCAAGAGAGAGGAACTCAAAATTTTTCCCTTTAAATAAACAGGCGATTTTTCAAAGACACGGGGAGACAACTTGAAAAATTTAGCCTAAACTTTACAAGTTGCAATCCATTTCCATCCTGGCCATCCGCCGCTAAAATGAAACTCAAGTAGTTTCGGTGCACTGATGTAGTAACTGTTAACACAACTGGATCATTATTTTCAAATTTCCTTTGATATATCTTGGCTTTTCAAAGTGACACAACCATCAGTATCTGGTAATATAGCCTCTGTTAGATAGTGGGTACAAGAGCAATCCAATGGACCCTCCCCTTTCCTAGGTTTTTTCCCCACCGACCCCCCTCCCCTGCGTCCAACTCCCCACCCTCTCCTACCTCCTGCACCATACCCATGGGTAAGTCAGGTGACCATTACATATCACAGGTTCGATGTTAACAGTCCTTTGACGGTGGTGACTAATCAGGTTGGACCACCCCAGACGCCTTATTTAGACTTACATAACGGAGTAACTGGTTACCTTTCAGTTGAAGTTGGGGTCAGCAGTTTATATATGTAGTTAAATTTAGGACTAAGCAACCCGAGAAGCTAGGTGGTACAGTGGTACGGTAGACTATGTAAGCCTAATCCAAGCTAAGATCACAGGTTCAATCCTGAGTGTTCATATGCTGAATTAGAGCAGTTTTCAATTGAGTATCGAAAGTAATTACACAATTGCTTTGGTTTTGCATTGCTATGCTTTGTGATTGGCTAAAAAATCTCGCGCCACTTTCTCGACCAATCAGAAGTAAAACCAAAACCAATCGTGACTTGCTCGCACGCGTTTTCCCGCGCTTGACGCCGCCGACATGTAATTGCTTCGAGCTCTGATTGGTTCATTGGATTGTTTACGACTGCTGTGATTGGTCAGAGTAATTACTTTGGTTTTGGTTTTACGACACTCAATTGAAAACTGCTCTATAACAAGTAAAAACAACACCGTGACCATCTCTCATTAGGTAAACTGATTTGATTTGGCGAAACATGGAATCCCATAGCATGTTGATTGACAATATGCATTTCCGCATTGGCATACCAGTATCATTGCTATCATATGATGGCATTCGCAGCTTTTGCCTATTTATACCACCAGGAGCCACTCCTTGAATTGCGCATTTCACTTGACTGCAATCAGCCACTATAGAACCTTGCTCGGGATAATTTTTTGCATATTGTGTATTGCTAAACAGCATTAAATAATTGTTATTTTTTCAACCTTTAAACTCCAGAGGTTAAGGTGTTTTTGCATCGTTTTGGAGAATATAATTCCAGTTTTTTCTCCGAGTTAGGAGGGTTTTTTTTTACTGGTTTTGCCCATCCGGCTTGATCACCGCTACAACGTTATGTAAACGTAAACGTATAGTGTGTTTTTGAACAGATATCCCTGGTGTGGGCTATGGTTTGCGACGTGCTTACGCAGACATACATCAGTGTAAGAGTTATATTTTGGCTGCGAACGGCTGTACAGCTTTTAGAAACATAATTAAATGATATTTTGAGAACAAAATTTTTATTTTGTATTTTTCATTAAATTAGGTAATTTTTAGGCACGGCTCTCAGGAAGAGCATATGTATGAAAGAGAAACCGTGGTTAAAAAAAAAGAAGAAGAAGAAAGTGGCTGGTCTCCGGCGGATAGCTTGTCGGCTCCCTCCAATTGTCTCTAGTGTTGACATGGGATCGAATGGGAAATGTTTTCTATTCGGCTGAGCGCGGCAAACGAGAATAGAATAAGCCTTTATAAAACATCCTGTAAAATAATCTCTTAACCCTTAAACTCCCTTGGGAATACCAAAAATCAAGAAAAATTCCAAATTTCATTTTGTAAAATATTGAAAAACAAACGGTACCGTGCAAAAATACTACCATAGAGGTTTCATTAGATTGGTCACACCATAGGATTTCGCCACAGACTCAAAAGTTAGAACTACATCACATGTCTTCATAATTGAATCTGTGGGTGAAAGGATGATGTTAAGAAATCTTCATACATGTTCCTCTTCGTTAATCTAGACACGTGATGTTTAGATTTCTTAGAAAAACCACGAATAAATAATCTTTGCCTGATGCCATCAATTTAGTCGTCTTTGCGCTTTTGTTTTCGTTTACGGTTACAAGTTCCCGCTGGGTTGAACTCTTCCGCAATGGCTAACAACTTTCGTGGTAGACACTTGTTACATACAACAAAATTGGTGTGTTTGCGTTTCACATTTGAAGCGCCGCCTAGAAAAAATGAAAATTCACACCTGGCGGCCCCGTCAGTCATTACTTCCATTCTGAACAACCTTAAAACATCTACTATTTACTCAAAATAGTAGTGTACATGTGTTGCTCATATTTCTAAGAAACGCCACGAATTCGACCGAATACGATGTCCTTTAAGCAAGCAACCTAATTAATTTCCCCTCACTTTTCAATTTTGTTTTCATTTTCGGTCCTCCTGTTCCAGACGTTCCAGAATAATTAGATCAGTTCCAGAGATAATGACTTCCATAGTATCGAAAAACGAAAAATTCAAGCTAGAAAACTTTGGCAAATCCATAACTGAAAACGTTTTTCTTAAAATGTTTTAAACCAAAAATCAGTGCATTTTTACAAGCAAACCCCAATACATCAGAAACACACACATTTCTAAGAAAGAGCTTCAGGCAATTTTAATGATCTTTTTCGGTCTATTATTCGACTTCCTGTTTACGATTTTAATGCTGTAACAGACGATCCAGAATTTACAACCGAAAAGCTTGTTTTTTACTTTCAAAATATTGCAAGCATGAAGCCGGAAGTGCACAGTACACTTAGCCGGTTTCACCTACAGCTCTGTACTGTCCCTCCATTTAATATTTAGAAAGTCGTTGTCGTATGTTTGCAATACTATTCTAGCAAAGTTTGCAATGTGTTATGTGGAGGTTCTTTAAGCTCCCCCAAAATATTGTTGGGAACGGATTAATGTTGTTACCCGAATTTTTGGGAACTGTGGCACCTGGGGGGGGGGGGGGGGGGGGAGGGGGGGAGAGGGGGAGTGAGAGGTGAGTCCCATATAGAAGGGGATTGAAATTCGTGATTTGATATCACTAAGGATAAAATTCGAAATTGAAAATGACCACTGTCAGAATTATTAAGCCAGACTGAAAAATATGCTTACGGAAACAACTTTTCAGAAGGAATTGGTATCCCTTAGGGGTCCGTAAAAATGTATGTCAGCCACATCCACAAAACAGGTTCCTAGCAATTTTTGGAAGTTCCAGTTCATAATTTTCGACGATCAAGCCATAAATTTTATATGGTAGCCCCTCCCCCCCCCCCCCCGGGCTGTGGGTTTATCTTTCCACGAAAAACGCTTCCTCACATGGTTACGCCAGCTGCAAGCCACTAAACCACAAACATGTGATACTGAAATGGCTTGATTGACATCTAAAATTTCCACTATGTGGACGCACTTTGATCTCTCTTTGTTATCATTGTTTTATCTATTTTGGGAATTGGCCATAAAATTATATAAATACTCCACAGTCATCGTGCAAAGTCAACCGAGTCCTCTTTTTCTTGTGATCGAAGTTGGAAGAGTTTCCCACGCGCTGTCCACATCAGAGATCCGGCAAAACCGAACCACTGCATTTCAGATTTACGCTTACAAGTGTTAGTAAGTACAGATTAGTTTTATGTGTTGATATTGTATTCAGGCGGATTCCTTCAGTGATATTTGTCTATAACTTTGGCGTAGTGTTCAATGAATATCTTACCTTTCGGTTTAACGCCAAAGTATCGAAGCAGTTTCGCTTTAAATGTTATATTGCCGAATGCCACAAAATATACAACGAAATTGGATAAAAAGATTCTACAGAGCAAAACAGACCAATTAGTTTGGAGAAAATATGAAGGATTACGAGGATGCAAGTGGAATTCAATTCATCAATTTTGATTTCGTGACAGGCGGTCAAGAAGTTGAATTTGTCGTTCTAGTGAAAGTTTGAAGTTTGTAGCCGTTATTTCGTCTCTTTAGTTCATGTCTTTGCTTTTACCGTTTTTGCGAGTTTTATTTTACTATTTCAAGATAATAAAACAAGCTTTTAGCAAGCTACTGACCATTCCTAGGAAAGCACAATAAGAACAGCCGGGACACATGTCCTTTCAAGGGCTTGCATCTCCAGAAACATCCCGCAAAATGATATGTTAGGGAACTTTACTCAATAAAAGAATTCCAGTAAGTTTTGTTAAAAAATTCAAACTCTGTAACATCTTATCTCCTGGTGTTGCTTTCAAAGCAAATTCCAGAAACAAAACTGCTAACGTGGATGAAAACTATCTATTCCCGCCGCCAGGCAGTAGAGATTTCTTGCTGTCGCTGTGCACACTTGCTGTACCGTCACAAACCTTTGCTCGCAGGTCCAGCAAGATGGTGGCTATATTTCAGAATATATTTTTACGTGATAAACTTAGTGCAACTGTAACAATTTTCACTTGCTTCAGATAACTGCCTGTAGAAGGATGAAGAAATTCACTGCGAGCGTGATGATCTTGTTATTGGTCCTGATGCAGAAGATCGATGATTCAGAAGGATTTGGTAAGTTTGTTACGAGAAACTTTTCCGATGTTGTTAAAACAGTCAAAAGTAAAATTCGTTTAAAATATCACATATATAGTTCTCTTATGATGTATTCAAACTGAAGACGCGACAGTTGTACATCTGCCTAGCTCTCGCCACGTGCATTTTCAGTAGCTTAGTTTTATGAAAAGAATAATTAAGTAGTTATCTCCGTGACTCATCAGAAGAAGAAGAAACTCTCGAAGAAAGAAGAAACATTGATTTGATTGAGCGTGTTCAGAGAAGGGCTTCTAAGCTTATTTTAAAGAATGACTCTTGCTATGAAGCCCGCTTAAAGGAATTGAACTTGAGAACTCTCGAACAAAGACGTTTTATTGCTGACGTTTCTTTTTTATACAAAGCTTTGTATGGTTACCTTAATTTAGACGTTACTAAGATTTTAAAATTTTATCTTGAAGATGATCGTTACATTCTCAGAGACTCTGACGGCATAAAATTGAAGAAAAACTATGCCAAAACTAATGCCTTTAAATTTACTTATTTTAATCGTATTGTTAACAGCTGGAATAGTTTATCGACCGAAGTTCAGCTTAGTCCTAACTTACGTTCATTCAAAAGGATTAATACTATTTTTTTAATTGTAATTTTTAATTGCAATTTTGGTATAAAATTTTTTATTAATTCTTTTAATGTGTTTTGAACATTGGGGTCCGCCTAGCCTATGGCTATCTCTAGTTTATAATATATATATATATATATTTTGTAATGTAATTTATTTCTATTTTTTTTAGCCATGAATTGTAATAAATAAATAAAAAAGTTCAGCGTCCTTTGTTAGTGTTGCTTACGGAAGCAAAGTCCTTCTGCTCTCGTAAATTTTTAATGTAGTTCCTTTCAAGGGGAGTGTTCTAGGTTGTCACTCAGCTTTGGTAACAATGTAGAACGCTACGTGTCTTCTCAAGTGTGTTAAGGCTTGACTCAATCAATAATTTGGTGTATTTTTATTTCAAGTAAAAGCATTTATTTAATCTTTATGAAACTTGGCAAGCATATTGTTATTCGCGTTTGTATCCATTTGATCAACTTTTTCTTGTCAAGTTTGGGTCACGTGACTTGCATTTGCTTTATAAGGGTTAAAATCTTTCAACGAAAATGGGGAATAGATAGTCACATTATATTTATCTTGTTTATTCCTTTTTCTATGACACCTAGTAAGGGCTTAATAATGCCGCCTTTTAATCGTGTCCATGTGACAACGGAAACCGCCAATAAAGGAAAACAGGTCACGTGACATAACAAATGTCAAAATATCTGACATACCGCCTTAAAAGGTGGAGTTACATTGGAAAGGACCTTTTGGACATTTTAATGGCGAAAGTTTTCAAACTGTCCGATTACAAACGTTCCCCATTTCAAAAAACATGTTTTGTGACGTCATCAATCAGGGAATAGCACGTGATGGTTGATAAGACTTTCGTTGGATCGAACAAGTGAATTATTTATTCCCTTAAACTCCATGACCGAGGAGGAACGGGGTTCTTTAAAATCTCTTCAGCTGGGGGTCCTCGTGAGCTGAAACATGTACATGTAAATTTATTTTAACAATTGAGAAACTTGTGCCTTTGTGCCCTCTGCACTATATAAGTAAGTCATTTTGTAAACATTAGTCGGTTAACATCCAGGTTACGTTCAAGGCTGCGTAGAGCCAGGTTAACATCAAGGTTAAGATCAAGGTTAGATCCTGAGTCAGAATAAACCTACGTTGGCTGAAGTTTTGACTGTTTTCCTGTTGTCCTGAGAAGCCCCTGCTTGTAGATTCCCGTGTACCAAGGTTGTGACGAGCCTTATCTCCGCTAGCGCTGCAAGCGCACGGTTCGCTCTGAGCTAAAGTTCCCCCGCGTAAAGTCATTTTTACTCGAGAAGTATCGTTGAAGTTTCCAGTTTCCATTCCCCGCTTGAGCAAGGAAAAACCTTTCGTCCCATTGGTGAAAACTTATCGTCACAAGTTTAGTGTACTGAAAAAGTTGAAAGTTACAGTGTCTTACAGAAAGACAGCACGAGGTAAGGCTAAATTCACGGACTGCAAATACAGATTTTACATTCAGAAAATTTTGCATATCTGAGAACATAATAACAGTGCATGTTTGGAAAAGTTTTCATCCGACGCAATCTTCGAGACGATTTAAAAACAATCAATGATTTGATCTCCACCCTTTTCGAGTGCGTATCAAGTTTTACCGCAGGAAACCCAAGCATAATGTTTGCATAATGTTTGCATATTGACGATATTTGAAAATATAAGACATTTTATGGAATTTAGAACTGAATGTTTTAAGTATTATATGAAATCAAAATCGCTGAATAAAGTCGATTAAATACTTATTGGTGTTGTCTATCTTTATACTGTGTTTCTACGTTATTTGAACGATTTTTAGTCCATCTATCTTACCTTGTAATATTCGGCAGCTTCCGGCGTTCGTGTCCAAAAATGGCTCATTTTTCGCACAAAAATAGGTGCTGCTCCGGCCCATTCTGCCTCGTCGTCCTCACAGTAGAATAACGTTAAATTGCCCTTCTCCGAACAAATTGAACATACCTTGTCAAAATGAGGAATGAGCCGCTTTTGGCCTTGAAACCATATAACATCCAAACTAGCCGCCATGAATCCGTGAAGATCACGACAGACCGCCTCCGATGCTGCGGGGGGAGAGGGGAGGGGGCAGTGTAAATAAGGAGGGTGGAGGAAGTGGAGTGAATGTGGGGGGGGGGGGGGGGGAGGAATATTAGACACTGAAATATTTTTTTCTGTTTTAATAAAGCTCGTGGCAGCTGCATGAATTTCCCTGTTCACCGTGGTTCAGGCGGAAATGTTGTTGGAAATGTTGGAAATAGCCTACCAAGGGGACACAGTGTGAAGGTTGAAGTTGGGCAACAGAAGCGAAACGGAGAACATTGGAATGTGCAATACAACAAAAACCGTGATGAGCACAATATCAAAGTGAAGGCGGGGCAAGAAAAACCGAATGGAGATCGCTGGCTTGTAGACTATACACACGACATGGGAGGAAAAAACTAGAAGATTGCAAAATATAGAATTTGTTTCCAAACTTTTTCTCCTCGGTTAATTAGAAAAGTAGCAGAAAAATGAAGTTAGTAATAAACGTCGTAACACTGTAAAGACTTTGTTTAGTTTCAAAATAAATACATTTTCAAATCACTATAATAATTGTTTCTACTGAAGTCATTCCAGGCCCACAAAGGGTTTTAGGGCTCCAGGGCTCCGGGCCCAAAGAAGCGGGACTCCGGGGCTCCAAGGTAATCTGAACAAAAAAATGTCATCGACATTCATCTTTCATTGCTTGCAATTGCTTTTCGTCTTTTGGCCATCTGGAGGTCTTATCATGACTTACCGTGTGTCAGGTGGCCACTGTTACATCTTGTAACAAGCGTGACAACAGAAAACAACAAAGAACACAATTGAAGTACGAGAGTTGCGTTACGTTCCCGAACAAACGGCAAAAAAGGTATGTTTGCCTTTACGCGAAGAACGCAAGTGCGTACCAGAAATTCCCAGAATTTGTTTTTTTACATTCTACAGGAAAAGCAAAGGGTAAAGCCGTGTAATTTTTCTTACGGAAAATATATACCGAATGTGATGCCTATATATAATAGTAAAGAAGTAAATTCTGTTTGAGAATTAAGGTAAACTCTAGACTGCAACGCTTTTCAGTCTCAAGAATGCAGAAATGGTGTTTTAGAGGGTAACATAAAAAGAAATTGGTGGTGGTGGGGGGTTCATGCCTCCCGACTCCTCTAGAAGCTCGCGTCTCCGGCGTTCGTATCACGCCTTAGGCACTGACTTTGTGCATACGCCCCTGTTAGTATTTGTACCACTTTCTCTCATGTTCTCTATATATCCCGTTTATTAGCAGTTTGAGGTCTCGATAATTACATGTTTGATTCTGAAATAGTTGGGCTCCGGACTCCACACAAAAACTTTCAGGAAAAATTTCAGGGCTCCACGTGGCGAAAGCATGGGGCTCCTGGGCTTCATAGAAAAGAAATCAGGGCTTCAGACATGCAGGAAAAAAAATTCTAACAAACTGTTTCCTTTTGTAGTGTTTTAAAAAAGCAATTTAGCGAAACTAATTCGTGAGCGGTCCATCTCAGCGGTCCGTATTACAAAATTCGGACCGCTCAGGTAGCCAATCAGAATATTCTTTTTCATCGTGGACCAGTTTGCCATATAATATTATGATATGGCAAACTGGTCCACGATGAAGAAATTATTATTACCTGCCGTACTTATGCGGATGGCGACAGCGTCGAGGGTAGAGAATCAATGTAGCAAAACACCTAAGGAAGGGTTGGGGGACATTGAGTCCGCGATACGAAGAGGTCACCCTCAGCACACATAGGGACAGCGACGGGGTGGAGAGAGGGGAGGCTGGGGAGTTGGACGCAGGGGGTGGATGGGTCGGTGAAACAAAACGTCTTGGGGAGAGGAGAGTCCGAGGGTTTCGTACTCATGAGTTGGTCATAGGAGCCTTTGTTTCTCAACCCAGGTCTCCCAAAGTCAAGAGTGAGATCTGGGTACGAAAGGGGGAGGGGGGGGGGGGGGGGGGGGAGAAGAGAGACCCTGGGAACTAGGTTCTTTGAACCAATTCGCACATTCTTTATAAACATCGTTTTATTGCTAAATACGTAGCGTTCTCACATCGCATTTGATTAAATTTTCTATAAGTCGATGTGATAATTATAGTGGAAGTAAAAATACAACTGCAATTTACTGACAAATATATTTGGCAGGGAAATTTAGAGTGTGTTAACAGAAACTCATGAAGAACAACCACTATGGAAATCCAAGGTTACTTCATTTCAAACCAGTAAAAATGTGGTTGTACAAGAAACACCAAGATACTCCACGAATAAATACAGCGTTGACTAAAAAGACAATATTAAAGTTCTTTGATTAAAATTTAAACATGGTAAAGAAAGAAGAAATAGCCCAAATAAATATAAATTAAAACGCATGTTTTTGGCTCTGTATTAAACGAAACAAAACCCAATACAAGAAATAAGTGACACCATACTCGGTCCAGTCCTTATTTCTTAGTTCTGGAGGAGGGAAGAGTGAATACTAGTGAAGTGTGGTAAGCAGGTTGTTTCTTCATTATTAGTTCCCAAGTCACCCTGGGCACCTCGCTTCACTAGCACCCACTCATACCTCGTCCCAAATCAAACAAATAAGGCCTGGGTACCGGTCAGAGTGACTTGCACTGCTTGTGTGGTATTTTCATTCAATATGTTTTTAGAGCAACCTGATTAAATTTTGTACTTTTTCCGCGGAATGAACCTTATTGTAAAGTGTTACGCTTTGCCATTGGTGAACGTATGCAACAGAAGCAATTGGAAGAGAACAGCAAAATGATGTGAGCCGCGTGACAGTAATTATGTTTGCAAAATTCTACGTGACTAGTGTGACAGTAACTACGTTTGGCAAAAACTTACGTGACTAGCGTGACAGTAATTATGTTTTGCAAAATCTTACGTGACTAGCGTGACAGTAATTATGTTTGGCAGCATTTTATGTGACATCAATAAATACATGTCACGCTAGTTACACAAGAACGGTTAACCGTTCTCTTCCGTCTGCCCTCTGCCGTCCTGTTGCGTAAGTTCACTATTATCAACATGAAGACACTATAGAGGCGCGGTAGAGAAGTAGGAATCACTGTTAGTCAATGGAGTATGCGACAACAGTACAACCGAGAATGAAATGTTGACCTCTTTCTTTGAAAATTATCCAAATTAAATGGCAACTAGAAATGGGTTGAAAGGGGATCAAAACATTATAAAAAAATAATGTTGAATATGCTTGATTTATTCATCTACATGTACAAATTTATTGCAAAGCTTACTTATTTCATATTGAAAATTTCAAAGTGTTGGTTTTAAAATTTTGTTAGCAAGAGTTTCAATAAGGTTTCATAGTGCGTCTTCGTTTTTTAAAAGATATACGTACGCATGTTCAAGATTTTGATGAATGTGAAGCAACCACAAAATGTTCTTAGTGGTGTAACACTTTCCAACTCAAAGCCTTGGTGATTGTTGCATTTCTTTTCATCTCCGCGTTCGTTTACTGGTTCTTACATCTTCGGCAGGGATCGGAGCACCTCGCCTCGTTCGTGGAGAAGTCGTGTTTCCCGAAGTGTTGTTCGTACCGTTCACGACTGGAGCCGACAAGGCCGGAGAAGCGGTTGCGGCTGCTGCAGCTCGTGCGCCTGCGCGACGAGAAGTAGCTGTCCTTGCCGGGGGAGTATTGATTTCTGTGAGTAACATAGTGGCCGGGCTGGGCGGCATATTGTACTGGGTTGGAGTCATACCCAGGCGCTCCTCGATCATGCGTAACTGAGTTTCTGCCTCCCTGCACTCGCGATGTTTTACTTTCATCTCCTCTGTTTGCCCGTGCTGTAGTTGTAACTGTTCGAGAAAAGGGTGGGCAAGAGAAAAGTTTACTTTTTACTGCTCGAACAGCAAACCTTGTAACACATCGCAACTATTAAGCGCGGGAAAATTGCAACAGCTACCGTTGGCGGGAAAAGATGTAACGGGAGCTAAGCGCGGGAAAATAGCAACTGGTGCCATCGGCGAGAAACCATGTAACGGGTGCTAAGCGCGGGGAAATTGCAACGGGTACCATTGCCGGGAACCCATGTAACGGGTCCTAAGCGCAGGAAAATTGCAACTTGTGCCATTGGCGAGAAACCATGTAACGGGTGCTAAGCGCGGGGAAATTGCAACGGGTGCCATTGCCGGGAAACCATAACGGGTGCTAAGCGCGGGAATATTGCAACGGGTACCATTGGCGAGAAACCATGTAGCGGGAGCTAAGTGCAGGAAAATTGCAACTTGTGCCATCGGCGAGAAACCATGTAACGGGTGCTAAGAGCGGGGAAATTGCAACGGGTACCAATGGTGGGAAAACAAGAAACGAGAGGTAAGCGCGGGAAAATTGTAACTGGTGCCATCGGCAAGAAACCAAGTAACGGGAGCTAAGCGCGGGGAAATTGCAACAGCTACCGTTGGTGGGAAAACATGTAATAGGTGCTGACCGTGGGAAGGCACCAAAAGGCTCCCATGCGCGGGAAAATATGCAACGGCGGCCAAGCTCGGGAAGACATGAAAGGGGCACCGCGTTGAAAATACGCAGTAAGTGTAACGGCGTGGGAAAACATGTAGCGCCGGGTGGAAAGTCCAGATTGGTATTGGACGGGTTTGTCACTTTAAGCTTACCGAAAGTTCCTCCTTGGCTTGAGTGTGTTTAGTAACGGCTTGTTTATATGCCTGTAGTTGTTCTGACAACACAAGAAATAAAGTAAGCAAAAAATGAGCAGCAATATATTTTTGGAAGGCATAAATCTGAGATAAACAAGGATGGCAAGGATTGAGACATGTTCTCCTGACATGCTGATAAACAGAGACACTTACCGATCTGCGTTGTAAGTGAATGAAATGTCAGCGGAAGAGGCGCAGCGAACACTGCGCCGCGCATCCTTTCCAGATGAGGAGCTTTATTCTGAAGTCCGCCAAATTTACCTTGACAAATAAGCAAAACCAGAAATGATCAAATTCTAACCAAAGTGGAAAACAAAAAGACCCGACGATTCGAAAACCACACAAAATTAAGCTGGCGCAAGTTACAGGTATAGTTTTACTTAACGTGAGAGTGAAAGTTTGCACATTAAATCGAAAAAGAGAGCGTTTGCACATCACGGCGGCCATTTTGGTGTCCTAAAACAATGAAATGGTGGCTATACTGGTGTCTTAAACGAGTCCTCTGCGACTTCAGCTTTATTCTTATTCAAACAATTCTTATTTTTTTAGCACTCCAATTTGGCCGCCGGCCACTTGAGTGAAAATACTCTACACAAGTCAACGGAACAAATTTTGGAAATTTCTTGAAGAGTTACACTGCATGCTAACACAGAAGGCTCAAACAAAGAAGACAATATCGATTGTGATAGCCTACCGTTACTCCTAATGCGATCTCCACCTCTTGTTAGAATCGTTGGACAGTGGGTGTACTTCACAACCTACGCAATAAAAGCATGCCGTTCAAATGTAATAATGAACCAAGAAACTGCCAAAGAGCCTTTCATTGCGTTTTTATTGCAGTTAAAGTGGCAGTTACACGAATGATTTTAGCAACTGTTAAGGGCTTTAAGAAAACTGTACTCACCTCTTGTCTGTATTTATTTGCACAGTCAAGGTCATCAAGGATCAGTGTATCACCCAGCAACATGCCAAAAACTATAAACAAACACAAGTATAGGATTCAAACACACGCCGCCTGATACGACCCGACTTTAGGAGAAAACATGTGGAGCGGAGATCCAAAGGTCTATTTCTGCCTTTGGACTTCTCCTTAGTGTTCTAGATGTACTTTGCGTATGAGCGATAGTACTTTGTCAACACTGTGATATGTTTGCCTGTAAAAGCGACAAATATTAGTCTTACCAAGCTTGCAGTTTTCCGCCTCTGCAGGGAAGAGCAGCATATCTCTTGCGTACACAGGGTTACCAGCCGGATTCTGGTTACTCTGACCTCGCACATGTGGAAGAGGTCTAATAAAAACCCGACAACGATCAGGATCAATTTCTACTTAGCAAAACAGTACAATCCTAAGAAATGGGGTTAGTGCAAAGAAAATCATCAAATTCTAATGATAAATCAACTTTTTTTAACGAAGGTGAGAGTTTTTTATTCGTTTAAAAACCGCATCACTAGGTGGAGGTTGGTGCCTGGGACAACCAGGGTTTTCCACTTTTGGCAGCCAGTTCCTAGATGGAGAGCCGCCCCCATGGCTAGTAAATCCTGGCAACCCAGCCATGAGCCCCCACGCAGCCTTGCTTGATTAGTTATAATACACTCTACATTGACGGGGTTAAATAAGCGAGTTTCAGGCTGTACCTATTCCATTCAGGTAAACTCCGTCTGAATATAGAATCCAAAGGAAGAACTTGTTGCTGACCATTGGAATCACGATACACTTGCTTTGCCTGAAAACATAATCAGTCAACCACGTTAGAGCAGTTTTCAATTGAGTGTCGAAAGTTATTACACAATTGCTTTGGTTTTGCATTGCTACGATTTGTGATTGGCTAAAAAATCTCGCGCTACTTTCTCGACCAATCAGAAGTAAAACCAAAACCAATCGTGACTTGCTCGCACGCGTTTTCCCACGCTTGGCGCCGCCGACATGTAATTGCTTCGAGCTCTGATTGGTTCATTGGATTGTTTACGACTGTTGTGATTGGTCAGAGCAATTACTTTGGTTTTGGTTTTACGACACTCAATTGAAAACTGCTCTAGTACGGAGACCTTACAGAAGAATCTCGCGTAAGAGGACAAGTTAAAGCGTTATGGGATGTGGAATGCCACAGGGAAGAAGTATATAAAACTGTTGCAGTTCACTGCGTACAGGAAGACTGCAAGTGGCTCCTCATTTCTCTCAGGGATAGTCGAGTGGGCGATTTTGCGAGCGAAAAATGCGCGGTCTAACTTGCGTAGTCTAGCAAAGGGAGAGGTACAAGCATAATGTCACACACTCAGTTTAGAATGTTTAACCCAACACATGGTTTTTGTGTACAAACCTTTTCGGTGGTTAGAGTGACGACACAGTCCATATCAGACGCCATGTGCCATGACAACACTCGAGCAACGTCATCATCTACCACTTGAGCTAAATGAGCTACCTGTAGGGGTGGGGGACAAGACAAATCGGCATTAGCTCCAAACTTGTTATGAATGGTTTTTTGACGCTAATGCAATTAATTTTTTTAAAAAAACGTAAACGTAATTTATTTCCACACATGGCACCTAAGAGCTCGGGAGCTCGTTCATGGTAATGAAGAAAAAAAACAGATACCACGCAGCTCTTAACAACCTCTAATTTAATTGGACCTGGGTATCACACAGCTCTATTGTTTTCAGGGCTAGGGTCCGTTGTTGTGTTGTGTTGTTTGTTCTATTGTTTTCTCACTAAATCAGAGAAGACCTTGTAAGAGCTGCGTATTGCCCCCCCAAAAAGGGTTAATTAAGCACACCACAAACCTTTCCTAGAATACCAGTGTCTCCACGGGGTCCTGGATGAAGTAGACATTGTCTCCGTGGCGTGATGGCGATCTGATCCCTTTTTCTGGACATTCCATCTATTAATGACGTCACAGCTGCAGGCTGGGAACAAACAACCACTAGTTAAACAGTATACTGCTTTGCGTTTGCAAGGTGGAGGGGAAGGGGGGAGGGGAGGGGGAGGTGTGCTCTCTATACAAGCTTTTCAGAGGATGTTACTTGGAACTGTCTTGGTCTGAAAAAGAGTAAACATTTGGTTTATTGAGTCTGAGAAGGGAATTTTCGCCTTCTAGTCTGAACCAAGGTTTTGCCATTTTGAAGTAGAAAGGGAGAGAGAGTTCACGAATGAACCAAAAAAGGAATGAATCAATGAGCCAAAACACAAACATACAACAAACATGTATATTAGTTTAGACTATTGTTCTCTCCAAAATCACATACTGTGGTTTCAATGTAAAGACTGCACAAGCTTGATCGTTACCGTTGCTAAGCTGCTTGCAGCGATGTTCTGCTTTCTAAGTTCTCCTCTCAACTTCTGTTCTTGTAATGAAGCTTCGTGAACTGAGACTATTTACAAAAATACACAATAATAATCATGAACAGCACCTTAAAAAACTACAAATATTAAACCTTTAACTCCCAAGAGTGCCAAAAATCAAAATTCAAGAAAAATTCCAAATTTCATTTTGTAAAATATCGAAAAACAAATAGCACCGAAGAGGTGCTGCTGAAGAGGTTTCATTTGAATGGTCACACCATAGGATTTCATCAACAGACTCAAAAGTTAGAACAAATAGCACCATGCAAAAGTGCTGCTGAAGAGGTTTCATTTGAATGGTCACACCATAGGATTTCGTCCACAGACTCAAAAGTTAGAACTACCCTACATGTCTCCATAATTGACTCTGTGAGTGAAAGGGTTAATAGGGATGGCCATCGCTACTGTTCGAGGTATATATCCTCAACAGTTTGCCATGTTACGTTGCAAGAGAAGCCAGTGATGACCTAATGGATAAATTGTCTATTGATCGATAGCCTGCGTGGCAGGCGTTCCAAGGGGAAGGGGGAAAATTCGGGCGCGCGAGAACGCGAAGGGCGCGCGAGGGAGAGGGGAAGGGAATGCCTGCAATGACGCCATTGTTTTCTCCAACCCGCCCATAGCCTGCGTGGCTGGCGTTCTAAGGGGAAGGGGAGAATTCGGGCGCGCGAGAACGCGAAGGGCGCGCGGCGTTCTAAGGGGAAGGGGGAAAATTCGGGCGCCTTCGCGTTCTCGCGCGCCCGAATTTTCCCCCTTCCCCTTAGAACGCCTGCCACGCAGGCTAATTGATCGATTGATAGCATGATCATCCCACAGGGTAAATTAACATCTGCTCCTTTGCCTTTTTACCTTGAGCGCTGAACGAGTTATTACAGTGTAACAAAATTGCACTTCATCGCTCGAACGGCTGGAAATATTGAGCCCGCGATACGTAATGGTCACCTGTCTTACACATGGGGACAGCGTTGGAGGAAGGGGAGTCTTAGTCTGACAGGTACTTTACCTTGCATCTCATTGATAAGTTGTCGTGTTGTTTCAAAGAGAAGTCGGTATGTTCGAATCGTCTCAAACAAATGATCTCTTTCTTTTGTCAACTGAGCCATCTGCTGTTGTTTCCTGACATCTTAAAAAGAAAACATAGCATTGTATGTTCACAAGCTTCTTACAATTGATGAAAAACTCCAAACAAAGTTTATCAAGGTAGAAAATAATTAAGTGGAGATAAACTATAAAGGAGAAATGGTTTAGAAACACTGAGATAGGCTATGAGTGAGAACGTTATGCACTTTAGGACTGGAAAGAAAACCTTTATTTGGAAAAATCAAAACCCCAAAATAAGAACGACAAGAAGTGTTGCACAATCATCAAAAGAATGGTTACCGCAGAAAAATGCCCAAGAGCTGATAAAACTGCAACAATCACGGGACGCCATCTTGCGTTTATAACTGCCTGTTTTCCTTGTGCAGCTGGCAACCGCAAAGCTTAATGACAGCCCTGTGTAACAAAGTTAGGTAACAGGAAAAAGAAGAGCTCTTACCATTGTAAAACAAGAATGCCAGTGTAAACACTGGGATAGGATGAGGCGAAGCATTAGCCGGAATATGAGTATGGAAGTTGAGTAAGTATTCCTGGCCATCTTTGCCTGCAGTGTTCTCTTGAATAAGGAGGTTCTGTACAGTGGCCATGCCCTTGACAAGGGGTACCTCCATGGAGTACACATTCCCGACTAGTGCAGGAATCTCGTCAATGCCTTCTGACGGTGTTGTCACCTTGATAACTACCTTTCCCTTTAGGTTCTCTCCGGTCAGGTTATCGAATTTGTCCTAAAGCCAAAAGTACGAGTTCACTAGTAGTGTGTACTTCTCAAACTCAATCTCAATCTCAATCTCAAATCTTTATTTTAACACGGTAAAAATTCATCAGGTTTTTAAAGTATAACTACATAACAATATTTGATAATAATAATTACATATCTAAGAGTCTCTTAAAAATACTATTCAAAATTACACTAAACTATAACCTGTTTTCCATGAATGCCGTGTATCTAACTTAATTAACTAAAATAAAAGTTTAACAATTGCTTAAAACGATTTAAAGATTTCACTTCCCTAAGATTGCAGGGCAGTCTGTTCCAGAGAGTTGCACCTCATTACTAATTCAAAATGATAAGCGTGATGGTGGTGGCATTGATTTTGGCGATTTTATTCCTTTCTTTTCTCTGTATTCAATAATCAGTTTTCAATTGAGTGTTGCTTTGGTTTTGCATTGCCACGCTTTGTGATTGGCTAAAAAATCTCGCGCCACTTTCTCGACCAATCAGAAGTAAAACCAAAACCAATCGTGACTTGCTCGCACGCGTTTTCCCGCGCTTGGCGCCGCCGACATGTAATTGCTTCGAGCTCTGATTGGTTCATGTGATTGTTTATGACTGCTGTGATTGGTCAGAGTAATTACTTTGGTTTTGGTTTTACGACACTCAATTGAAAACTGCTCTATGTCCAGAAATGCAGGCAAGTATTGTTTAACGCCGGAGTACTTCATATTTCACAGAGTTGTTTGTCGTTTTCATATTACTTCATATGTGACAGGATTTCGTGTGTTTTGGAGAACTGGATCAAGTTAACAGAAAAACAACTACAAAACAGCAATTACTAGTACCTTAAGCTGCAGCTTGAGTGTCTTCACCAGGGTTCGACTGCTGTTCCTTTGGGTGTTAGATACAGTTGGAGTGGCAGGAATGGACTCAGGTTCAAGCTTCACAGGAGGACCAGCCTTTGCCGTGAATGTGATCTGTAACAGATGACATGTGAATATTTTATGCTGTTAAACACGTGTGGCTCTTCCTCTCATTGTGTAGCAATTACATGCAGCTTTCACCGAGACATTGAAATGTGAATACTCTAAGCTAATAAACACAAGTGAACCTGATCAACTTGACATTATTAAACCATTAAAATGATTACGCGATGAATTGTTACTTCAAACACGAATGCACAGCAGAAGAAAGCATGTAAGGGTCCGTATTTCAAACACAAATGTACTGTCACCAACAGTGTGAATACAGTGTGCTGTTAAAGTGGTACTACGACGAAAATTTGTTATTTTGTTTTCCACTTTTTTCACCAGCAAACTATCAAATAGGCTCAAAATAATAGGAATCACGATAAATTAGTTCGGTATATGCATAACCGCACTGGAAACTTCTGAATGAAAACTCTGTGAAAACCGTCCGCCATTACTCAGTTCACAAATGAAAGCCTCCGACTTTTCGGTGAAGCGGTCTTACTTCTGATCACGTGATGTGACGTAAAAGACTCAACCATTTATTTGCATTGGCGTTATTTGGCAGAGAAATAAAGCGGAATTTGAGAGGCAACAATTCATAAAAGAAGTTCGCGAATCGAAGAGGAAAATTAGCCACGTTTGTCACGTTTGTTTTGCTGCGTTGAGTCTTCTACGTCACGACTCGCCCCAACTCCCCGAAATTTGTGTCCCGGCCATTTTTTTAATCGAGTAATGGCGGCAAGACGATTTCGAAAATTATATTTCAAATAATCACACTTCCAGAGCGAATTTCGACCCAAAATTTGGCACGGTAAGTAATACTTATATTATCAAAATATGTAAACAGAAATGAATTCACAAATTTGATCATAGTAGCACTTTAAACAAATGTGACTCTTCCTATCAATGAGAAGCAGTAGAAATCATGCAAGGGTTCGTATTTCAAACATAAACGTACTTTCTCCGACATCATATATGACATGTGAATACTGTGTGGTTAAACAAATGAGGCTCTTCCTGTCATTGCGAAGTTAAAGCAAGCAAGCGAGAAAATTCCTGTTTTTAGGCGATGACGTCATCGTTATAGCCTTATGCAGGCGTCCGAAAATCCAATGGACGTAGGGCCGAATTCACGAAGCCCTCCTAAGTTAAGACATCCTAAGTATTGTTTCCTAACAATAGCCTATTGTTGGCATGACAATAGACTACTGTTTAGAAACAATACTTAGGATATGTCTTAACTTAGAGGGTTTCGTGACTCCGGCCCCTGGTGGGTTATGATTTATCCTTGAATCGAAGCGAGGAACCCTGAAAACTAGCGTCATCGACCCTGCATGCATTACGTGCTGTTTATTTTCATAGAGTTCCTGTTACCAACAGATGTCTTGTGAATGATACATGCTGTTTAACACAGGTGGCTCTTCATGACAAACAAAACGTGCTCTTACCGGTTTACTTGCGAGTGTCACTGCTGCTGCAGATCCAAATTGCACCACCATACAATAAGCCCCTGACACATCAGGTACCTTGAGGTCCCTAGTACAGATACAGATTCGACAAAAGTTAGCTATTGCTTCAGAACGTTATAGAACTAGTCAAATGAAGCATACCTGAAGTAGAATTCTCCGTCTTTATCTGTTGACTTTCGCTTTGATGGGTACAATGTTGTGGCCTTAATAGAAAAATTGTGTTAGAACACACCATCATGCAGTCATTACAAGTAAGCCCAGGTTCGTGTATTAATAAAGGCTTTTAAGTAATGCTCCACATAAGAACGATAGCAAACTTCATTGTTCTGCGGCATTGGCTCTTTTCCACATAGAATATCTTTGATTTCAAGAATAGAGGAGGAACTGAAGGTTAATAATTATATTTCATTATAAAAATAAATTAAATCCATTTACGTCAGATAAATTTTAGGAAATGTTCGTGCTTAACCAATCACAATAGCAGAAGACAATAGCTAATAATTTTGCTTCTTTGATGAGGTTCCCCAAATACAATATCTTTTAAAAATTGCATGTTGTGCGATTGGGTCTCAAATTACTTGAAACGTTAAAAAAATAGACAAAATGCACCTTGAACCTTAACTTTTTAGCGGTTTTTGAGTCTAGGCCAATGAGATCACTAGTTGTAACAATGAAAAAAGTTGACATTCCATCGTGCATTGCCGTTCAGCGCTATCCTTCTGATGCGGATCATTATTTAATGACATGTCTTACCCTGGCAGGGGGTTTGTCAGACACTGGACCGTCCTTGGAGTGCCATATCTTCAACACAATGTCTTTAGCACTTGCTGCTTTCATCACAGCCTCATCCTCTCCTACAACATGAGCTGAAACGGCTGAAACATTGAACAGCGTGTCAGAACAAGATACCAGTGTTGCACACAACAATGCATGTAAGGTGTTGTTATGGACCTGCAACCACGATGCCAACATCAAGGAACAAGAGGCTCCAAGCAGCCTATACTCATGCGCATGCGTAAGAAAGTTTTATGATATATTTTAAACACGATAAGAAGATGTCCGACATGGAGAAGAGTTACTCCTTTCATTCAGTCATCGTTCCTGCAAACCACGTTGTTTACTATTAAATGTTTTGTAAATGAAAGCTGTACCACAATGAAGCCACTGATTCTTCTGAGTGTTATATATACCAAACGTGAACATTACTAATGTAAGTAGGGTTGTAGGAGACGCTGTCGTGACGTTTCAGTGACGCTGTTTTACCGGAAGTAAGAAAAGCCGGAAGTCACTAAACAGGAAGTGTAAATGGCAAACATATCAACCGGAAGTGCACAATTTAAAATATGCGTGCATAAATTTGCATGCAAAATCGTGACACAAAAAATAACAAGAGGCTCCTAACAGCCTTTACTCATGCGCATGCGTAAGTTAGTTTTATGATATATTTTAAACATGATAAACATAAATAAACATAGATAAACATGATAAGAAGATGTCCGACATGGCGAAGAGTACTCTTTTCGTTCAGTCATCGTTCCTCCAAACCACTTTGTTTACTATTGATTGTTTTGGAAATGAAGGCTGTACCACAATGAAGGGAATGATTCTTCTAAGTCTTATATATACCAAACATGAACATTGCTAATGTAAGTAGAGTTGTAGGAGACGCTGTCGTGACATTAGAGTAACGCTCTTTTACTGGAAGTGAGAATAGCCGGAAGTCACTAAACAGGAAGTGTAGTGGCAAAGCAATAAACCGGAAGTGTACAATTTAAAATATGCCTGCATAAATTTGCATGCAAAATCGTGACACAAAAAATAAAAATAATAAAAATAACAAGAAAAACGGAGCCGAAACCTTACCTCATGCCGCTACGCGCATGAGTAACAAGAAAAACGCAGCCGAAACCTTACCTCATGCCGCTTCGCGCATGAGTAATAAGTCATTCAAACCACTTCACTATTGACTTGGTTAATATTTGTTAAACGTGACTGAGCTATCCGGTAGCTTAATTTTCGGGACAACGCTCAGATTCAGATAGAGAGTAAAACTAACTTTGATCTATAAAACCTTGAAGTTTGTCATTAGACGTTGTTTTGCAGAGAATGACAAGCAAAAGTACTTTAATGTATAATGTGCATGCAGAGCCATTGACTTTCTTATTAAACCCGTCTTGCTGTCACCATTGTGGTTGCTAAATGCCCCTTTTGCGTCTTACTAACTTGGCAACAACTCCCCAACAACACATGGAGCTTTGGAGTCAAACGTGATGTTAAGATTCACAGCCTTGGATGGATCAGGCTCCACTCTGAAATGTAAAAATATAACTGTTAATATACAATGCACTCACTATTTTGCTTAGCTTATTTCAATGTTATATCGCCAAATTTCACCAAATATACAACTTAGTTGGATAAAAAGATTCTATACAGCAAAACAAAAGCAGTAGTTTGGAGATAAAGTGCAGGATTGCAAGGATTGAAGTGGATTAGAGTTTATGAAATTTGATTTCTTGACTGCCTGTCAATTAATCACACTTGCCATTCTTTTGATATTTTGACCTTTCTAGCTAGCTGTTATTTTGTCTGTTTAGTTCATATTTCTTTGCTTTTATTAATTTTGGCGATGGTTTCTTCCAATTTCAAGATTATAAAGCAATCTTAAAGCACGCTCCTGGCCATAATCATGAAAACACGATATTTCAGCCACAGTCAATCTTCAACATCATAACGGCCAAAAACACTGCAAATAAACAATTTTGGGCACTTACCTCACATTAATCGTTGGTGCATCCAATGCAGTTCTTCCAAGCAGGGCTTTGATTCTAATCCCATACATTCCCCTGAGTTTTATAAGAAGATTAACCCCAAGTTATTTACCAACCAGTCTAGTTATCAATGATCAACTCAAACATGAATTTTGACTGAAAAATGAAGTTACTCCCATTCATGGTGAAGTTTGGAAGTCTTACAAATTAGATATTTTATGGTTGACATAAACAGTAGTATTGTTGTGTAAGTTTAATGAATAATGTTTTTAAACTAGTCACAGCTCATCTTGCAAAGAAAATGTTATCCAATAGCTTTCAATTTGGAGAGTTAGAATTTCTGAGATAGCAGTATAAAGTGGAAGATATGGGGAAAATATTGCAGCATTTTGTAACTGCAGTGACAGGAGCTGCCAAGTAAAATGCAGCAACAGAGGCACACAAAGAGGGCAGTGTTCCAGTTAACTTTCGAAGGCAGGGAGTCAATGAATAATTTTAAGGGGTCAACCGGTTGTAGGTCCCTCTAAATGTTCTTAGTTAGCCATTTGATTTGTCAGGTCAGGAAGCCAGCCACTCTTATCTGGAACACTGAGAGGGACGTTTCGACCTGGTGTCTATGCTGCATACCTGGTTGCGCTGACTGTAAGATGTCCAAATGTTGCTTGGCCTTTGCTGTCTGTCTTCTGCTGAGCAGGTGTCGGAGTTAACTAGATCCAAAAACAAATGATGCTCACACTTGGAAACTGCCACCAGCAATTTGTATCGCAGCTAAACAGATACTCTGCACCATAATAAAATCTGCACATGTTTAACAACAAAAAGTGAGATTCTCACCTTAATTCCTCTGTCACAGTTAAGGACCACCTTAACATTAGCTTCATCTGAAGCATTTCCAAGCTTGTCACACAGTTGCACATTAAGGGGAATTGGCATTCTGGTGTCATTATAAACTGAAAGTGGCTGTAAAAGGTATAAGGAGAAACTATTTCGATTTAAAGTTTCAGGATTCGGAAAAAAAAAATTTGAAGTAAAGACAGGTTGGCAACTTTGAGCTGCTTTCCTGATTTAGGGCAGGTGACTCTTCATAATACAATGAGCATAATGCCAAACAGCTACAGCTACTCTGACCATAAGCCTTTCACTCACAGAGTAATGCATGTGTGTAGTTCTAACTTTTGAGTCTGTCAACGAAATCCTATGGTGTGACCATTCAAATGAAACCTCTTTGACAGTACTTTTGCATGATGCCATTTGTTCTAACTTTTGAGTCTGTTGATGAAATCCTATGGTGTGACCATTCAAATGAAACCTCTTCAGCAGTACTTTTGCATGGTACCATTTGTTCTAACTTTTGAGTCTGTTGATGAAATCCTATGGTGTGACCATTCAAATGAAACCTCTTCAGCAGTACTTTTACATGGTACCATTTGTTCTAACTTTTGAGTCTGTTGATGAAATCCTATGGTGTGACCATTCAAATGAAACCTCTTTGACAGTACTTTTGCATGTTACCATCAGTTTTTCAATATTTTACAAAATGAAATTTGAGATTTTTCTTGAAAATTATTTGGATTTTTGGCACTCCTGGGGGTTAACATGTTTACGTGCACTCTGACTGTCTATTGAAAAGATACAAAGTGAAGGACCACTGCACACGGCGAATCCCTGTTCATACCTCAGAATGATCAAAATCTAGAATCTTGAGCTTCATTGGTGGACCAGCAATAACCTACAAAACAATTTGTAAACAAAAACAAATTCAGGCCCCAGAAAACAAAGATGCAAGTCAACTTGCATTGCCTTGCATGTGACTCTGTTTTGACACAAGTTGCTCTCACCATTGTTTACATTGGTTTGGGTGTGTGTGGCTTAACATTGGTTTGGGTGTGGCTGGAATTGCTTAAGAGCAACTTGCAAACAACTTGCATCTGCATATGAGTCTATTTGACTACCCGGTGAAAGTTTGTATGCAAGTCAATGTTTCAAAACTTTGCATCACCTTGCATATCAGTTTGACCACAGCTTAACTGAGTTACGGAAGGAACTATGAAATAAAATGGCTGCTGTAAGCTTAAATCTATTAAAATCTAGATTTCACTTAAAAGTCAGGAATAATTAATTTTAGCAAAAAAATTTATGGCACAAGACAAAAATACACATACCTCTATTCTTTGATAACATATAAGATCTTTCCATTTAATGCTGACTTCTCGATGACCAAGGGGACCATCTTCAAACTGAATGTTCTTGATAACGATATTGCCATCCTACAAAATGAAACAGCATAGTAAATAAATGCAATGGTTAATGAAGCCTGACAAACTTCTTCGACAGCAAGCGTGCAAGCTGTAAAAACAAATGTTTTAAAAACGTTTTCGCAAAATTTTTGCCAAAATTGCACAAATGATACCAAGATAAAAGTTTCCACTTCATACAGAACGGTTATCTTTTGAATATTTGCTCGAAAACACAATTCATTGAAATCAATTTAATCTTAATGGTCTGTATAGCTGAATTTGGATCACTCAGGAAACCAATCAGAGAGCTCCTTTTGATAGTGGACCAGTTATGCCACATAAAAAAAAGTTGTATTGACAAAAGTAACAAAAGAGAATGAATTTACTCACAGCGGTGAATCCCAGCTGTACATCGTGTTCTTTCAGTCCATCTGACGAAACATGAAACTCTGGCAATACATGGCTTGGTAACTACAATATTATACAATAGGAAAACCATGGAATGAATGCAGAGAAAATGGAAAATGAAAACAATGAAAGAGATTATGGGAAAATGGTAAACTGGAAAATGAGAACAACAAGGAAAAAACTTGCTAACAAACATGCTAATTCTTGTTAGTTTGAAAGTGTTCTAAATCACCTTGCCAGTTTTGTTGCCATGTTTATCAGTTGCCGAAATAATGATATCTGCTTCTAAAGGCTCTCCTAATCTCATGCGCGGTTCATTGCAGGAACATTTCAAGATGCTAGGAACATCAGCATGAGGTCTACAAAATAGGATACATAGAAATGTAATATATAACAGAAGTGTTACTCTATTCAATATTTTGTTCAATGTACTTTTCTTTGGTTAAAAATAACGTAACCTGTAACAGTTTCTGTGTATAAGAAAATAATAGGTATAACTTAGGTGAAGTGGGACAGCAGTCACAGGTGGCCAAAAATGCCAGAGCTAAAACAGTTTCTGTAGCACGAGGCAACTAGGAGTTTTACTGCTTGTTCATCATCAAATATGATGATTGATACCTTATTGTGAAAGAAAACTCCAGACCTGCTCCACCAGTCATACTAACTTGGCAGTATTTGGGTTCATCACAAGACAATGGTGCCTGCAATAGGATAAAGGGACAGTATACAATCCACAGTTAGGTATTAATAACAGCACTGGGAGCATTGCATGTTGTTATATACAGGGCATCTGATAGGATCCGCTACAAAGTCAACAAAATTTTGAGAACTTTTGGACAGATCTGTAAACGTTTTCTTTTTTTTTTTTTTACAGAGCCCTACATTTCATAATTACCTTGACATCTGGAAGAATTCCCTGCTTGATGATGTCTTTGGCGACTTTAGGAGTCCAGTTAACCTTAAGACAAATAAGACTGGTCATCACATTCAGCAACATGGCTGCTAAGTGTAAGCAACAAACTGTTATGACTGAAATCTGCCTTTGTTTGCTCTACCTTGAACCTGCTGGCCAATGAGTTGTCAATATTCACTTCCCTGTGTCCTTCATCCAGAACTCTAAAACCTGTAGAGTAAGGCAAGGTGACAATAGCTTGAGATTTTGTCGTAACTTTATCATCATTGTTTTTTATTTGTGCCAAGTCTCGCATAGGGTGCGGACAAAAGATCTCCATTCTGGCCGTTTTTAGCCAACTGTATCTCCGCCCAACTCTTCCAACCAAATTCATTGCTTTCTTTATCCGCTGTTCTTCACCACTGTCCTTCGGTTTGCCTCTTCTTATAACTTTATAGGACACTATTAATATCTTGTTGCAACACTTTTATGGCAGTATAATGTCAATGTCAAAAAACAAGTCATAATTGATTTTGGTTTTACTTCTGATTGCTTGAGAAAGTGGTGCAAGATTTTTTAGCCAACTAAAAAACACAGCAACGCAAAATTAAAAGAACCACAAAATAACTTTTGACACTCAATTGAAACTCGCTCTAATAAAATTTCATACAGAGACTGCAAAGGTATAAGAGAAGTCACTTGCTATGATGGGTTTTGGCATCAAATCAAGCATTCTTCAGCTTTTGACTCTGTAATTTCCTGTACATAATAAGTTTATTCAGGAGGAACAAAATCAAACACGCAGATCAGTGATGTTTTATCACATACTTAATCCAGTGAGTGTTTGTCCTGCTGTACACGGCAGCTCCTGTCCGTCATCCAGCTTCTTCTTCTGTTTTGCGTCAGGTGCTTTGTAAAACACTTCCAATTCTGCTGCTTTACTGCTGGGTGTCACAACAATCATCTTCTCCACAGCGGCAACCTCTTTATGATGCTAGAATATGATAACCAGAGTCAAAGCTTTGAGGCAAGTACTGTGGATTTACCTTGGATAAAAGTGTGGACATTCGATATCTGTTGAGCAGTGATATTTTTAACTTGTACAGTGTGATCATTCAAATGAAAGCCATTGAGCAGTACTTTTCTGTGGTGCTGTTTATTATCCAGTGCTGTCATTAAGGGCCAGTAGCCGGCCAAAACAGCTGCCTACTTGCTCATATTCGGCTGTCTACCTTCGTTTGATTTCACTGTTACTGTTGAAGAGAAAACTTTCAGTAATAAAAAAGTCCATCAAAATTACTTGTAAGACATTCTTTTCTAATTTTTTAGTCAAAATAAAGATGTAATTTGGGGATGCTATTTATTTAGGGAATTTTGTAGGAAGTGTGACAAAACATCGACAAAGCACACATATGCACGGTAACAAGCAACAGACCTGAAGCTCAATCTTGGCTTTGAGTTTTGTGTCCTTGGTAATTTGCTTTAGACTGAGGTCTGCACCTGTTAGGGTGGCCTTTCCAGATGCACTGCAGTCCCCAATGTATGTAGGCAAGCCTGGCATACCTGTCAGCTATAATGGAGAAAACAAAAGCTCAAAATTGTAATCCTCAATAGTTAAATGTCATGCATTTCTTTTTAAGTCATTTTTGATAATTGGCTGGTAGATATTAAGGCAAATTGTTCCTCTAAATGTCTTTATAATTATGATTGTCGCATTCTCATTCCCAGTTGCTCGTCACACAGGATGACTTCAATTGGAGCTTTGTTGTGGTTTTGTTGCTAGGCAACTGCAGTACACCAATCCAATATATATTCCACCACCCTTAAGTGATCCACGCCAGACAAATTAATAAACCTTGCTTCACAAGGAATGAGAAGGCTATCCTCTTGATCAGGTGCTGTATGTCATAAGATATTAACCAGCAAGTTGGATTCATCTTAAAATCTAATTGAGTCATACAATTTTCCCTGTTGAACTATTTGTTAATTGCTTGTAATGCAATGGACTATTGCATGAAATATGTGAGGGTGCACTACTTCTGTGGTACTTCATGTTGAACGCACTCTGATTACTACTAAACAGTAATACAATATAACATGGTTCGTACAACTTCAGACAAATAAAATTCAAGGACTTTTCAAGGACAAAAAAATAGTTTTCAAGGACTACGTTTTTTTATGAAATCGAAACTCTTTGTCCCCTTTGCACTTTTCAAGGACCTTAACCAAATTAAGGACTTTTCAAGATGACTGCTAAAATTCAAGACCTTTTCAAGATTGTACGAACCATGATATAAGGAATGTTCCATTGCAGACCATTACCTTGCACACAACATTAAGCCTGGGTTGAACTGTTAAGTTTCCTGCTTTATCCTGAACCTGCACATGTAGTTGTAGTGGACTGTTGTTTTCAACAGTGACCTCGTTACCACTTGGTGTAACTACTAATGATTCTGGAGGACCTATGAAATATGGTAAATTATTTATCAGTAAGCACCACAATTTGTTGCTTACATTGTAATGTCAAGTAGAAATGTGGTGGTGGTTTCGTGGTTAGCAAGTTAAACATTTTACCTGAAGATCAGCACTTCAAGCCCAATCCAAGCCATCACGTTGTTTCCTTTGACAAGATTCTTAACCCTTTTACTCCCGATGAGTGCCCAACATAAAAAAAAAACTCCCAAACTTCATTTTGTAAAATATTGAAAAACAAATGGTGCCATGCAAAAGTTCGTCCAAAAAGGTTTTGTTTGAGTGGTCACACTATAGGTTTTCATCGATGAACTCAAAAGTTAGAACTATGTTAGGTGCACGTCCATAATTAACACAACTGACTTGGGAAGGGTCTGCCAGTGAACTAGCATTCCATCAAAGAAGGAGAGAGTAATGCTCAAAGACGCTTTGTGTACAAAAGTTGAACTAACTAAGATTGGAAAATCCTAAAACAATTGAACCACAGCTAAATATAATACCTGGAAGTAGCCTGATCTTCAAGCTCTGTGAACCTTCCTCAAGGCCTGGTAGGTTAATCTTTAGATTAAAATCCTTTTGCAAAAAAAAAAAAAAACATTTAGAGTTTTGATATAAGCTGGAGAGAACAGACAATTATGTGTTCAGTTGATTTATTTACTAAAAACAACATTATGGAGACCAGCCGACAGTATAAAAAAACCCACCTTTCCTGCATGCGATGCTACAGAACCTATGGCTACCACACTCTTGACGATGAGGCTGTTCCCCTTCACAGATGTTCCCTGGTGAGTCAATTCCAGTCCACTGAGGAAACAAAAGAAGTGACATTAGTTTTCAATCATGGAGATAGACAGTGAACGAAGTTCCTACTCTTGATTCTCAATCTATGGATGAAATCCTATGGTGTGACCATTCAAATGGACTCAGCAGCATTGATACCATTTGTTTTTCAATACTTTACGAAATGAAATTTGGGATTTTTCTTGACTTTTGATGTTTGGCACTCTTGGGAGTTAAACGGTTAACCGGCAGACTCAGTGAGGTTACTTCTTGAAGGGACTACCATATGTCACCTACTTTTGATAAAACAACAACACATTTACATCATTTAAAACCTGAAAGTAACTATCAAGGGTGTTATTGTGTCTGTTTGAACTTACATGTAAGTTGTCACCTATATAGTGATTTTCACTTCAATGCTTTATAAAAATTTCTGAGATAGCTCCTGATGTAAAAGCCATGGACTTACCTTGCACTCAATGCAGGTGCAATTTCCTCTGATAACTTTGAAGGGTTATTGAACTCATCCAGCAGATTAAGTGGAATCTTGTGATAAGAAAGCAAAGTTATAAAACTGCAAACTATGCAACATGCATCCAGTTTCTTAAGCTAAGCTCAAAGTTAAACACTACATCATACATGACAGTCCTGTTACCAAAAGTTACATGGTGGGGTGATGAAAAACATACCTGGAAAGGCACTCCTACTCTAAGAGGTGTCTCCAACATTCCAACAGTGAATTTGTTTGGATGAGCTTCTAAACAGACGAAAGACAAATTAAAGTAATTAGAGATCCTGAATGCAAATCACTGTTAAAACTAACATAATGATGATGATGGAATGGCCATGGTGATGATGATGAGCTGATGGTGAAGATGATGTTCAATGATGATGGCAGTGATTATGAGGGTCACGACCATGATGATGATGATGAGATCAATGATGACGATTGTGGTGATGATGAAAACGACGATGATGAAAACGACGATGATGAAAATAATGATGATGATGATGACGACGACGACGACGACGATGACGAGGAGGACGACGAGGACGAGGAGGACAGGGAGGACGGGGACGAGGACGAGGACGATGACGATGAGTGTTTTTATCAGGATTTTGCTTTTGGGGGTCTCAGGGCTCTCCTGCCTGATAAACACGGGCCCTGTATATACATAAGAACTTAAGGGGGTTAGGTTAATCGTGATCCGCCATTTTGTTTTCGAAAATGAAGGAAAAACCACGAGGAATGAATAACAAAAGCCCACAATCCACATAGCCAGTTACATGATCCAAGATGGCGACCGAAATCATACTAAGGAGCTAGGTTTGACATACATGTAATGGAACCAACAGAGATTAAAGTGGTTGAAGGCTTTATTTAAAGTGGTACTTTTGATGCATTGTTTTCATTAAATTGTACTAAGCAGAAAAAACTGAAGCATTTGATTGTCAATCGAAAAAATTGCATACTGACTTCTATAAGTCCATCTGTGCACCATAGAGGGTGCATTTACTTGGCTTTTAACGCACCATTTAAATTTTTTTGTGGGAATCCCGTAAGGCCACGGCCTGGTAAGAACACTGGATGATGACAATGAAGGTTGTTGATAATGATGATGAGGAAACATGTTTGCTCTTTCACCAAAAGAAATAATATTTAGCTCAAGCTTTTTACCAGGTAGAGGCTCTTGAGATTGTCTTAACAATAATTTGACATTATCCAGTGTCTCTGATTGCTTTGTTGTTGGTACAAACCTGTGACAGTGAACTTGATGCGATGAAATGGAAGACTCTTAATAGACGGAGCAGTTGAACTGTCACTCAGTAACACTTGCAGCTGAAGAGTGTGTGGACCAAGATGAGTAATATTTTCTGCAAGATTAGCAAGACAACAACAACAACAACGATTTATTTACAAAGAGTAGATAATACATGTAATTTTACTCCTCTCAGTCCCATATATATATCTTCACGACCAAATTAAATGCGAGGGCTGTACTGAGACAATATCAGCCCAAGGTCTTGACAGTACAGACCAAGCACAGCGAGGTCCATCCAAAAGAGAATGAAGGCCGATATTCTCCCAGTACAGTCCCGAGGAAGCTTGATTTATAAGAGATTTATTACATGACTTATTACAGGACTAAAGGACTGCACGGGATCATTTGGGACAATGCCCAGTCCAATACAAAGAGAATATTGGATTAGCAATAAAGCATTCTGATTGGCTGATTTTAGTTATTGGCCTTCTGACTGTCTTTATAGTCGTGTAATAATGGAAAAGTACTGCACTTTTCAATAAAAGAACTCCAAAGATCAAAACGAAAGCACTTCATCGATCATACATGTACTTATGATGACGAGGACCCTGGAAAATTGGAAACATCTCAAGACAAAAATGAATCACATCCACCAATCATAACCCATAAGTGTGACCTTTTGACATGGTTTCCTGACAGCAGCATAAAACACAATTGAACTTAACCATTTGTGTGCTACTAAAACGTGCATAAATTCTAAAAGCTAAAAGCTAAAAGCTGAAACTACAGGAAGGTGATATGCGTGATTTACACTGATAGAAATTTTCTGTACCGATGGCTTCATTTTATTGTATCACCTTGTAAAAGAAATCCAGTGCTAGTCTTTCCTTTGAGCATTCTTCCAGTTATCAGGACTGTAGCTAAATTTATAATAGAAGGGGAAGTAAAGAAAGTGGCAGGGAAAAATTGGTTCTGGTGTTGCATGAAAATGTTCAGTTTTTCTATCAAAGTAAGCGGCGCTTTAAAGGGACACTGTCATGGATTCCCATGGGCAGACCAGGCTTCCCTCCAATTTTGACCAGGGCTGTCAGAAAGATTTAAGACAGGCATTGCCCTGATCTAAACAGTTGTAACAAGCTTGTTGCTTTGTCCATAAATTTAACATATAACAGGCAAGATCACCCGTAACATCAAGGTCCCATCAAGTGTACTCACCCATAACAGATGCTATGGGTGATGGCCTTTATTGACACCCCTGTCGACCACTCTCTCTTCTTTTCTTTTCAGTGTACCAAAATATCCTTTTCCATCCCAATTTTCTTTGTTTTCCACTGTGACTCCTGCCACTTGTTTCAATTTGAGAAACTGGCAGAAATGCCGCCCTTGTGACAGTGTCACTTAAGACACACACCTAATAGCTGGTGAAAATCCTTGACCCCAGCCCTTATGGACAGTCCTGAAAACAGACATACCCATTTTTCTGAACCAGTAAGGCCAGCTCTTTCCTCCATGTTGACAGACATGATTAGTGATTACTTTATCCCCATCTTTGTCATTGCCTGTAAAAAAATAAACAATCAAAGAAAATAAACTATATTACATTTCCAGTAACTGGACTTTATATTGTTTAATTTACAGATGGATGTATTTTGATGTAGTTTAAAACAAGGATAGAACATGGCTAATGACAACAACCTTCGCACTCATATTTATTGTGTTCTGTTAAACCAGAAACCCATAAGTGGGTTGAAATGTGTAACGTGCATTCACAGCTTCCGAATATTCATTTATTGCTTAGTACCAAATTTGGAAACCCTGAGTCCCTCGAGATTGGAAGTTGTTCTAGCAAATTGACTGGTTAATATTTTTATCTTGATTTTCCAAATATGGCTGTAACAACTTCTTAGCAAACTGAATAATCGGAAGCTTGTTTTGAAGCATACAGTTGCATGCTTCAACCCACTTATGGGTTTCTGGTTAAACTTAATTTAATGCATTACTGGAATCGAAACCCATGACCTTCCAGAAACTGGTCGGATTCTCCAACAACTGAGCTACTGAGAGAGACTTGTGGCGAGCTGGGTGATTTTTATTAGGTTCATATGTGACACATGCTCTGCATACTACTAGGATCACCAATGTCAAAAGTGTCCTGAGTGGTGATATTAAAGAAAGAGGGTAAAGTTTAAGCTCAGCCATGAAATAAGAAAGACAGTGTTGTGCATGTCAAGATCATGGGGCAAAGGAAACATCTGACTTTTTAAGGGGAATTCAACCCATGACCTTGTGGAACGTCATTGGACGCTCTTACCAACTGAGCTACTGGCAGACTCATGGCAAGCGACTTTGTTGTTGTTGTCTATATTCACATTACATGTGGCATGTGTCCTGCAGTACTGCTAGGATCAACAATGTCAAAAGTGTCCTGTGTATATAGTGATAAAGAAAGAAATATGGTAAATTTTAAGCTTGGCCATATAGCTTGCAACTTACCATGCCAGATGACTTTTAATTCTACCAACAGTCTTCTTCTGTCACCAGGCAGTTTGTTGACAGATTCACCTTTTCCATTCAAAATGTCTACCCTCATAGCACCTGTTAAAGGTAAATGGTCAGCACTGAAATTAACATGCCATTGAAGTCTCTGGGATGACAACGAACCTTTAGGGGCGGACGGATCATTTAATTTTTGTGGGGGGGGGGGGGGGGGGTGGGGGGGTTGGGCAATTACCAAAAAAAAAAACATTCCTGCAGAAGAAATTTAAGAGAAAAAAAATCGTGCACAAGAAAGCATGTGAAAAAAAAATCAAGCATTTTGGTAAAGTAAAATTCTTGCAAATAGTGATGCTTAAAAAAAATTCATACTCAGAAGAAATTGCCCATTGTGATTTCTTTTGGACCTTTCATCCGACGGACTTCAAACTTTGCCAGACATATTTTTCAAATAAGAGCTAACTCTCCACCAAAAATACACAAAATCGGAGAAACCATTTTTTTTTCACTTTTTCCATACATTACTGACTCTGGGAGTGAAGGGTAAAATCAAGGTTCTCTTGAAAGTTGGTACCTATGGTAGTTCCAGCTGGGATTTTAGAGTTGGGGTCCAGCTTGTCATCCTCTGGCCATTCTATTACCAGTTTGCCTGGCAATCTGAAAGAAATTCAACACACTATCAACGACTTGGTGTCACTTATATACATGTGCAACTTGACTTTCCATTTCTTTACTTTTCTGACACTAAAACAACAACAACAACAATTTTATTTCACACCTTCCAATTACAACAGTAGATACAATTTCAGTTAATTAAAGTAAGAAATAGAGATACTTGCCCACCGCTAATAGCAAAAAAGGCTAATCAAGGCGGGGGGAAAGATTAATACAAACTTTAACACTTGCTCTGATGAAAGGGCAAACAATGTTCTCAAGAAGTCGGCTTTGAATCTGTTTATGGTGACTCATTTACTTGTTCAACTCCGTTGATACCATATCTTCCACACGAAGCCACACTAGTCGCAGATTCTTTACAAACTAAATTTATGTTAACCCCATTCACCCTTTCGCCGCCACATGCACAGGCAACTACAATCGCCTTACCGACTATAGATGGTTTTCACGTTACGTCACGGCGGCCATATTGGTGTACAGCTACAAAAGAATTTTAATGAACTTCTTTTGTTATGTACACCAACATGGCCACCATGGCCTTTGTCATTTGAGTCCCACAGGACTGAAGGTCACGTGAGTGAAAACCATCTATAGTTGCCTTACTGACTATAATTTATATAGTTGCCTTACCGACTATAGTCGCCTTACTGACTATAAACCAATAAGTGGCCAAAGGTTACATTATTTGGCCAATAAAATATTTGGCCATGGAGAAAACAAGATTTGAGGAAACTTGGCTGCAAAAGGGTTAATTCACATTATTAAGTTATTTACTTACTTGGCTTCCTCTTCCTCCACAAACTTTTTAATAGAACTAAGGTTAAGTGATCGATCCAACTTGGCCAAGGGAAAGAACTTTGTGTCTCCAAACAAAGAAACAGGCTCCTGACAAGGAAAATAGAATAACAAACAAGCTTTAACACATAAGTAAAACTAACAAAATAAATGTTAATGTATGACTCTAGACTTTAATAGATACTTGCAGAGTTTTTTTTTTTGCCAAGGTTTAGGTTTAGATAGCTTGCAAAAAGAAATTTGATGATTTTTTCAAATTTGACTATGGTGAACAAATATAAAAAGTTATTACTCATGCGCGTAGTGGCATGAGTTATAAAATGGGCTCCGTTTTTATTTTGTTTTTCTTCTTCTTTTATTTTTTGGTGTCACGATTTTGCATGCAAATTTGTGCACGCATATTTTAAATTGTGCACTTCCGGTTCATAGACTTCCTGTTTAGTGACTTCCGGCTACTCCCACTTCCAGTAAAACAGCGTTACTTAAGTGTCACAACAGCATCTCCTACAACCCTACTTACATTACTAAAATTAATGTTCACGTTAGGTATATATAAGACTTGGAAGAATCACTGCTTTATTGTGGTACAGCCTTCATTTACAAAACATTCAATAGTAATTAACGTGGTTTGCAGGAACGATGACTGAATGAAAGGAGTAACTCTTCTCCATGTCGGACATCTTCTTATCATGTTTAAAATATATCATAAAACTTTCTTATGCATGCGCATGAGTATAGGTTGCTTGCAGCCTCTTGTTTAAAAAATAAATGTAAACAAAAAAGTAAAAATACCTGAACTATTTCCATCTCTCCTCCAGTGGCAAAAACATCTCCATCATGGTCACCAAAAAGAAGAAATCTTTTCACTGTGCCACAAATCAAGGGTACTGTCCTCTGACTCCTCATCTAGAAAACAATTATATAAATAGACTAGTTGATTAAATTAGTCACGAAAGGGATAGAAAAACATTATGAAGTTCAACATTTGCACTTGCTTTGCATGAACTGAGAAGCACACCAGGCATAATAATCACAGGCCAGCTGTATTAAGGGCAGTTATACAACCTGACGTTACGCTGGTCAATCATCCTTATGCCACATGTATAGTTGATGTAAATCCTGGCATGACATATTTCTGCAACCGGCCCCAGGTTCCTTACCACTGGTCTTAACTACATTGAAGTCTGCCTGAGCCAGACACCTTGAGGACTAGCTCTAGCAGTCTGTTTTACAGGTGTCTGCCTGATAGAGAGTTTAGTTACAGAATACAAGTAAAATTTGGCCAGAACCAACCATTAAGAATGTTTAGAGAGGTCGCCACTTTACAGGAGTGTCCATCTGAAGAGAATTTACTGTAAAACTATTTGAATAAAGATAAATTTGGTACAATAAACAAATGGTACTTACCAGCTGTCCTACTTTAAAGACTTTTCCATCCCACTCAATGGAGTTGAAAACACACCAGGGACTTTGGTTTCGCTTCTGTGGTAGGTCTGGACGTTTGATTTGACCTTGAAAACCTATAAACTTGACCTGGGAATGAAGGTCGTCATTCAGTAAAACCACTGAAGAAGAACACAAAAAAATGATTGTTTGGTTGTCTGATGAATGCTACACAATAATAATTACCTGTTTGTCGTGATTCTCGTGACACTCTCTCACCCAATCATAAAATGCCCTTGAAATGTTCACTCTTTGCTCCTAGAAGAAAAAAAATTATTCGGTAGTTTCCAATGTCACATGCATGGTACCTAGTAAGGGCCCAGTGTTCTTACCAGACCACGGCATTGCGGCATAGCCGCACTTTTTCGGGCAATGCCGCACTATTAAAAGGCCAAGGGATCCCAAGGGCGCAAAGAAGCAAAGAAAAAAAAAAAGAAAGAAAGAAAGAAAAGAAAGAAAAAAAGGGGGGAAGAAAACGTATTTGAACGTACATTTCTCTATAATATAAGCCAAAATTTGATTGGTTATGGCCTCTTTAGAAAGCAACCAGAACATTTATTATCCAAGTTTGTTTGGGGTATTTGCTGGAATAAAATGTTGAGTTAATTGTGTCTAAAAATTGTGACCCGCTTTTCTCCCTCGTGACCCCCTTTTAGCTTTTCTATGGGTCCTGTGGACCCCAGTGCAGAAAATCCTGGTAAGAACACTGAGGGCCTGGTTGCACTACAATCAAAAACAAAAATTCACCCATGCAAAAATCGAGGAAAACAAAAGAAACTGTCTGGTGGGACACGCTTTTTGTGGAACGTTTTTGTTTTTGTCATTTTGCACAGACTAATTTTTGGTTTTGACTGTAGTGCAACCAGGCCCTAAGCTAATAAAAAGAAACTTAATATTAAATTTCACTCTTAATTAACATTCCAAATATTGAATAACTGTAATCAAATCTGAAAAATGATTGATGTACATCCATTTTTAAAATGACCAAAGGATCAAGGTGATTCTATTGAAAAAGAAGTTGTAATGAAATTGTTTTAAAACTTTGCGCAGTTATTTATTACATCTAGTACATTAAAAAAAGAGGGGGTCACCATGCCCGTTTACAGCGTGTGGTATTTAACTAATTTACAACTTAGCTTGTGACAGCAATTTTGAAAATCTTAGCCTTGAGTGAGAGGGAACCATTATTTCCAGAAAGTAGTTATGAGCAATAAAATATTGGTATTATTGTTACAATAGCAGAACAATGTCATCGTGAAAAGCCTTAAAGTTACCAAAAAGGAGAAACTAATGAAATAATAGGGCAATTTCAGCACCTGCATGCTCCCAGTGAAACATTAAAAACTAGATTTTAAAAGTGATTCCATGAAAATATTTCAAAATCTACTATTGAAAAAAATTCTTCAAATTTGGATATTCAGTGGAGAGTAGTATTTTCTTCAAATAAATAGAATAAAAAAGATAGGTCACAGGGCTCGTTTAGGAGAAAACAGCTACTTTTTTACTAAGGGAACTGAATCTTCAAACGAAACCCTCTTGTTTCGGAATGTGTACTCATGCATGCGCAAATGACATAAGATATCATATGCAGTAGTGATGCGCGATGCAAAACTACGGTTGAGTTTATCATCTTTCTTCTTTTCAATTACTCACGCATTTTAGGTGCCCGAAAGTAACAGCTACCCTAAAGTTGTGCCCCCCTAGACCTGCTAATTCCGAAAGTAACGGGGGCAGCTAGTTTCTGAACTCTACAGTATTCAAAGAGGCCAATTAGTTTTAACATCAAAACTTAGGAAAACTTACATTAACATTATATATGGACCTTGAAATGCTTTCCACAGTATTATTACAGCGATAACTGCAGTACTGTTATCCTACGGTCTTTTAAATGAAACAATCAAACTAAAACATACCTGTCCCAAAATGATTCTGCTGAAAATGGTGTTCTTATCCTTGATCTTAACTTCCAAATCCATAAATGTCAGCTTGTTGGTACTGACGTGGAAAGCATCATTTGTCCAAAGACAACCTGAAAATCTACAATTTTGATTCAAAACTAAACTGTAATTTAGCCCGGGAACAAAAGGAAAAAAAGAGCCACAAAAAAATAATTTTTGGGGATTTTTTTTTTTCCACATCATTACTCAACTATAGTTATGTGTTGAGTGTTGACAAAAGCTATCACACACTGCTGCTCATATATTACAAACTTGAGCACTTAGGCTTGTAAACTTAATTTTGACAGCACTCACCATTTGGGCGAGTGACTTTCAGAACTGCACCAAAAAAATAATGTACAATGTACAATAAATTGAACTTGCCCAGGATGATTTGAGACAAGTGCCAATTTCCATCCTTGGAGAACTTGACACCATTCAATATACTTTTATCTGGAGTACAACCCATCAAAAAATCCTTAGTTACCTGTTATAACACTCCAATGGAATGGTTGTCTTCCTCGGTGGCTGACACCACTCAAGCCTGACCAACATAAAAACACAATCAGAATTAAACTGCTCCATTTTTGGATAGTTAAGGAAATCCAGAAGTCAAACTGCAAACTTACACATCAATAGCAGTGTATGGAATAAGCCGTCCATTCCAATAACATTCAAATATTGGCCGGCTACCTCTGGGTGCTCGACTGTCTCTTTCTATCAGTTCACCAAACTCTTCTACAGTTTCAACAACTGAAAATAAATTACAAGAAAGTCATCCTTAAGACCCTTAATATATAAGGGGCTTCTTTACAGTATTTCAAGCATGTTTGGAGGGCCAGGGGGGAAATCAAGAGGGGGCTTTATTTAATTTAGAGGAAAACACCATGTAAATAAATAATATTTCAATGAATAAAATGTTACATTCATGTCTCATTATTATTTATTTCTTGAGTACAAGAAATAGTATTCCCCAAACCTCTTGTATATCATAGGAATTAATAGTTAGGAGGAATACAAGTGTTAATAGAATTAGTGCACATTTTAACCAAAAAGCACATTATCCAGATCCTCATCCACATACTGTAAACAAGTTTACAGCATAATATTTATAAGCTGACTTTCCAAGACCTGTGACATAATTATTTTTTCAGTATTATTTGATGTCTGAATAATGCCAGAACAAAATCCCTGTAAAGAGAAAGACAGTAAACCATTCCTGTATGAATGCAGGATCTTACTGATTAAAATAATTTTACCTGGAATTTCCCCTTCGAGTGTTGGGTAAGTTTCCCGATCATAAAGGAAAGGATGGTAGCGCAGGACACCCTCCACAACACCCCCAGACTCGGCCTTGGCACGGAACTCAAACACAGAAGCTGCCGTTCTGATGTACTGGGTCTGCATGTCATCATTAATATCTCGCAGTTCTGTTCTTTTAGGTTGTTTGCCTTTCTCGTGAAGAACCACCTGAAGGAAAAATAACTGATTCCTTTAAAACCTCACACTAATAAATTTGTTCTTGTTTTGAGAACTCATGGTTAAAAGTAAAAAAAGTGTCAGACTTGCAGGATAAATTTTAAATTGTTTCAAGTCCTGACTGTAACCTTCATGCCAAGTCTGTGGAAGCTGACATCTGATTGCTTGGAACAATTAGTAGAAATTTGATTCAGTCAAGTAAATCTGTGACATAACTTGTCTGAGGGATAAGCACATTTCTGTTTGCCTAAGAATATTGAAATAGATAAAAACTGACTACAACAGATGATTCAATAGTGCTTTACAAATATTTTACAATACTACATAACAATATTAGAAATACTGTAGAGTTCTGAAAGTAGCGAGCCCCGGTTACTTTCGGAATTAGCAGGCCTACATGTAAGGGGCTGCAAAAAACAGATGGTAAACACAACCAAAGAATAAGCAAAATGGCCTTTTGATTCTCTCTTTCTAGTTGATTCTTCGGTATTCCTCAGCATTCTTGTACACTAAGCTATTCCATCTGCATGGAGACGTCACTTGGTATGGTTTTTCCAATTGGACCGTTACTTTCGGGTGGGCCGTTACTTTCAGGAATTACTAGAAAGGTCCGAAAATTAACATTACTTTTGGGTAGCCGTTACTTTCGGGGACCGCTACTTTTGGAACTATATGGTAAATAGATAAATGAAACAAACGAAACTAGAATGGAACTATTCAAGTAACCACAACAGATCTAGAGAGGACTCATCACGATGTTATTTTCTGACCCACCTGTATATCAATGTTTCTGAATGGACTAGCAGTAGTTCCTCTTCCCACAGGCTCGTCATTTCCACGCGGTCCGTGAATGTAATAATGGTAAATGTGCCTGTGGAAAAGTATCAAAGATATTTAACGATAATTGTTTAAAGGGGCTATGTTGCGAGATATGTCAGGCAGGCAAAAACGTCAAGCTGATCAAACATTCTTCCAACAAAAAATCTTAGTCAAATATCATCTAACATGCTGGCTACAAGTTCTAACATTGTTGGATCAACAAATGTTATATAACAATGTTAGAACATGCAGCCGGGGCTTAAAATCAGATTTGTACTTGCCCAGAAGCATTTATATGCTTGCACTGGCTAACGAAAAACGGCCTACAATGACTTACGCCAGTTGACGGCACCAATGCTTGAAATGTGTCTTCAAATAAACAATATGTTCTTGTTTGATTCCTGTTATCACCACAGCAGTGAAGCTTTCTTTATGCTGCTCCTCTTGCACAAGTTTTTTCACACTTTCTTCGTCAGCAGGGATGTGAGAATGGTCCCCAGGCTAATAAAAGCAGCAAAACAAATACACAGTCACTACTGTATGTAGGTGTTTACAGATTTCTAGGGCTTTTGGGTTTTTTTATTGTATTATTTTCTTGTGCAGATAATCATATCAATAACAAATTCTCACATGCAGTAGTGTTCTTACCAGACCGCGGCATTGTGGCATTGCAGCACTTTTTCGGGGAATACTGCACTATTATAAGCCCAAGGGGTCCCAAGGGCGCAAAGAAGCAAAAAAAAAAAAAAAAAAAAAAAACGAAAGAAAAAAGGGGGGAAGAAAACGTACACGTATTACGAACGTACATTTCTCTATAATATAAGCCAAAATTTGATTGGTTATGGGCTCTTTAGAAAGCACCCAGAACATTTATTATCCAAGTTTGTTTGGGGTATTTGCTGGAATAAAATGTTGAGTTAATTGTATCTAAAAATTGTGACCCGCTTTTCTCCCTCATGACCCCCCTTTTAGCTTCTCTATGGGTCCTGTGGACCCCAGTGCAGAAAATCCTGGTAAGAACACTGATTTAGTGACGTGGGTGTCCAGTTAATTACAGCTATCTAATAATTATCAACTTTTTGAAATTGGATAGCTGTAATCAGACACCTGTTGCATGCCCATTAATCGGGTGCACTTAAATAGGTTCTGTTTCTCTACTGATTTCAAACTGATACAAAATATCCCTATCATTTTTAGTAGAATAAGTTCAGATAGATTTTTAAATCTCAAATTTTGTTATTGGTGCAATTTATTGGGATATGGCTTTTGTGTCATACAATTCAGGGGTAATCATGCTATAATGTCAAACATTATTGTCCTTGCCAATTAATCCATGAATTGTACATGTACACTACTCAGAATGAAAATCATTACTTGCTTTTATGTAAAATGAAACGAAAAGTGTCTGTGAGATAGGAGACTCAGGAAAATATCTAATTTACTTTATTTTGAAGCTCGTAGCCTTACCCTTCTGTTAAGTATAGCACCGCCATAAATTGACTCCTTTTTCTTCTCTCTGCGTTCAAATTCCGCTTCAGATATACACAGCTCATGGATATCATTGCAACCTTTTGATTTTGTAATCATCTGGGAAAAAAGTATATTTGGGTCCTTACAATGCAAGTAAAGATCGCTGGTGTGTATTGTTGGAATATTAGACCTCTTTTTTGCAATTCAGGGGTGAGTTGTGATCTAAAGATCACTAATTCTATTGTTGGTAGCAGACATCGTGTTAGCTAATGGACTGACGATAAGGTCTAGGGGGGATACTCTCATATATAAGCTATATACATGTACATACATGTATGGATACATTTTCAGACACAAACAACATTGCAAGGAGGCACAGGCAAAATAGTAACTTCTTCCCACATTTCAGAATTCAGAAGAGGAACAGTATTTAGTTTATTTTGTTTTTGGGACAACAGAGTAAATAATTATGTCCTAAAAAGTGCCCTAAAGTTTGGCATTGAAAGCTGAAGTAAAGCAGGAATAATCTGGGAATTTTTAGTAGCTGACAGCCAGCTGTTATGGCCGTGCGAGTTTATAAGTAAGAGTATATCACCACCTATTTTCCTTGAGTTCAGCTGGCAACTTCTCAAAATATGAATAACATTTTTAAAAAGTCATGACTGTTGGTCAGCTGAATATCTCCTACCCGAGTAGCATCTCCAATGAAGAAAATGGCTTGCTTTCCACCGACACCAAAGTATGAAATATCACTGTTTAAAGATCTTGGAACATCTGCTACACTGTAACAAAAACAAATGCTTATTATTTGTAACTGCTGCAGATATGTTTGGTGAAATAAAAGTGGTTTGTTGGCAAAAGGGTTTGTACTACTGCTAATAAAATAATAATCAAATTCTGGCACTTGGCCAGGGTACAAGAGACTAGGCCTACCAAGAGTCTAGACCTACCAATCCTATAAAATCCCAAATTCTGAATTTACAGCAATTAAGGGGGTAATTTTCCAAGGCTTTTTCAACTAACCTCTTAATACAGGCTTGAATTTAACAATATTACTATATTGGTTATTGACTTCTTTATTCAACATGAGTCACAACTTTGGAAGTAATCCACTTACACTTTCTTTCCATTTTGCCGATTGAACTTGGATAGTCTATAGATTGCCCAGTTGTTTAGTTCCTTTGATGTCATTCCAGCACCATTATCAAGGACACAAACCACAGGCTTTCCAATGGAGTCATCAAACATCTAACAAACACAACAAATACAAGGCTCTAATAAGCCAACTCGAGGAAACAAAACACTCTAAATAAAAGATTCTGCACACCTTCAGACCCTCCGCTCTTCTAGACGTTTTGCTCCACTGACTGGAACAAATTATGGTCTGTTCTAGCCCATTTTAGAAATGAAAATACAGTGGATTCAGGTTGAGCATTTAAGGGTCTTAATTGTCACGTTCATTGTCACGGTTGGTTGATTGCGTTGCGAGGCAAAATGAGAGTCATTTGCATTTTGGGATCTTATCTATCTTCTAGTAATGGAATTGCTAGACGTGCTTATTCCCAGAAAGAACGTCGTCATTCCCGCCTTGCAACGGCTGTCATTTTGCCTCGCAACGAAATCAATCAACCGTGACAACAAATGCGACAATTAAGAGCGTTAAATGCTCAACCTGAATGTGCAGTTCCAGAAAATATCCATACTCCCCCTACGGAAGGTTTTTTGTTTAGCACCCCCGTCCCCCCCAGGAAATTCCAGTTTAGCTTCATACTTTGCTTCTAAAATGTTGGCTTTTAAGACCCCCCTCCCCCTAGGAATTTCCAATGACCTTCCATGGGGTGGGTATGTATTTTTTCTGGAACTACACAATCTGCTGTATGCAAACTTGAAAAAAGTTAGGTTGACTTTTTTTGTTAAAATGTGTGGTTCCAGGAAATATTCATACCTCCCCAATGGAAGGTTAATGAAAATTCTGAGGGGGGGGGAGGGGTCTCAAAAGCCACAGTTTTTAAAGGAAAGTATAAAGCTTAATTGGAATTTCCAGAGGGGTGGGGTGGGGGCAGGGTCCAAACAAAAAACTCTCTGTGGTTGGGGTATGGATATTTTATGGCACAACAAAATTGAAATTCATTCACACCCAGTCTGTGTATGACTGGAGACACTCATCAACAGTTTTGATACACAAACATGGTAATTCATCACAAAACTAGACCACATTTTTCAGTTTCTGTTTGTACAAAAACATTTTTGGGTTTATGAAATGACACCAAATCCTCGTGACACTGCCCCTTTAATGGCAGCCCTGAAAAATTAAACAGTGCCCACTTGTCATGGACAAGTGTCTCAGGGCTTGGAACAAGTACAAAACTGACTCTGTATAGTGAAACCTGTATTAAGCGGACACCCTCAGGACCTTCTCTAGTGTCCGCTTAACCCTTTCACAGCCAAGTTTCTTCAAATTTCATTCTCTTCGTGGCCAAATATTGTATTTCCCAAATAGCCTATGGTGACTACCACTTACGGCGCCTTTAGCCACTTATGGGATAAGGCGACTATAATCGCCTGTGGCTGCAAACAGAGGGGTCCACTGAATTCGAATACTTTGTTTTATAGTAAATTTGGAAAGAAAATTTAGGGACCCAAGAAGCTGGTGTCCGCTTAATAGAAGGTGCAAGCTTAATACAACTTCAATGTAGCTTTTGTTTCAGTTTCTAATTTAAGCATATGCATAACTAATTAATGTATGTGGTTATGCTATAATCTTTCAGACTAATTTACAGTTATATGGAATACTAACAACAACTAAACTTTACCAGTCTTATTTCAATTTTTCTTGGACCTTCATTCTCTGAAGTTGCAGCCATTGCATTGTCAACAAGTTCCGCGAAAGAAAAAGCTGAAACCGCGAAAAACAGTAACGACGTTATGAGTTTGAATGACACGAAAAGTAACTTTATATGTATACAATCCATATACAATGCTCACACACACGTGCATAAATTCAATGATAATACATTGCAATTTTACTCACGTAAGGGATTTTGTCCTTCACTGGCATAATATTCATACATTCCACTTTTAACCAAAGTGTCATAATGAGGGATGTATTCAACTCTCTCTTCTGTTGGAGCGCTAAGTTCTTGGTCAGCGCGCTGCAAAATGTACAGTGTTTCGTTTCCATCTACCATTTCCTCTGCCAAAATGAAAGTATTTTTTGCGTTGCATTGGTTAGATAACAGAATTCAACAAGTTATCGAAGTGAAACTCAGAGGATCATTGACAAACGTTGTTTTTGCTCAGCTCTTCGAAAATAACGGAATTTAAGGTTATACTATTACAAGTTACACTCGCGTACCGTAAGTCTTGTCATCCAAAATTTCTTGTCGATTCGTAGTCACAATTACAAACTTTTCCTTTTCTGGTATGTTGAAGGCCTGCAAAAAGATTGCCATATTTATAAGCTAGCAACAGGTCATTGTTATTTACGAAAAACAACCATAGAAGTTTTAAAAAATCTTTACTGCTTACTTGTCGTGTCTTTTCTTTGAAAGTGGTGAAATTGAAAATGCCGCCTAACTGAACTTTCTCAACCGGCCGGCTCCCAGCTCGCCGATCGTAAATGAAAACTGCCGCATCTTCTTCATCTTGTTCGGAAGACGACGCTTCGTCTTTATTTGAAGATTTCATTTCGGCGCAAACAAAGGAAGAAGAAAAAAAGCTAACTTTTGTAGCGCAAGACTTCTTGCTCACGAGTGCTACACGCTTTCAAAACACTCCGTGCCTCTCCGTGCGTAACTATTTCAATATAACGGCTATTTCAATTGGCTGAAAGAATCGCTACCCAAATTTGGAGAGCGTGTATCCAATCAAAACGTCGGTAATAAGAAACACGGATGGACAAGTCCCGGATAGAAAGTTGACTGTAAGTTCCCGCGAAAAATATCGAAGTTTGAAAAAGATACTATTTTACCTTGCTATACCAGCCTTTTCTTTCTTTTTAAAATGCAGCTTTTTATAAATGAACACTTTGGAAATATCTGCAAGGGCCAACGGTGGTGGATCTAGTCAGCAAATTATATATAAATACGAAGTAACTAATAAAGCAAGGCTAACTGTACAATCAACTGGGATTATAAGTATATTCTAACCAATATTTCGTCAGGCACGGCCTGACGTCAGCCTTGCTTTATTAGTTACTTAGCTTTTTATAGTATTTTTTGCATCACTTTATAAATAAGCTATATCAAAGGGCGAAACCGCGCAGGACGAATTTAATCCAGTCAACTCCAAGACGGACAACGTCGGGACCGGCCCCAACTGACCTTCCGTCTTAGAGAGGTGTCCGGCTTATAGAGAGTCGGCGAGGTAACGTGACACCAGTAATTCTGAACAAAGCTGAACCTATGCACGATGAATACACGTCTGTTTTAGAGGGGGACATTGGGGGGTAGCCCATACCGCAATACCGCAGCATAAAATCAAAAATACCGCAATACCGCAACGAAAATCGACAAAATACCGATACCGCAGGTATGGATATCAGTCGGGTACAAATATTGTTGGAGGGAAGTGGAATAAGCGATCTAGTTACGGTCTGTTGCGCGTTTTACGTAGTCGTGGTAAGACTTACCTCGGAAAAGGAACTAAAGCTTTCGCAGCAAATGACCACGTGACACTCTCGTAATAGTTCCAGGTTGCATACCGAAAATGTTAATTGCTCTCTTCAAGTGATATCCCTTTGTCCTCTTAACACTCCGAATTCACGATTACAGTCAGTCAACTTTCGCTTCTTCTTCTTCTTCTTCATTTTTTTTTTTTTTTTTTACAGCAACTGATCACGTGACTCACTCGTAAGAGTTTAATACAGTTGTTACATGTGATAACTTGTTGTTTTTTGTTTAATCAATGTCTCTCAAGTAAGTTGGATTTATTTCCCCTGGTTTTCCTGTCTTCGGTACCATGTAAACGCGGTACGACTACTCGTTTCGGTATCAAATCAATATTTTGGTATAAACTGTATAAAATCACTATTTTGCGTAAATCATGTAAACGTGGTATAACTTCATACCGGTGTCATGTCAACAGCCCCTTAGTTCTGCATAAAATTATAAGTGCAGCGAAACGTGACTTCCGGTTCCGAACACTAACCTGCAGTCAAGCCGACCAAGCCATTAGTTTATAAGAAATGCCTGAAAGCTGAGAACTGTATCGATTCTTATCTTTCTTTGTGACTTTTGTGACCGTTGTAGAGAGAATTCCCATCGTGTGATGTTACAAGCGATACAAACTTACCAAACACCTTGCATCTTACCTGTAAACATCACTTGAGCTTGGGCTACCTGTGATTTTACGCTTGAGCAAACACCTGAAGAGAACGCCATTCAGGAATCGCAACAAAACACGTTAATTTAGATGAATTCCGAGGCTGATATTATTTTAGCACTTCAAAGCATGCGATGTGTCCAACAATCAGTATTTTTAATATCATTTCAAGTTATCTAGGAAGAAAACTTCTTGTAATCTCGTGGGGTCTGAGTTTTCCGCTAGGTCTTAGTTTTCCGCCGGGTCTGATTTTTCCGCCCGGTCTGAGGTCTGAGTTTTCCGCACACCCGCAAGATGCTGCTAGAAGATGGCGAAGCTCGAAGGTTACGAAACGCGACCTCGTGGTGCAAGTACCCGACACCACCGTGCGCGCTTGCTAAAAAATTACCCGAGACCACCGTGCGCAACTAGTTTTGTCAAATCGACAATGCTTCGCCTACTACAAACACTTACATTTTCAACAAATATTCTTTGTCCTTGAATGTATACACCCGAGGAATGCTAGGGTGCCTCCTCGGGTTTTGGGCAATTACAAAAAATTGACATTCGAAGAGTGTGAGGTCACCTTCGCATTTCTCCTGGTCTTCAGATGCCAGAGTTTTATCCAGTTGGTCGAAACGCCAGCCTTGGCTAGATAAATAAACTTGTTCAGCCGAAAGGGAGGTTACGATAAAAATCGCGACATTCGCGAAGAATATTTTTATCGGAAGTCACGGTTGAATTGTTGGCACGTAACTCTGAAATTGAGTCGCGTGTTTGTCGCTGATATTCAAGCTGGTAGAAATACTTGGTCGGTTTTTCCCCATGCTCTATCCACTGTTTTTACTGCGAAGGATGGCGTTTTTAGGAGATCTTTGATCTCCGCCAAACGCGTGTGATCATCTGTTGTATTTAAATTTACCACGAGACAGGATGCTACAACGGCAACTTTACCATATTCACTATCAATTCTTCTATTTTGTTTTTATTAACCTCTCGTTCTAACGCTTTAACGAGATGGCTTTAAGAGCCCTTTGATTTTTTCTATTGATGTTAATTTTAGATTTGCACATTTTTAAACGAAATTCTGTTATGTAATTGTTTATTAGTTTTGTTGTTATTTGTAACATTTGTATTACTTTTTTGGTCATAACTGTTATGAATTGTTAACGAATTTTACAATCATGTTATTTATCATTATTAATTATTTTGTTAATAAGAAAAGACAACAATATGCAATAAAAACTATAATAATAACCACAAATAACCAATGAAGAGTGCATGATCTATCATCTTATCTTTGGTCTTTAATTACAACTATAATAACTGGTTTTGATTAAAGCTGTAAAGGCTTAACACATACGATTTTTACGCGACAAATCGCACGCATGCGTATTCTTTCCAACCCACTTAGAATTGCCTGGCAAATCCCCTTTTTCACAGAGATATTAACCCATGAATATTGAAACAATAGAAATCGGTTAATGAGCTTAAAAGTGACCTTTTCGATTTTTGAAAAATGGTCTTATTTTTGCTCATTGACAAATTTCTATTGTTTCAATATTCTTAGGCGATTTTCTACGTTTCTATAAGAGCTCCAGCTTTGACACTTGACATGTTCGAAGTTGTTCTGCTTCACATGAAACACGATGGAATGTTTGACTGATTCAGGCTGCGATATACATAACAACAAGAGGCTCCAAGCATCATATACTCATGCGCATGCGTAAGAACGTTTTATGATACATTTTAAACATGATAAGAAAATGTCCGAGAAAATGTTACTCCTTTCATTCAGTCATTATTCATTGCGTATTCCATTTATTCATCTGCGTCTTTCATTTAGTCATTAGTCATTATTATTGAATGTTTTGTAAATGAAGGCTGTACCACAATGGCGCCAGTGATTCTTCGAAGTCTTATATATACCAAACGTGAACATATACGTGAGATGTAGGGGTAGGTGGGGGGTGGGTGGGGGGGGGGGGCAGGATAGATAGGATAGGGGGGAGGCAGGATAGATAGGATAGGGGGGGCAGGATAGATAGGATAGCTAGCATAGATAGGACTAACCTGCGAGCAAGCTGTGCTGGGTTAAAGGGGATTAGGGAGGGAATGAGAGGGGCCTCCCTAATCTCCTTTAACCCAGCACAGCTTGCTCGCAGGCTAGTCCTGTAGGGGTTTTTGCTTTTTTTTTCTATTGATGTTAATTTTAGATTTTCACATTTTTAAACGAATTCTGTTATTTAATTGTTTATTAGTTTTGTTGTTATTTGTAACATTTGTTTTACTTTTTTGGTCATAACTGTTATGAATTATTAACGAATTTTACAATGTTATTTATCGTTATTAATTATTTTGTTAATAAGAAAAGACAACAATATGCAATAAAAACTATAATAATAATCACAAATAACCAATGAAGAGTGCATGATCTATCATCTTATCTTTGGTCTTTAATTACAACTATAATAATTGGTTTTGATTAAAGCTATAAAGGCTTAACACATACGATTTTTACGCGACAAATCGCGCGCATGCGTATTCTTTCCAACTCACTTAGAATTGCCTGGCAAATCCCCTTTTTCACAGAGATATTAACCCATGAATATTGAAACAATAGAAATCGGTTAATGAGCTTAAAAGTGACCTTTTCGATTTTTGAAAAATGGTCTTATTTTTGCTCATTGACAAATTTCTATTGTTTCAATATTCATAGGCGATTTTCTACGTTTCTATAAGAGCTCCAGCTTTGACACTTGACATGTTCGAAGTTGTTCTGCTTCACATGAAACACGATGGAATGTTTGACTGATTCAGGCTGCGATATACATAACAACAAGAGGCTCCAAGCATCCTATACTCGTGCGCATGCGTAAGAACGTTTTATGATACATTTTAAACATGATAAGAAAATGTCCGAGAAAATGTTACTCCTTTCATTCAGTCATTATTCATTGCGTATTCCATTTATTCATCTGCGTATTTCATTTAGTCATTAGTCATTATTATTGAATGTTTTGTAAATAAAGGCTGTAACACAATGGCGCCAGTGATTCTTCGAAGTCTTATATATACCAAACGTGAACATATACGTGAGATGTATGGGTAGGTAGGGGGGCAGTATAGATAGGATAGGGGGGGATGCAGGATAGATAGGATAGGGGGGGGGGGCAGGATAGCTAGCATAGATAGACCTAGGCTGCGAGCAAGCTGTATTGGGTTAAAGGTGATTAGGGAGGGGCCTCCCTAATCTCCTTTAACCCAGCATAGCTTGCTCGCAGGCTAGTCCTGTAGGGGGTTTTGCTTTTTATCTCGTTAAAGAGCATGCGCGCAAACGAGATATAGGAGTCACTAGTCTATAGGGACAAAAGTTGTTAACAATTTTTTGTGGACTTTTGTCCGGGGGGTTAGTTCTTTCTTCTTTGTAGAAGCTATATTAGGGCATTGAGGATATGGTTGGTTAAACCGGTTAGGATTTCAAGAAGGGCGTCACATACTGCTCCTAAAATTTTTGGGGAGCACCCCGGGACCTATTGTTAATTTCCCTTGGGTATCGGGATGTCAAAACTTGTCATGAACTTGTCATATCTCACATTACGTTACCGCAAGGGAATTAAGTTCTTCTTCAGTTTCGATAACTCACGTTACCCATCAGTTTTAATCATTTGTCGTAAAGCCATTAAAGCTGCTTTGGAAGGGTAAAAATAGGTCAAATGCGTTTTTTTTTGGCATACGCAGTTTGAGAATTTCACGGTGTATTTTTACGAATGGAGACGTTTTAAGAAAGTTAAATGGGACGGGAAAGTTTGTGTTTTAATATGAGCGATATGGCAGAACAAAATTGCGTTTGTTCTATTTTGAATCATTGCTATTACGGTTTGATTATGCAATAGTATAGGAAAGACGTCATAGTTTTGTTGATTTAGCTACCGTGCACAAGGATATTTTGCGGATTGTCCGACTGAATTTGTTTTGCGGGAGGATATTTTTGCGAGTCGCGGAGACAGCTAAAATTTGCTGGAAGGAAATGCTTGCGGATTTCTGGTCAAGTATAAATAAAATCCAAGGCATCGGTATTAAACTGCAATTTTACTTCCTGACCGGAGGTTTGTGTAGTTCCCATAGTTATGGTTGCTGTTCTGGCGCCAATATGGACATAAACAACGAGAAAACTAGTGAGTGAATTATTGTACGTTGTTGTAAAAACGTATCAGTATTATGATAACAGTCTCTGGTTCTTTTGAGGACGTGTCTGGAGTTGAATCGGGAATACAAATGACTGTTGTGCCGGTCGTCTCGGAGTTCACTGTTATGAGAGTTATGAGTTATGAGAGTTCACCGTTAAAAAGTTCCTGTTAAGCCGATATACATCATATACATATACATCATTAAAACAAGTTTGAAATTACTAATGACTGTTTTCCTCAAAAATCTCGACAAACTATCAACACACGCACACAAAAAAAACAATCTTTTAGGAACAAAATTTTACTGCTAAACGAATCCAATACGTATATTTAACTAAACACAAAAATTCACTCTGGTCTTCAACTGACAGCGGGCACGCCACGCAAGCTTATTCGGAAGGACCAGAAATGAAAAATGATATATCCATTTTTTGCTTAAGCCCATGGCTATGCCAGTATGGTAGCAAAAGTGACGACTGAATAAGATAATCCCGATCAGTGGACATTTTCAGCCAGTTCTGTGCAGCGACATTAAAACACGGAAAAGACTATTTCAAGTTTATTTTAGCATGACTGACTTACTGTCTCGGTGGTTGTGGTTTATCAATCTTAAATGTCTAGGTCTTACAAATGCGTTCAATATTTTAAACAGGTTCTAGTCTTATAATTGCATGGAAGCTTGAATCCGAATCTATTTTTATATTTTCTATTTTTCAATTATTTCTTCGGTAAGTAAGGAAGTCACCGTATCAAAGAAATTATGACACAACTCATCAATTCGTTTAATGCAACCACCAGCAGGCTATATTTCAACCAACGGAAAAACAATTTATCCAATATAATGAGTACTAGATTGCATAAGACGTTCTATATACAAAAACAAAGGCCAAACAGAAAACTAATTTGTATTTATAAACCTGTAGTTTATACAGTTCGGACTAAAGAACTTTAACAGATGCAGGTACAGATCAGCGACGCAAGCACAAAATCTACATAAAAAGATGATGAAACAGAAACAAAATAAAAATTAAAATAAAAATTTGCCAAATTATCCAAATAAGCCGACTTTCTTCAAAACGACAACGGGCATAACGCAAGCGCTATTAATTCGGAAGCACCATACGTACAGAAAAGGAAAAAATCCAATATTATGCTTGCGTTCATGCCTATACCACATCGATTCGTTTTGAAAGCCAGATAACAAGAATTGATAATCGTATCAGTTTATTATTCATGTTTACGTGAATGGTTTTGCTTGTGTTGCTGCTGTTTTCACTGAACAGTCGTTTATGCTATGTTTGCGCTTGTGCTTAAAACATCTCCTTCTTAAATAAATGAACAATTTAACATGAATTGCCTGCATATATTCTCGTGTCTTTTCCGTTACTCTTATAAACAAAACGACACTCAAAGGGAAGCACTTATTAGAAAGGGGCACTCGATTACCAAATCGACACTCCAATGGGGTCGCTTATTAGAAAGGGGCACTTATTAATAAACCGACACTCAAAGGGGGGCACTTATTAAAAGGGGGCGCTTATTGAGAAGGAGGGCCCTCATTGAAAGCAGGGCGCTAAATTGAATCATTACCCAACGGTAGTTTAAGATACAAAAGTTCATGTCCACAGCTTTAGCTTTGTCTTTCTAGGTAGTTGGGTGTTTATTAGGTAGTCGAGATAATGAAATGACGGTCGCGAACAGTTGACATTTCCAGTCAATTATCACAGAAGCAAAAAAGGCCACTGAGTTTGTTATTTCAGTTTACCAAGGATGATCGCCTATTCAGTGTTTGTTCTCTACAAACTCAATTTTACATGTAGCCTGTTTTACAAGTTCCTTCAATATTTCAAACAAATTCAAGATCAGTGGACATTTTTAATCAATTCTCTGACCAACACTAAAATAATATAATTCAGTTTTTTTTACAGCATGACGGACTGCCTCGGTGATGTTATTATTTAAAGTTTGCCATTTCCATGAGTATAATTATACATAAATATACGGGAAAAAAGTGTCAAGAATCCTAAAAGAAACCAAGAGTAACGTAGCCAGTCTTACAAATGCGTTCAATATTTCAAAACAAATTTCAAATTGGAAGCGTGCATCCGAATTTATTTTGCCACCTTTTATTACTCATGCGTGAATCGGCATGAGGTAAGGTTTCGGCTCCGTTTTTCTTGTTATTATTATTTTTATTATTATTTTTATTATTTTTTGTGTCACGATTTTGCATGCAAATTTATGCAAGCATATTTTTAATTCTACACTTCCGGTTCATAGCTTTGCCACTTCACTTCCTGTTTAGTGACTTCCGGCTACTTTCACAGCGTCTCCTACAAACCTTCTCACGTTAGTAATGTTCACGTTTGGTATATATGACTTAGAAGAATCACTGGCTTCATTGTGGTACAGCCTTCATTTCCAAAACAATCGATAGTAAACAACGTGGTTTGCAGGAACGATGACTGAATGAAAGGAGTACTCTTCCCCATGTCAGACATCTTCTTATCATGTTTAAAATATATCACACAACTTTCTTACGCATGCGCATGAGTATAGGCTTCTTGGAGCCTCTTGTTTTTATTATTTTTGTGTCACGATTTTGCATGCAAATTTATTCATGCATATTTTAAATTCTAAACTTCCGGTTCATAGCTTTGCCACTACACTTCCTGTTTAGTGACTTCCGGCTACTCTCACTTCCGGTAAAAAAAGTGTTACTTAGAGTCACGACAGCGTCTCTTACAACCCTACTTACATTAGTAATGTTCACGTTTGGTATATATAAGACATACAAGAATCACTGGCTTCATTGTGGTACAGCCTTCATTTCCAAAACAATCAATAGTAAACAACGTGGTTTGCAGGAACGATGACTGAATGAAAGGAGTACTCTTCGCCATGTCGGACATCTTCTTTTCATGTTTAAAATATATCATAAAACTTTCTTACGCATGCGCATGAGTATAGGCTTCTTGAAGCCTCTTGTTTTTCAATTAGTCCTTCGGCAAGCAACAAAGTCAACGTGTTAAACAAATTGTGAAATATCTCAAAAACATGTATACGTTAATGCAACCACCAGCAGGTGTATTTGAACCAACGGGCCGAGCAAACAATTTAGTAATACCCAATTTAATGAATATAAAGTCTCCCCTTAAAGACTCAAAGATACAACTAACATCGAAGGCCAAACGGTCAACAAATTTGTATTTCATAGGTATAAGGCGGATAATCGAATGTGATCAAATGGTAAGTACATAATTGGTGTAGTTAAATTACGGCCAGATGCTACAGACGTAACTGTCACTGTTTATAAACTTATAGAAAGTCGTATTTTACTATCGTGATAAAACAGGATAAGACATAAACTGACAGCCTTATTTGACAGGTCCGTCAAATGACGGCTTATTTAGTGCAACCAACAGCAGGTTATATCTGAGTCAACGGGAAGCAATTTACCAAGTTAGGAAATAGTTGAGACTTTTAATGAGGATAATGCTTAATAGTGTATAAAACTCAAAGTGATAAAATGTATCCCATATTAATAAACTCAAAACTACGAAAACGAATGACCAACGAATTTGTATTAATTGATCGACGGATAGTGGCATGTGATCTAACGTTGAATACATACCGGTAATAGGTGTAGTTAATGGCCAGAAGTTACTGAGACATAGCTATCGCTGTTTTAAAAACCGCCGACGCCATATCGCAAATAAAATGACAAGGTTATTTGAAAGGTCCGTCTTCCTGTTTGTGCAGTTTCATTAAAAAGTTGTCATTAGCATTGATCAGACCAGTTGTTTTCACCAAGTCGGGAAGTGAAGTTCTCGCGTAATTATACACTTACAAGTCCAAACTGAAGGAGTCGAACGTTTCACAAGTCCAAAGTTCGTTTAACAAAGACGCTAAGCGGTATTCAACAAGAATAATGGCGAACAGCACAAACGCGATTGATACAACATTATGGAGCCCGAAAGTGGCAAGCATATACACATTTTTTTCGGCGCTGAACATTCTTCTATCCATTATCGCATCTCTTGGCAATATCCTGATCCTGATTGCTCTCTATAAAGTGTCGTCCATTTATCCACCAACAAAATGGTTGTTTGGATGTCTGGCAGTCACCGATCTTTGTGTTGGTCTTATTTCTCAACCGCTCATTGCTATCCTCCTTTTAAGAGGGTCTCAATGGGGTTAACCGTCAGCCGTCAAACAGCCTAAAATTTAACCGTCAACCGTCAAAAAAAGGTAATTTTTACCGTCAACCGTCAAAAAATTTTTACCGTCAAACGGTTTCAAGCTCTCAGATCTCACTCTTTCAGCTGCTCATCACGGACTTCTGGCTCTCAAAGAACCTTTAAACTGCTAAACCAGTTTCAATGTTCCCAAATATACTCACTTTATGTTCTTTTCCACCGAATTTGCGCCAAACCGACATCACAACAGGCTTCTATCTGGAAATACTTCCGGTTTCAAAAATTAATGATTTACTACATTGATAACTTGTTTCTGACCACGCCAAGCCGCGCCATTCCTGATCATATCGAGGGTCCCGAAAGCCGTGGTATACGGTAAGCTTTTATCGTAAAGCAGAAGAGAAACCAATGGAGAGATGTAAGACGTGAGTTTCCATTGGTGAGGGCCCAAAAAGCATTGGTAGTTTTAAACAAAATTGAATCAATTTTTTCGGTATAAAAGATAAGGCAAACAAATTTGGTCTCGGCTCATTTGAGCTCAAGCTGTGTCGATTGGTAAAATTAAATGGAAAAACTGAAAATTACTGTATAGCAACATAACAACAACTTGACCTGAAGCTGCCATTCTTCGTGACCGGCAACGAAGAGAGCGTCGGGGTAAGGAATTATTTCCATAAACAAGTGTGACTTATCCGTTCAGCGTAGATTCTTGACTGAGGGGGGCATTGGGGCCTATAAGAAACCTGAAAAGCGCTCAAAATTTTCGTGAAAACCGAAAAACCGCAATAAAAATCGATCAAAACCGAAAAACCGCCGAACATAATGATCAAAATAGCAATTTTTTTTATACCAAAGCGAAATATAACTACAGTCGAACCTGTACATAACGGCCATCACTCTCTGTAAGCGATTTCTATGAGCTCGTCTTTCTTCTTTCATTTTATAAAAGCTAGCGGGCAAAACTTCTATTGCCTTTTGTAGGCCACTTTCACCGGCAAAGTCACTTGGATGGCGCATCATCTGAACTTTCACGGGTTGATCGAGGTTAAATAAAAAGGTCTGGAAACTCATGGGAAGTGAAAATTGAAAACCGAAAAACTGCCTTTCTTTTTCATAAAAACCGAAAACCGGATGTTTAAGAAGAAAAACCAAAAACCACAACGGATACAAAAACCGAAAAACCGGAAATTTTGAGTGCAAAAACCGATCTAGAAGACTTCCTTATATTACTCACCAAGTACCATTTTCTGTGGACAGGGCACGTTCAATTCAGGTAGATAAAAGAATCGCAAAGATGCTCCTCTCATTTGAGCCTAACATAGCAGTGCGAGAGTCGAGGTGAACACATTGTAAGTCCTATATACGTAATTACACTAGGGTAATATTTACACTTCATCGTATAAATTTAAAATTTTCAAAGTAATTATATATTGTTAGAGGTTTTAGAGTACGCTGGCAAAATTTCATTTCATTTTACAAGTAAAAGACCAAAACAACCTCCAAAACACAATAGTTAATATTCAAAAATACAAAAGACTTGAATTCATAGAAGGAATTTCCTCTCGATAACCGTCAACCGTCAAAAGCCCTAAAATTTAACCGTCAACCATCAAAATCGGAAAAATTTAACCGTTAACCGTCAAAGCTACACCCCCATTGAGACCCTCTTTTAACGTCGGCAGATTATATCGATATTGATGACACGCTCACATATTTTCTTGTCGGTAATTGTTTCTTTATCATGTTATTTGTAGTATCAGTCCTAACATCGGCCGCCATCAGTGTAGACAGACTTCTTGCTCTGTTGCTGCGGCTAAGGTACAGACATGTTGTAACTTTACGGCGAGTGCGTGTGGCCATAGGTTGTTTTTGGTTATTTGCTGCTCTAAACGGTGTATTATACATCGCGACTACATATATTGTTTTTTGGACATTCTTTGGATTAATTATACTTTGTATTACAATTTCAACGTTCTGTTACATAAAGATTTTTTTTACTCTCCGCCATCAACAAGCTCAAGTACAAGGCCATGTCCAGCCAGGACAACTGAACGGAGGAGGAAATCCACTGAACATAGCACGATACAAGAAGACAGTGTGGAGCATAGCTTGGGTGCAGTTAGCATTACTCACTTGCTATGCACCTTTTACTATAATGAAATTGATACTGTCATTTAGAAACAGCACAGATCTTTCGTTTGTTATATTTGTCACATTTGAACAGTTTGCATTTTTTCTACTTTATTTGAACTCGTCTCTTAACCCGATCCTCTACTGTTGGAGGATCAGAGATGCGAGACAAGAAGTGAAGAACATACTCCGCAAGTGTGCTCCTTGTTGAGTTAAACAGTAGAAAATGACAACTATGTTGTTAATTTAGAAGGGAAAAATAGACACTCGGTTTGTACATGTACCGATAGCAAAACGTTGTAAGGTTAGAACAGTGTTACCGTTCATAGGATAAGTTAATCCTTTCATTTCATCGCAATGTTTTACTCTGATATGTGTAATGTGATTCTATGTTTAAGTTAGTCGATAAAATCTATTAGCGTGGCTTTTAAAATAAAAGCTTTTTTTCCGGTTAATTTGTGTGGTTTTTATTCAGTATATTTTTACGAAAAACTGCCACAGGTGACGAGAAATGCCTTTATTTATTGAATTCGGAGTTTAAATAAACGGTGGAAACATAAGCCAGGGTAAAGAAATACCGGGTTTGGAAGGTTTACCGTGTGACACTTTATTTTTGCGGGAAAATAATTTTGAGGATTGGCGATTTTTATGTGTTTTGCGTGAACTAATTTTTGCGATCGGGAAGGACTGTTTTTATATTTTGCGATTTGCAGATGTCGCAACCAATCCATTACCAAAAATGGATTGAAGAAATGTGGAATTACAGATGTTCTTCTCAGAGTAGTACCTTCAGACGATCCTTTTATGTAAAGTTTTTAACATGTTAAACAGCTAAGGGGTGGACCATTAGAAATCCTGGGAGGGGGGTTAAAAATTTTACCGTGTATGATTTTTTTTTTCGGCCTGAGTTTATTTATTCTTGGGCAAATCCATTTTTGGTATTAAACGCTGGAGAGTAAATTTAAGTCTGTACAGTATTACTGAGTAAAAGTCGGATTCATAATTAATGTCAGACTGTGCAACCTTTGCATGAAAAATGGGGAGAAATAAGAATTGAGATGGAGTGGTCGAGCGCCGAAGGCGCGAACAGCTAAGGGGTCGTGGGGCATGCCCCACCAGTAAATTTTGAAATCTTGATGCTCTGCAACTCTATTTCTAGTGTTCTGAGACAACAATATCTGTCAAAAATGTTTGGCAAATTGATGTGGCTGCTCGTCACTTTGCGTCTCTTTGTGTGGCTCCACATACAAGTACTCGATTTCATTTTATATTTCTTGCTGTTTCTTTAGTTTATCTGGATATCAGAGTTAAGTATACGCAATGTCGTCTTTTTGTATAGTAAGTATTATGAGAATTTGACGAAAATGACAGAACAGATGTAAAACAGATGTCAAAATCGGGATTTTTGCTTTTTGATGAATTTTACTACCAGAGAGCATGTGATACTCTCATATGTTCCAGTTTAAAATAAATAAATAAATATATTCCAGTTAGCTTGCAGGATTTTATTTGTTTATGGTCAACTGCTTGCAGGAATTTTTTTGGAGACAATTTTCCTTTGCAGGATTTTTTTTTGGTAATTGTCACCCCCCCCCCCCCCCCCCCAAGATTTCTAATGGTCCGCCCCTATAAAACGGTTCTTGTAGCGTACCGACTGTAATTTAACGATTTTTGTTTGGTAATTGTCACCCCCCCCCCCCTCCCAAGTTTTCTAATGGTCCGCCCCTAAACGGTTCTTGTAGTATACCGACTATAATTTAACGATTTTTGTAGGGCCCTCGTACTCAGGTTCCGGCGGTTAAGAGGGCCAAGCGGCTCTGGGGACGAGAATGTGGTCCGCCCCTAAACGGTTCTTGTAGCGTACCGACTGTAATTTAACGTTTTATTCCTGAATGTTTTGTTGCTAGTTTCATCGTTTTGTAACGTTTTAAATGAAACGATTTTACATTTTGTGAAAGTGGCGATGATTGTAAATACATGGAATAAATTTTTTTGGAGATCTTTCTTGAGATATTGCGGGAACTTATTTTGCGGATCTCAACCCGCCAAAATAAAGTTTTACACGGTAGTCAAATTGCAGCATGTGTGAGGTTTGCTCAGTCTTCAGGCTTAGTGGCGGTGAGTACTCAATACTCGGCTAGCAGTATGTAGATGTCAGCATTTTTCAGTGTTTATACAGTTTGGCAATGCTATATAAGCGACGCAAGCATAAAATCTACATAAAAAGATGATGAAACAGAAACAAAATATAAAAATATTTTTGCTTGAGTTCATGGCTATGCCAATAGGGCAGCCAAAGCGGCGACTAAATAAGATATTAAATTACTTATTAGAAAGGAGCACTTTTTAACAAAACGACACTCAAAGAGGGGCACTTATTAGAAAGGGGCGCTTATTAACAAACAGACACTCAAAGGGGGGCACTTATTAGAAAGGGGGCTCTTATTAACAAAACGACACTCAAGAAAGGGAGCGCTTATAAAGAAAACGACACTCAAAGGGGGCGTCTGTTAGAAAGGGGCACTTATCAACAAACCGAAACTCAAGGGGGGGGGGGGGCACTTATTAAAATGGGCGCTTATTAGAAAGGGGCGCTTATTAACAAAACGGAACGATACTCAATGGGAGGGGGGGGGGGGTGCTTATTAGAAAGGGGACCCTCGTTGAAAGCAGGGAGCTTAATTGAATCATTATGGTAGTTTAAGATATAAAAGTTCATGTCCACAGTTTTAGTTTTGTCTTTGTGGGTAGTTGGATGTTTATCAGATAGTTAAGATAATGAAATGACGGTCGCGAACAGTTGACATTTCCACTCAATTATCACGGGAGCAAAAAAGGTCACTGAGTTTGTTATTTCAGTTTAGCAAGGATGATCGCCTATTCAGTGTTTGTTCTCTACAAATGAAATTTTACACGTAGCCTGTCTTACAAGTTCCTTCAATATTTCGATCACATTCAAGATCAGTGGATATTTTCAGCCAGTTCTCTGACCAACACTAAAATAATATAATTCAGTTTTTTTCAGCATGACCGACTGCCTCGGTGATGTTATTATTTAAAGTTTGCCATTTCAATGAGTATAATTATACATAAATATACGGGGGAAAAGTGGAAAGAAAGTACAAAAGAGACCAAGGGTAATTCGTAACCTGTCTTATAAACGCTTTCAATATTTCAAAACAAATTTCTGATTGGAAGCGTGCATCCGAATTTATTCTGCTCCCTTTTATTTTTCAATTAGTTCTTCGGCAAGCAACAAAGTCAACGTGTCAAACAAATTATGAAATATCTCAAAAATACGTATCCGTTAATGCAACCACCAGCAGGCTATATTAGAACCAACGGGCCGAGCAAACAATTTATCGAAATTTATTAATACCCAATTTAATGAACTATAAAGTCTCCACTTGAAGACTTGAAAAGACAACTGACATCGAAGGCCAAACGGCCAACAAATTTTTTATTTCATAGGCATAAAGCGGGTAATCGAACGTGATCAAATGGTAAGTTCATAATTGGTGTAGTTAAATTATGGCCAGATGCTACGGACGTAACTGTCACTTTGTTGAAAAACTTAGGAAGTCGTATTTTACTAAAAAAACGTAATGAGACATAAACTAACACCTTATTTGAAAGGTCCGTCAAATGACGGCTTATTTAGGGCAATCAAGGGTTATATCCAGCTGTATATCTGAGTCCACAGGAAACAAATTACCAAGTTAGGAAATAGTTGAGGCTTTAACGAGGATAATGCTTAATAGTGTATAAAACTCTCGAGTGATAAAACGTATCCATATTAAAAGACTCAAAAATACAAAAACGAACAGCCAACGAATTTGTATTAATTGACGGATAGTGGCATGTGATCTAACGTTAAGTACATACCGGTAATGGGTACTGATGAGTTAATGGCCAGAAGTTACTGAGACATAGCTATCGCAAAACCGCCGACGCCATATCGTAAATAAAATGACAAGGTTATTTGAAAGGTCCGTCTTCCTGTTTGTGCAGTTTCCGTCCGTTTCATTGGCATTGAACAGATCAGTTGTTTTCACCAAGTCGGGAAGTGAAGTAATTATACCTTTACAAGTACAAACTGAAGCAGTCGAACGTTTTACTCAGCCCAAAGTTCCTTTTACAAAGAAGTTAAGCGGTATTCGTCAAGAATAATGGCAAACAGCACAAACGCGACTGATACCACATCATGGAGCACATTACCAGCAGGTGTATACATATTTTTTTCAGCGCTGAACATTCTTCTCTCCATCACCGCATCTCTTGGCAATACTCTGATCCTGATTGCTCTCTATAAAGTGTCGTCCATTTATCCACCAACAAAATGGTTGTTTGGATGTCTGGCAGTCACCGATCTTTGTGTTGGACTTATTTCTCAACCGCTCCACGCTGTCTACCTTTTAATGTTAGCAGATTATATCGATATTGATGACATGTTCACGTATTTTCTTGGGCAACATTTTTTCTTTACCATGTTATTTGCAGTATCAGTCCTAACATCGGCCGCCATCAGTGTAGACAGACTTCTCGCTCTGTTGCTGCGGCTAAGGTATAGACATGTTGTAACTTTACGGCGAGTTCGTGTGTTCATAGGTTGTTTTTGGTTATTTGCTGTTCTAAACGCTACGATACGCATTGCGATAAATTTGTTTGACATCACGGGTATAAATGAGTTTGTTTTTTGGATATTCCTTGGTCCAATTATACTTTCTATTACAATTTCAACGTTCTGTTACATAAAGATTTTTTTAACTCTCAGCCAACAACAAGCTCAAGTGCAAGGCCATGTTCAGCCAGGACAACTGAACGGAGGAGGAAATCCACTGAACATAGCACGATACAAGAAGACAGTGTGGAGCATAGCTTGGCTGCAATTAGCATTACTTACTTGCTATGCACCTTATACTATAATGCAATCGACATCTTGGTTTGTAAACATAGACTTCTCCCGGACAGTTATATTAGTCATACATTATTTTTCAATATGTCTACTTTATTTGAACTCGTCTCTCAACCCGATCCTCTACTGTTGGAGGATCAGAGATGTGAGGCAAGAAGTGAAGAACATACTCCGCAAGTGTGCTCCTTGTTGAGTTAAACAGTAGAGAATGACAACTATGTAGTAAATTTACAAGGGAAAGATAGACACTCGGCTTTTTCATGTACCGATAATAAAACATTGTAAGGTTAGAACAGGGTTATCATTCATAGGATAAGGGGTTAATCCTTTCATTCGCAATGTTAAACTCTGAGATGTGTAATGTGATTCTATGTTTAAGTCAGTCGATGAAATCTATAAGTTTGGTTATTAAAATGAAAGCTCTTCCTCGGTTAATTTGTGTGGTTTTTATTCAGTATTTTACAAAAAACTGCCACAGGTGACGGGAATAGAAATCCCTTTGTTTATTAAATTCCAAGTTTAAATTAACGGTGGAATCATAAGCCACGGTAAAGATATGTTACGTTTAGAAGGTTTATGGTGTGAGAGTTTATTTTTAAAGCAGTTTAATTTTGCGGATCTTGGCGATTTTTTTTGTTTTGCGGGAACTAATTTTTGCAATCAGGAAGGACTGGGTTTTCTTGCTGGGAATTAATTTTTGCGATTTGCAGATGTCGCAACCAATCCATTACCAAACATGGATTGAAGAAATGCGGAATTATAGATGTTCTTCTCAACGTAGTACCCTCAGACGATCCTTTTCTGTAAAGTGTTTAACATGTTTAACAGCTTAACGGTACTTGTAGCGTACCGACTGTACGTTTAATTCCTGAACGTTTTGTTTTTAATTTAATCGTTTTATTCCTGAGTGTTTCGTTTCTTGTTTTATTGTTTTGGACGTTTTAAATAAAACGATTTTACTTTTAATACGTGAAAGAGGTGATGTTTGGAAATAAATGGAGTAAATTTTAGCGGATCTCAAGATTAAAACCAGCGCAAAAATAAAGTGACCTACTGCAGTCAAACTGCATGTGTCAGGTTTACTCAGTCTCCATGCTTAAGTGAAAGCTTCCCAAATCAGGCAGAGAACCACAGCAAAATCAAGATAGAACATTCAAAACATACCCGACAGAACGGTAGCGAGGAAAATCCGATAACTTCTTGCTTGATTCCAAAGAGACCCAACGACTTTAATACTTGGTCCGGAGAAGAACCTTCGTCCAACTTTTCCACCGCGTACTTTTAGTAGGCATTGAAATATTGAGCCGTACGATTTCAAAATCGAGAAAATATCCGAAACCAAATCAAGACAAATAGATTATTCACATGTTATCAGGAGGCAGCGTGGTCGAGTGGTTAGGGCGTCGAACTTGAAATCCGGAGGTCCCTGGTTCGAGTCCCGCTCTGACCACTTGCTGGAGTTGTTTCACGGCAGACCCGAGTTCAACTCCTCGACCACGCTTGTAAAATAGCCAACTGGTTTGCCTCCTGCCGGTTGGGATTTTTAAAAATGTTATGTTCTATTTGCAATATTTGTTTCTGTATTTGAAGTGGCGTGCCTGTGAAATAGCTTGATAGCTAAGTGCTCGCCCACTATAAACAACATTATTTTTATTTTTATTTTATGTGACATTTCGGAACCCCAGCTCAGCCAGGATGATGCCTGATTTCCACGCGCTGGAAATGCTGGATACTATTGTGACGTTTCAAGATGGCGCAGATTTGGTACCGACACTTTTCTCGATTCGTTCCGCCTAGCCAACAAGATTAGGAAGCGTCTCCTTCGTCGACGCAACAAAACGACTCTCAAAGGAGGGCGCTTATTAGAAAGTGGCGCGTATTAAAAACCGACACTCAAAGGGGGCACTTATTAGAAAGGGGGCCTTCGTTGAAAGCAGGGCGCTAAATTGAATCATTACGGTAGTTAAAGATATAAAAGTTCATGTCCACAGCTTTAGCTTTGTCTTGGTAGGTAGTTGGGTGTTTATCAGGTTGTAAGATGAAAATACGCAATTAAGTCATGAACAGTTCACATTTCCAGTCAATTATCACAGAAGCAAAAAAGGCCACTGAGTTTGTTATTTCAGTTTACCAAGGATGATCGCCTATTCAGTGTTTGTTCTCTACAAATTCAATTTTACAGGTAGCCTGGCTTACAAGTACCTTCAATATTTCAAACACATTTAAGATCAGTGGACATTTTTAGCCAATTCTCTGAGCAACACTAAAATAATATAATTCAGTTTTTTTACAGCATGACCGACTGCCTCGGTGATGTTATTATTATTTAAAGTTTGCCATTTCAATGAATTTAATTATACATAAATATACGGGGGGAAAAGTGGCAAGAAACTATAAAGAAGACGGCCAAGAGTAGCGTAGCCAGTCTTATAAACGCGTTCAATATTTCAAAGCAAATTTATATTAACTGGAAGCGTGCATCCGAATTTATTTTGCTATCTTTTATTTTTCAATAAGTTCTTCGGCAAGGAACAAAGTCTACGTGTCAAACAAATTATGATATATCTAAAACATACGTTTAATGCAACCACCAGCAGGCTATATTTGAACCAACTGGCCGTGCAAACAATTTAGTAATACCCAGTTTAATGAATAAAAACTATTCAATTGAAGACTCAAAGATTCAACTGACATCGAAGGCCAAACGGCCAACAAATTTATATTTCGTAGGTATAAGAAGGATAATCGAACGTGATCAAATGGTAAGTACATAACAGGTGCAGTTAAATGATGGCCAGATGCTACAAACGTAACTGTCACTTTGTTTTAAAACTCAGGAAGTCGTATTTTACTATCGTGATAAAACAGGAAGAGACATAAACTGACACCTTATTTGAAAGGTTATTCAGTGCAACCAACAGCAGGTTATATCTGAGTCCACGGGAAACAATTTACCAAGTTAGGAAAAAGTTGAGACTTTCAATGAGGATAATGCTTAATAGTGTATAACACTCTCAAGTGATAAAACGTATCCCATATTAAAAGACTTAAAAATACAAAACGAATGACCAACGAATTTGTATTAATTGACGGATAGTGGAATGTGATCTAACGGCAAATAAATAATAGGTGAAGTTAACTGCCAGACGTTACTGACTTACCGTCGTATCGTAAGTAAAATGACAAGATTATTTGAAGGGTTCGTCTTCCTGATGGTGCAGTTTCATTATAAAGTTCTCATTGTCATTGATCAGACTAGTTGTTTTCACCAAGTCGGGAAGTGAAGTTCTCGCGTAATTATACCTTTACAAGTCGAAACTAAAGCAGTCGAACATTTCACTCAGCCCAAAGTTCCTTCTACAAAGACGTTAAGTGGTATTCGTCAAGAATAATGGCAAACAGCACAAACGCGACGGATACACCATTGTCCGGCAGCCCGATACCAGCAAGCATATACATATTTTTTTCAGCGCTGAACATTCTTCTATCCATCACCGCATCTCTTGGCAATACTCTGATCCTGATTGCTCTCTATAAAGTGTCGTCCATTTATCCACCAACGAAATGGTTGTTTGGATGTCTGGCAGTCACCGATCTTTGTGTTGGTCTTATTTCTCAACCGCTCTACGCTATCTTCCTTTTAATGTTAGCAGATTATATCGATTATATTGTTGACATGCTCACATATATTCGTGTGCATGATTTTTTCTGTATGATGTTATTTGTAGTATCAGTCCTAACATCGACCGCCATCAGTGTAGACAGACTTCTCGCTCTGTTGCTGCGGCTGAGATATAGACATGTTGTAACTTTACGGCGAGTTCGTGTGGCTATAGGTTGCTTTTTGTTATTTGCTGTTCTAAACGCTGCATTATGCAACACGACTACATATATTGAGTTTATTGTTTGGACATTCTTTGGTTTAATTATACTTTGTATTTCAATTTCAACGTTCTGTTACATAAAGATTTTTTTTACTCTCCGCCATCAACAAGCTCAAGTGCAAGACCATGTTCAGCCAAGACAACTGAACGGAGGAGGAAATCCACTGATCATAGCACGATACAAGAAGACAGTGTCGAGCATAGCTTGGGTGCAGTTAGTATTACTCACTTGCTATGCACCTTTTACTATAACGTATTTGACACTGTATTATGGAAAGATAGAATTTTCGACTGTTATATGGCAAGTCACATATAATTTTTCAGTATGTCTACTTTGTTTGAACTCGTCTCTCAACCCGATCCTCTACTGTTGGAGGATCAGAGATGTGAGACAAGAAGTGAAGAACATACTCCGCAAGTGTGCTCCTTGTTGAGTTAAACAGTAGAGAATGACTACTATTTAGTAAATTTACAAGGAAAAGATAGACACTCGGCTTGTACATGTACCGATAGTAAAACATTGTAAGGTTAGAACAGTGCCGGTACGGTTATCATTCATAGGATAAGTTAATCCTTTCATTCGCAATGTTAAACTCTGAGATGTGTAATGTGATTCTATGTTTAAGTCAGTCAATGAAATCTATAGGTGTGGTTATTAAAATGAAAGCTCTTCCCTGGTTAATTTGCGTAGTTTTTATTCAGTATTTAACGAAAAACTGTCACAGGTGACAGTTTTTGAAATGCCTTTGTTTATTAAATTCCAAGTTTAAATTAACGGTGGAATCATAAGCCGTGGTAAAGAAATACTAGGTTTAGAAGGTTTATGGTGTGACAATTTATTTTTGAAGCAGTTTAATTTTACGGATCTTGGAGATTTTTTGTGTTTTGCAGTTAAATTTTGTGATCGGGAAGGAGTGAGTTTTCTTGCTGGGAATTATTTTTTGCGATTTGCAGATGTCGCAACCTATCCATTACCAAAAATGGATTGAAGAAATGCGGAATTACAGATGTTCTTCTCGTCGGAGTACCTTCAGACGATCCTTTTCTGTAAAGTGTTTAACATGTTTAACAGCTAAACGGTACTTGTAGCGTACCGATTGTAATTTCATCGTTTTATTCCTGAATGTTTTGTTTCTTGTTTTATCGTTTTGGACGTTTTAAATAAAACGATTTTACATTTAATACGTGAAAGAGGTGATGTTTGTAAATAAATGGAGTAAACTTTAGCGGATCGGCTCAAAATTAGAACCCGCGCAAAAATAAAGTGCCATACGGAAGTCAAATTGCATGTGTCGGGTTTGCTCTGTCTCCATGCTTGGTGGCCGTGAGCAGTACTTCTCTAGCAGCATGTGTCATGTTTGCTCAGTCTCCATGCTTAGTGGCGGTGAGCAGTACTTGTCCAGCAGCATGTGTCAAGTTTGCTCAGTGTTCATGCTTAGTGGCGGTGAGCAGTACTTAGCTAGTACTTCTCTAGCAGCATGTGTCAGGTTTGCTCAGTCTCCATTCTTAGTGGCGGTGAGCAGTACTTCTCCAGCAGCATGTGTCAAGTTTGCTCAGTCTTCATGCTTAGTGGCGGTGAGCAGTACTTAGCTAGTACTTCTCTAGCAGCATGTGTCAGGTTTGCTCAGTCTCCATGCTTAGTGGCGGTGAGCAGTACTTCTCCAGCAGCATGTGTCAAGTTTGCTCAGTCTTCATGCTTAGTGGCGGTGAGCAGTACTTAGCTAGTACTTCTCTAGCAGCATGTGTCAGGTTTGCTCAGTCTTCATGCTTAGTGGTGGTGAGAAGTACTTCTCTAGCAGCATGTGTCGGGTTTGCTCAGTCTTCATGCTTAGTGGCGGTGAGCAGTACTTCTCTAGCAGCATGTGTACGGTTTACTCAGTCTCCATGCTTAGTGGCGGTGAGCAATACTTCTCTAGCAGCATGTGTCAGGTTTGCTCAGTCTCCGTGCTTAGTGGCGGTGAGCAGTACTTCTCTAGCAGCATGTGTCAGGTTTGCTCAGTCTCCATGCTTAGTGGCGGTGAGCAGTACTTCTCTAGCAGCATGTGTCAGGTTTGCTGAGTCTCCATGCTTAGTGGCGGTGAGCAGTACTTCTCTAGCAGCATGTGTCAGGTTTGCTCAGTCTCCATGCTTAGTGGCGGTGAGCAGTACTTCTCTAGCAGCATGTGTCAGGTTTGCTCAGTCTCCATGCTTAGTGGCGGTGAGCAGTACTTCTCTAGCAGCATGTGTCAGGTTTACTCAGGCTCCATGCCTTGTGTCGGTGCGCAGTACTTCTCTAGCAACATATGTCAGGTTTGCTCAGTCTCCATGCTTAGTGGCGGTGAGCAGTACTTCTCTAGCAGCATGTGTCAGGTTTGCTCAGTCTCCATGCTTAGTGGCGGTGAGCAGTACTTCTCTAGCAGCATATGTCAGGTTTGCTCAGTCTCCATGCTTAGTGGCGGTGAGCAGTACTTCTCTAGCAGCATGTGTCAGGTTTTCTCAGTCTTCATGCTTAGTGGCGGTGAGCAGTACTTCTCTAGCAGCATGTGTCAGGTTTGCTCAGTCTCTATGCTTAGTGGCTTGCATATTTCATTTACATATCATTTAGTGGCTTGCATATTTCATCTATTTCCCGTGTCTGCCACCAATATCATGATTTTATCAAAAGCTTTAAAATAATCTGTAACTCTACAGATCAGCTTCTGTATTGTTATATTGTGTAACCTTTATTATTTTCAATTACATTACTTTTCCCTGCCTCGAATAGCGTTTTTGCTAATTTGCAGGGCAACTGTATTTAAGTTTATATGTCTAATAAAGTTTTGTTTGTTGTTTGTTGTTGTTGGCGGTGACCAGTACTTCTCTAGCAGTAGACTGAAGCGAAGGAAATAGTAGACGTCCGCACACAGGCTACTCACTGAACCAAGTCAATTAAGAAACAAGTGAGTTCTGAGAACCAAGTCAATTAAGAACCAAGTCAATTAAGAACCAAGTCAATTATGAACCAAGTCAATTAAGAACCAAGCCAATTAGGAACCAAGTCAATTAAGAACCAAGTCAATTAAGAACCAATTCAATTAAGCTCCTTTTCACGTGATTTCGCCAGCGATGCTAGCGCGAGCACAACGGCAGTTATGCCAACATTTTTCGTGTCTTGTTTATACAGTTTGGGTTGAAAATCCGTTTAACACAGTTACAGATCAATGCTATGTAAGCGACGCAAGCACAAAATCTACATAAAAAGTTGATAAAACGAAAAAAAAAACCAATAATAGAAATGAAAGAGACATATACCTAAGGCCCAGTTCAAACGTCGAACTTTACATGTGCCGAACCTAATTCGGGGCGAAAAGAAATATCATCCTTACTGCTTAAAATAGGGTAATAAACCGAAAAAAAGTAAAATTCACCAAGCCTGGAAATTATTGTTTTGATTTTAGTGTGCTTTGTGTTCTGTTATGGCAAGCAGACAGCTGAGGAGATCGTGATCGTGATATTTGGACAAAATAAAGTAACGCCATAAATTTTAAAATACATTACGATTTCTTTATGGATATATAGAAAAGCAACTTTTTAGTAGACCGATTTAAGCTGTCCAGTTTCAGTCTAAAAATCTACAACGCGTATGCTGGTAACCGTCGTTTCTGTCTGCAAAGGCGCGAAAACCCACTAAATAGCCAATCAGAAGCGCGGTTATATTGAAAATACGTTAACATAATTTATGCATTAGGTTCGGCACATGAAAAGTTCGACGTTTGAATCGAAGTCGCTCCATAGTTGAACTTCCCATGTAGCCCACTCGAACTTAATTCTTGGGTCGACCCAAATAACATATGTCGAACTTAATTGATTCAAACGTCGATCTTTTCATGTACTTAATTGAAGGAATTAGGTTCGGCACATGAAAAGTTCGACGTTTGAACCGGGCCTAAAACTGCTTCAGTGAATTGCGATACGATCGGCACGTTTAATGACTTCTCCTAAAAATCATTAACACAGTTACAGAAGCGACGCAAGTACAAAATCTGCATCAAAGATGATGAAACAGAAACAAAATAATAATAGAAATAAAACAGACATTTTCATAAAACTGCTTCAGTGAAATTTGTGATACAGTCGGCACATTTAATCACCTCTCCTTATCAAAATGAACCGACTTGCTTCAACATCACCACAGCGGGCACTGACGCCAGGCAAGCTTATTCAGAAGGATCAGAAAATAAAAAACCTAACATTTTTGCATGAGTTCATGGTTATGCCAATATGGTAGCCAAAGTAACAACTGAATAAAATAATCCCGATCAGTGGACATTTTTAACTATTCTGAGCTGCAATATTAAAACACGGAAAAGACTATTTTTTTTATTTCAACATGACTAATTGCCTCCGTCGGTGATTGTGGTCTATAAACCTTAATTGTTTAGGTTTTACAAAAGCGTTCAATATTTCAAACACGTTTTGGTCTTAATTGACTTAATTGGAAACGTTTATCCGAATCTATTTTTCTACATGTACCTTTTATTTTTCAATTAGTTCTTCGGCAAGCAACAAAGTTAACGTGTCAAACAAATTATCGAAAATTATGACATATCTCATAAATTCGTTCAATGCAACCACCAGCAGGCTATATTTTAACCAACGGAAAAAAATTTACCCAATATAATTGTTGCTCGAGTGCAGAAAACGTCCGTATACCCCTTAAAGACACCAAAATACAAAACCAAAGGCCAAACAGAAAACTAACTTATATTTATACACCTGTACTTCATGCAGTTCGGGCTTAAGAGCTTTAAGACAGTTACAGATCAATGCTATATTAAGCGTCGCAAGCACAAAATCTACATAAAAATACTGAATGAAGAAACAGAAAAAATGAAAGAAAACAGACATTACATAAAACTGCTTCAGTGATTTGCTCAGTCTCCATGCTTAGTGGCGATGAGCAGTATTCTCTAGCAGCATGTGTCAGGTTTGCTCAGTCTTCACGCTTAGTGGCGGTGAGCAGTACTTCTCTAGCAGCATGTGTCAGGTTTGCTCAGTCTCCATGCTTAGTGGCGGTGAGCAGTACTTCTCTAGCAGCATGTGTCAGGTTTGCTCAGTCTCCATGCTTAGTGGCGGTGAGCAGTACTTCGCTAGCAGCATGTGTCAGGTTTGCTCAGTCTTCACGCTTAGTGGCGGTGAGCAGTACTTCTCTAGCAGGTTGTGTCAGGTTTGTCAGGTTTGTCAGGTTGTGTCGGCAGGTTTGCTCAGTCTCCATGCTTAGTGGCGGTGAGCAGTACTTCTCTAGCAGCATGTGTCAGGTTTGCTCAGTCTCCACGCTTAGTGGCGGTGAGCAGTACTTCTCTAGCAGCATGTGTCAGGTTTGCTCAGTCTCCATGCTTAATGGCGATGAACAATACTGCTCTAGTTGTAGACTAAAGCGAAGGAATAGGAGAATTCTGCAAGCAGGCTACTCACAACCAATAGTCAATTAAGCTCCTTTTCACCTGATTTTCACCAGCGATGCAAGCGCGAGCACAACAGCCCTTTATGTCAACATTTTTCGTGTCGTGTTTTGCAGTTTTTGGGCTAAAACTCTTTAACACAGTTACAGATCATTGCTATATAAGCGACACAAGCACAAAATCTACATATATAAAAGGATGATAAAACAGAAACAAAATAATAATAGAAATAAATCCGATATGTACCTAAAAACACTAACTGCTTCGGAATCCGTGAAATTTGCGTTTAGTGACTAATTCTCCTAAAAATCTTTAACGCAGTTACAGAAGCTACGCAAGTTACACAATCTGCATCAAAGATGATAAAACAGTAATAAAGTAATAATAGAAATAAAACAGACACATAAATAAAACTGCTTCAGTGAAATTTGCGATAAGGTCGGCGGCATATTTAAAGACCGCTACTTATCAAAAAAAAAACCGACTTGATTCAACATCACCGCAGCGGGCACGCCACACAAGTTTATTTGGAAGGATCAGAAAAGAAAAACTGAAATCCAATATTTTTACATGAGTTCATGCTTTGCCAATATGGTAGCCAAAGTGGCGACTAAATAAGATAATCCCGATCAGTGGACATTTTTTATTAGTAAAAATTGAAACAGTGGATAGCATTGTTGGCGCGCTCTGATTGGCTACTGAAACTCGGAATAGCAAGTGCTATTCACCTCCCAGCAATTTGCGCGCGAAAATTGTAATCGTTGACAGGAATAAATGAGTTAAAAAGCATCATTTTCGTTATATTATCTCACTGTTTCAGTATATACGAAAACAACTATTCACCTCAGTGTAGGTGGGTAGTGGTAGATATTTACCTCGCCGCTTCGCGGCTCGGTAAATATCCACCACTACCCACCTCCACTTCGGTGAATAGTTGTCAACTATTTTGAGCGGCAACATTAAAACACAGAAAAGACTATATTTTTATTTCAACGACTGACTGCCTCTGTGATTGTGGTCTATAAACCTTAATTGTTTAGGTCTTACAAAAGCGTGCAATATTTTAAACAAGTCCTAGTCTTAATTGACTTAATTGGAAGCGTGCATCCGAATCTATTTTTCTACATGTACGTTTTATTTTTCAATTAGTTCTTCGGCAAGCAACAAAGTCAACGTGTCAAACAAATTATCGAAAATTATGACATATCTCATAAATTCGTTCAATGCAACCACCAGCAGGCTATATTTCAACCAACGGAAAAAAATTTACCCAATATAATTGTTGCTCAAGTGCAGAAAACGTCCGTATATCCCTTAAAGACACCAAAAAACAAAATCAAACGCCAAACAGAAAGCTAACTTGTATTTATACACCAGTACTTCATGCAGTTCGGGCTTAAGAGCTTTAAGACAGTGACATATCAATGCTATATTAAGCGTCGCAAGCACAAAATCTACATAAAAATAATGAAGAAACAGAAAAAAAAGAAAGAAAACTTTTGTGATAGACATAACATAAAACTACTTCAGTGAAATTTGCCAAATTATCCAAACAAGCCGACTTTCTTCAACACGACAACGGGCATAACGCAAGCGTTATTCCGGCGGAAGCACCAGAAACTGGCAACAATGTTTTGCTTGCGTTTGCGTACCACGGGAATTTTGATCGTTTTTGGTCAAAGCGGTGGTCAAAGCCTGCTACAATACCTTTACTAATTTACAAAATAACACTAAAACATCTCTACTTTTCTCGATGACTAAAAACGTTTTTGAAAACGGTCGTATATATATTATTTTTATTTAAAGTTTGCCATTTCAATAAGTATAACTGAACATAAATGACCATAAATATATATACGGGGAAAAAAAGTGGCAAGAAAGTTTAAAAGAGACCAAGAGTAACGTAGCCGGTCTTACAAATGCGTTCAAATATATAATTGGAAGCGAGCAACCGAATTTATTTTGCTACCTTTTTTTTTCAATTAGTTCTTCGGGAAAGCAACAAAACAAATAATGAAATATATCTCAAAAACACGTTTAATGCAACCACCAGCAAGCTATATTTGAACCAACGGGCCGAGCAAACAATTTGGTAATACCCAATTTAATGAATAAAAAATCTCCCATTGAAGACTCAAAGATTCAACAAATTTGTATTTCATAGGTAAGGCGGATAATCGAACTACGAACGTGACTGTCACTTTCTTTAAAAACTCAGGAAGTTGTATTTAACTATTGTGATAAAACAGGACGAGACAAATAAACTGAGAACCTTATTTGAAAGGTCTGTCAAATGACGGCTTATTTAGTGCAACCAACAGCAGGTTATATCTAAGTCCACGGGAAACAATTTACCAAGTTAGTAACGAGGAATAATGCTTAATAGTGTATAAAACTCTCGAGTGATAAAATGTATCCCATATTAGAAGACTCAAAAATACAAAAACGAATGACCAACGAATTTGTATTAATTGACGGATAGCGGCATGTGATCTAACGGTAAATACATAATAGGTGTAGTTAATGCATGCTAGAAGTTACTGAGACGTAGCTGTCGCTTTCTTTAAAACCGCCGACGTCGTATATCGTAAATAAAATGACAAGGTTATTTGAAAGGTCCGTCTTGTTCCCATTTGTGCAGTTTCATTGAAAAATTGTCATTGGCATTGATCAGACCAGTTGATCACTGACCAATCGGGAAGTGAAGTTCTCCCGTAAATATACCTTTACAATTCCAAACTGAAGCAGTCTGGCGAAGCAGTCAGCCCAAAGTTCCTTTTACAAAGAAGTGAAGCGGTATTCGTCAAGAATTATGGCAAACAGCACAAACGCGACGGATACCACATCATGGAGTACATTACCAGCAGGCGTATACATATTTTTTTCAGCATTGAACATTCTTCTATCCATCACCGCATCTCTTGGCAATAGTCTGATCCTGATTGCTCTCTATAAAGTGTCGTCCATTTATCCACCAACAAAATGGTTGTTTGGATGTCTGGCAGTTACCGATCTTTGTGTTGGTCTTATATCTCAACCGCTCTACGCTATCCTCCTTTTAATGTTAGCAGATTATATCGATATTGATGACATGCTCACATATATTCGTGTTGAGAATTTTTTCTTTACCATATTATTTGTAGTATCAGTCCCAACATCGGCCGCCATCAGTGTAGACAGACTTCTCGCTCTGTTGCTGCGGCTAAGTTATAGACATGTTGTAACTTTGCGGCGAGTGCGTGTGGTCATAGGTTGCTTTTGGTCATTTGCTGTTCTATACAGTGCATTATACATCGCGACAAGTACAATTTTCTTTAATCATATTGCAAGTCTTTGGACATTCTTTGGTTTAATTATACTTTGTATTTCAATTTCAACGTTCTGTTACATAAAGATTTTTTTTACTCTCCGCCATCTACAAGCTCAAGTGCAAGGCCATGTTCAGCCAGGACAACTGAACGGAGGAGGAAATCCACTGATCATAGCACGATACAAGAAGACAGTGTGGAGCATAGCTTGGGTGCAGTTAGCATTACTCACTTGCTATGCACCGTTTACTATTATAATGTTGATATCGTGGTATGGAAACATAGAATTTTCGACTGTTACAGTAGTCACACTTTATTTTTCAATATGGCTACTTTATTTGAACTCGTCTCTCAACCCGATCCTCTACTGTTGGAGGATCAGAGATGTGAGACAAGAAGTGAAGAACATACTCCGCAAGTGTGCTCCTTGTTGAGTTAAACAGTAGAGAATGACAACTATGTAGTAAATTTACATGGCAAAGATAGACACTCGGCTTGTACATGTACCGATAATAAAACATTGCAAGGTTAGAACAGTGTTATCATTCATAGGATAAGTTAATCCCTTCATTCGCAATGTTAAACTCTGAGATGTGTAATGTGATTCTATGTTTAAGTCAGTCAATGAAATCTATAGGTGTGGTTATTAAAATGAAAGCTCTTCCATGGTTAATTTGCGTAGTTTTTATTCAGTATTTTACGAAAAACTGCCACAGGTGACGGGAATAGAAATGGCTTTGTTTATTAAATTCCCAGTTTTAATTAACCGTGGAATCATAAGCCGTGGTAAAGAAATACCAGGTTTAGAAGGTTTATGGTGTGACAATTTATTTTTGAAGCAGTTTAATTTTGCGGATCTTGGCGATTTTTTGTGTTTTGCAGGAATTATATTTTGCGATCGGGAAGGACTGGGTTTTCTTGCTGAGAATTAATTTTTGCGATTTGCAGATGTCGCAACCAATCCATTACCAAAAATGGATTGAAGAAATGCGGAATTACAGATGTTCTTCTTAACGTAGTACCCTCAAACGATCCTTTTCTGTAAAGGGTTTAACATGTTTAACAGCTAAACGGTACTTGCAGCGTACCGACTGCAATTTCATCGTTTTATTCATGAATGTTTTGTTTCTTGTTTTATCGTTTTGGACATTTTAAATAAAATAATTTTACATTTATTACGTGAAAGAGGTGATGTTTGTAAATATGTGGAGTAAATTTTAGCGGATCGGCTCAAAATTAGAACCCGCGCAAAAATAAAGTGCCATGCGGCAGTCATATTGCATGTGTCAAGTTTGCTCAGTCTCCATGCGGTCAACATATCTTTTCAGATCCTATCACTACAAAGAGAGAAAAAAACTAGAAATGTTGAACCTTCTGTGTTAAAAATCAACATAAAACAACCCACTAACCGCAAAAGCAAAAGAAAAGGGACGTTATAAGAGGTCAAATACTTAAAGAACAAAATCACAGGAAAACATTACAGACATAACACAGTTGACCTCTAGTTCGTTACACGCGGCTTTTTTAAAAGAGTTTTTCAGTGAACACTAAACTCCTCCAAAACCAAGTAAATGATACCCGTCAAAATACATATAGGTGGCAAACGGTATTTAACAACATTTTGTTAAAGTCGTACAGGCCTACCACCTCTATTTTACACGAGATATACTCGTTAGAAGAAAATATAAAAGGTTTTCAAATGTTTCACACCGGTAGAGGTTGTGCTGCCTGTCAATCCTTGCTATTTCCTACGATCGAGCCAGCAAACATTATCGGGAATTTGCTTTACATGCATTTTGCTTTGAATGGCCCGAATAAATTTTCTATCAACGTTTCCTGTGTGTGAATTTTCCCGCAAGTTTCTCGCGCTAAATTCTCAGAAATGACCGATTAACCAATGAAGACACGTGTAATGTTTCTTGTGGATATCAACTCACGATGCATGAGATTAACAACGATTTATTGTAAGCTCTTAGAAACATCAATCACATGGACGCCATGATGGTCGAGGGATCAATCCCAAAGTTCCTAGCGACATACATTGACTCTGAACATCCGGTATTCGCACTTCCGGTATACAACGTGAACATTACAACACGGTAAATGTCCTACATAATAGGATTAGCATAACAACCAATCATGATACGTCGCCAGCATTCCGGAAAAGTCACCCGGAGCGAGGAGCAAGATTAGCGACGGCGTTACACAGACGCTTCTCTCCCCGATTTTTTGTGAGGGGAGGAGGCGGCTGTCACAGGCTAGAAATAATATTTTGCCGCGTATCTTTAGCGCTGTTTAGCAATGGATTTGTCGATATTTATCGCGGTTTATCGGCATTCTTGGGGTCCAATTGACTTGATTTGCTTTTATTGGTCAGTTGTGCGTCGATCCATCCGGTGAAAGTGTCTTTGCTATGCTTCGCAAAGAAATGCAATGCGTAAAGGTTAGCGATGCCAACGAGGAAAACGGAGGACCGCAGTGGTAAATGATCGACTGAGAAATAAAACCAAGGTTTCAAGAGAAGGTATTTAGATGATGCTTTATTATTTTGTGATAGTCGGCAGTTTAAGCAGATTTACTGGAGGCAAAAACTCTGCCGCAGGGAATTTTAAATCGGGCACCATCAATTCTGCCATGCGGGCGGACGACAGATAAACATTACGTTAGAATACGTGTAATGGATGAGTCAATTCCAGCAGTGCCCATCCCTCCCCCGCCCACCGGGCCAACCCCCGGGCATTTGCATTTAAAAAAAAAAAAATGGTAAGTAAGCCGTTCAAATTCCCCGCGGTCGGGCCAAAAACAGAAAAGGTAAATACCACGTTCTGCGTCGTTTTGGTCCTAAAATCGAGCCTCTGGCTTCTTATGGCGGTACGTAATAGGTGTAGTTAAATTATAGCCAGATGCTACGGACGTAACTGTCACTTTGTTTTAAAACCCAGGAAGTCGTATTTTACTATCGTGATAAAACAGGATGAGACAAACTGACAACCATATTTGAAAGGTCTGTCAAATGATGGCTGATGTAGTGCAACCAACAGCAGGTTATATCTGAGTCCAGGGGAAACAATTTACCACGTTAGGGAATAGTTAAGACTTTCAACGAGGATAATGCCTAATAGTGTATAAAACTCTCAAGTGATAAAATGTATCCCATATTAAATGACTCGAAAATTCAAAAAGCTAAACGACCGACGAATTTGTATTTATTTACGGATAGTGGAATGTGATCTAACGGTAGGTACATAGGTGTAGTTAATGGCCAGAAGTTACTGAGACGCAGCTATCGCTTTCCGTTTAAAACCGCCGACGTCGCATCGTAAATAAAACGACAAGGTTATTTGAAAGGTCCGTCTTCCTGTTTGTGCAGTTTCATTTTAAAGTTGTCATTGGCATTGATCAGACTAGTTGTTTTCAACAAGTCGGGAAGTGAAGTTCTCGCGTAATTATACCTTTACAAGTCGAAACTAAAGCAGTCGAACGTTTCACTCAATCCAAAGTTCCTTTTACAAAGAAGTTAAGCGGTATTCGTCGAGAATAATGGCAAACAGCACAAACGCGACGGACACAATATCATGGAGTACATTCCAAGTAGGCGTGATTATATTTTTTTCAGCGCTGAACATTCTTCTATCCATCACCGCATCTCTTGGCAATAATCTGATCCTGATTGCTCTCTATAAAGTGTCGTCCATTTATCCACCAACAAAATGGTTGTTTGGATGTCTGGCAGTCACCGATCTTTGTGTTGGCCTTATTTCTCAACCGCTCTTCGCTATCTATCTTTTAGGGGTAGCAGGTTATATCGATATTGATGACATACTCACATATCATTATGTGCAATTTTCTTTCTTAATCATGTTATTTGTGGTATCAGTCCTAACATCGGCCGCCATCAGTGTAGACAGACTTCTCGCTCTGTTGCTGCGGCTAAGGTATAAACATGTTGTAACTTTACGGCGAGTTCGTGTGGTCATAGGTTGTTTTTGGTCATTTGCTGTTCTAAACGCTGCATTATACATCGCGACAACGATAATTTTCTTGGATATTACGATTATGGAGGTTTTTGCTTGTCTATTTAATGGTTTAATTATACTTTCTATAACAATTTCAACGTTCTGTTACATAAAGATTATTTTTACTCTCCGCCATCAACAAGCTCAAGTGCAAGGCCATGTTCAGCCAGGACAACTGAACGGAGGAGGCAATCCACTGATAATAGCACGATACAAGAAGACAGTGTGGAGCATAGCTTGGGTGCAGTTAGTATTACTCACTTGCTGTGCACCTGATACTATAATTGCATTGATATGGTGGTATGGGGACATAGACTTCTTTTCGACTGTTATGTCTGCCACATTACTCTATTTGAACTCGTCTCTCAACCCGATCCTCTACTGTTGGAGGATCAGAGATGTGAGACAAGAAGTGAAGAACATACTCCGCAAGTGTGCTCCTTGTTAAGTTAAACAGTAGAGAATGACTACTATGAAGTAAATTTACAAGGGCAAGGTAGACATTCGGCTTGTACATGTACCGATAGTAAAACATTGTAAGGTTAGAACAGTGTTACCATTCATAGGATAAGTTAATCGTATCATTCGCAATGTTAAACTTAAACTTCAACTTCAACTTTATTGAGTTGGTAAAGCCAATAGGCATCACACCAACTATAAAACTATATAAACAAATATAATAAAATACGATTAAGATATGTACTATTATGGATAAGAAATAAAAAACTATCAATTAATATGTCAAACAATTATACAATAATAAATAAATAATAAAATAGAGATAAATAAAGAAGTAAGTAAAAAACTGAGACGTGTGATGTGATTTATGTTTAAGTCAGTCGATCAAAGGTTAATTTGTGTGGTTTTTATTCAGTATTTTACGAAAAACTACCACAGGTGACGAGAAATGCCTTTAATTTGTTTATTGAATTCGGAAATTAAATGAACGGTGGAACCATAAGCCAGGGTAATTAAAAAATAAAGAAATACTGGGTTTAGAAGGTTTACGGTGTGGCACTTTATTTACTGTTGTTTTATTTTTTGCTGGGAATAAATTTTTGCGATTTACAGAAGTCGCAACCAATCCATTACCAAGAATGGATTGAAGAAATGCGGAATTGCAGATGCTCTTCTCAGAGGAGTACCTTCATGTATCAGACGATCCTTTTCTGTAAAGCTTTTAACCTGTTAAACAGATAAACGGTACTTGTAGCGTACCGACTGTAATTTCATTGTTTTATTCCTGAATGTTTTGTTTCTAGTATCATCGTTTTATTTCTGAATGCCTTGTTTCTAGTTTCATCGTTTTGTGACATTTCAAATAAAACGATTTTACATTACGTGAAAGAGGTGATGTTTGTAAATACATGGAATAAATTTTAGCGAAAAACATTTGCGGAAGAAATGTTTGCGGATCTCAAAATTAGAACCCGAAAGAATAAAGTGGCACACGGTAGTCAAATTGCAGAATGTGTCAGGTTTGCTCAGTCTCCATGCTTAGTGGCGGTGAGTAGTACTTCTCTAGCAGCATGTGTCGGGTTTGCTCAGTCTCCATGCTTAGTGGCGGTGAGTAGTACTTCTCTAGCAGCATGTGTCAGGTTTGCTCAGTCTTCATGCTTAGTGGCGGTGAGTAGTACTTCTCTACCAGCATGTGTCGGGTTTGCTCAGTCTCCATGCTTAGTGGCGGTGAGTAGTACTTCTCTAGCAGCATGTGTCAGGTTTGCTCAGTCTTCATGCTTAGTTACGGTGAGTAGTACTTCTCTAGCAGCATGTGTCAGGTTTGCTCAGTCTCCATGCTTAGTGGCGGTAAGCAGTACTTCTCTAGCAGTATGTGTCACGTTTACTCAGTCTCCATGCTTAGTGGCGGTGAGCAGTACTTCTCTAGCAGTATGTGTCAGGTTTACCCAGTCTCCATGCTTAGTGGCGGTAAGCAGTACTTCTCTAGCAGTATGTGTCAGGTTTGCTCAATCTCCATGCTTAGTGGCGGTGAGCAGTACTTCTCTAGCAGCATGTGTCAGGTTTGCTCAGTCTCCATGCTTGGTGGCGGTAAGCAGTACTTCTCTAGCAGTATGTGTCAGGTTTGCTCAGTCTCCATGCTTAGTGGCGGTGAGCAGTACTTCTCTAGCAGTATGTGCCAGGTTTGCTCAGTCTCCATGCTTAGTGGCGGTGAGCAGTACTTTTCTAGCAGCATGTGTCAGGTTTGCTTAGTCTCCATGCTTAGTGGTGGTAAGCAGTACTTCTCTAGCAGCATGTGTCAGGTTTGTTCAATCTCCATGCTTAGTGGCGGTAAGCAGTACTTCTCTAGCAGCATGTGTCAGGTTTGTTCAATCTCCATGCTTAGTGGCGGTAAGCAGTACTTCTCTAGCAGCATGTGTCAGGTTTGTTCAATCTCCATGCTTAGTGGCGGTAAGCAGTACTTCTCTAGCAGCATGTGTCAGGTTTGTTCAATCTCCATGCTTAGTGGCGGTGAGCAGTACTTCTCTAGCAGCATGTGTCAGGTTTGCTCAGTCTCCATGCTTAGTGGCGGTGAGCAGTACTTCTCTAGCAGCATGTGTCAGGTTTGCTCAGTCTCCATGCTTAGTGGCGGTGAGCAGTACTTCTCTAGCAGCATGTGTCAGGTTTGTTCAGTCTCCATGCTAAGTGGTGGTGAGCAGTACTTCTCTAGCAGCATGTGTCAGGTTTGCTCAGTCTCCATGCTTAGTGGCGGTGAGCAGTACTTCTCTAGCAGCACGTGTCAGGTTTGCTCAGTCTCCATGCTTAGTGGCGGTGAACAGTACTTCTCTAGCAGCATGTGTCAGGTTTGCTTAGTCTCCATGCTTAGTGGCGGTGAGCAGTACTTCTCTAGCAGCATGTGTCAGGTTTGTTCAGTCTCCATGCTTAGTGGCGGTGAGCAGTACTTTTCTAGCAGCATGTGTCAGGTTTGCTCAGTCTCCATGCTTAGTGGCGGTGAGCAGTACTTCTCTAGCAGCATGTGTCAGGTTTGCTCAGTCTCCATGCTTAGTGGCGGTGAGCAGTACTTCTCTAGCAGCATGTGTCAGGTTTGTTCAGTCTCCATGCTTAGTGGCGGTGAGCAGTACTTTTCTAGCAGCATGTGTCAGGTTTGCTCAGTCTCCATGCTTAGTGGCGGTGAGCAGTACTTCTCTAGCAGCATGTGTCAGGTTTGTTCAGTCTCCATGCTTAGTGGCGGTGAGCAGTACTTTTCTAGCAGCATGTGTCAGGTTTGCTCAGTCTCCATGCTTAGTGGCGGTGAGCAGTACTTCTCTAGCAGTAGACTAAAGCGAAGGAAAAAGGAGACGTCTGCACACAGGCTACTCAGAACCAAGTCAAGTAATAAGAACGAAGTCAATTAAGAACCAAGTCAATTAAGCTCCCTTTCACCTGATTTGCACCAGCGATGCAAGCGCGAGCACTACGGCCTTATGTCAACATTTTACGCGTCGTGTGGTAGTTTGGGCTTAAAAATCTTTAACAGAGTTACAGATCAATGCTGTATAAGCGACGCATGCACAAAATCTACATCAAATTAAAAGATGATGAAACAGGAACAAGCAATAATAGAAATATAACAGACATATATACATAAAACTGCCCTTTTATCAGTGAAATTTGCGATTCGCCGTCGGTATATTTAATGACCACTCCTTATCAAAATAAGCCGACTTGCTTCAACTGATTGCGGGCACGCCACGTTCGCAAGCTTATTCGGAAGGACCAGAAATGAAATATAATATATCCAATTTTTTTTTGCTTAATTAAGCTCATGCCTATTCCAGTATGGTAGCCAAAGTGACGACTGAATAAGATAATCTCGATCAGTGGACATTTTCAGGCAATTCTGTGCAGCGACATTAAAACACGGAAAAGACTATTTCAAGTTTATTTTAGCATGACTTACTGTCTCGGTGGTTGTGGTTTATAAATCCTAAATGTTTAGGTCTTTAAACAAGTTCTAGTCTTATTATAATTGGAAGCCTGAATCCGAATCTATTTTTATATTTTCTATTTTTCAATTATTTCTTCGGCAAGCAAGAAAGTCAACGTGTCAAAGAAATTATGACATCAATTCGTTTAATGCAACCACCAGCAGGTTATATTTCAACCAACGAAAACACAATTTACCCAATTTACCCAATATAATGAGTGCTAGACTGTATAAAACGTTCTATATACAAAAACAAAGGCTTAACAGAAAAAAACTAAACAGAAAACTAATGTATTTATAAACCTGTAGTTTATACGGTTCGGACGAAAGAACTTTAACATATGCAGGTACAGATCAGCGGCGCAAGCACAAAATCTCCATATTAAAAAGATGATGAAACAGAAACACACTAAAAATTGAAATAAAAATTTGCCAAATTATCCAAATAAGCCGACTTTCTTCAAAACGACAACGGGCATAACGCAAGCGCTATTCGGAAGCACCATGCAGAAAAGAAAAAAATACAATAGTATTTTGCTTGCGTTGACATGCCTATACCGCATCGATTCCTTTTGAAAGCAAGATAACAAGAATTGGTGATCAGTTTATTATTCATGTTTACGTGAATGGTTTTGCTTGTGTTGCTGCTGTTTTCACTGAACAGGCGTTTATGCTATGTTTGTGCTTGTGCTTGAAACTTCTCCTTCTAAAATAAATGAACATTTTAACATGAATTGCCTGCATATATTCTCGCGTCTTTTCCGTTACTCTTATAAACAAAACGTCTCTCAAAGGAGGGCGCTTATTAGAAAGTGGCGCTTATTAACAAACCGACACTCAAAGGGGGGCACTTATTAGAAAGGGGGCCCTCGTTGAAAGCAGGGCGCTAAATTGAATCATTACGGTAATTAAAGATATAAAAGTTCATGTCCACAGCTTTAGCTTTGTCTTTGTAGGTAGTTGGGTGTTTATCAGGAAGTAAGATGAGAATACGCAAGACATAAACAGTTCACATTTCCAGTCAATTATCACAGAAGCAAAAAAGGCCACTGAGTTTGTTATTTCAGTTTACCAAGGATGATCGCCTATTCAGTGTTTGTTCTCTACAAATTCAATTTTACACGTAGCCTGGCTTACAAGTACCTTCAATATTTCAAACACATTTAAGATCAGTGGACATTTTTAGCCAATTCTCTGAGCAACACTAAAATAATATAATTCAGTTTTTTTACAGCATGACCGACTGCCTCGGTGAAGTTATTATTTAAAGTTTTCCATTTCAATGAGTTTAATTATACATAAATATACGGGAAAAAAGAGGCAAAAAACTATAAAGGAGACCAAGAGTAACGTAGCCAGTCTTATAAACGCGTTCAATAATTCAAAGCAAATTTGTAATTGGAAGCGTGCATTCGAATTTATTTTGCTACCTTTTATTTTTCAATAAGTTCTTCGGCAAGCAACAAAGGCAACGTGCCAAACAAATTAATATGAAATATCTCAAAAATACGTATCCGTTAATGCAACCACCAGCAGGTTATATTAGAACCAACGGGCCGAGCAAACAATTTATCGAAATTTAGTAATACCCAATTCAATGAAATATAAAGTCTCCACTTGAAGACTTAAAAATACAACTGACATCGAAGGCCAAACGGCCAACAAATTTGTATTTCATCATTTAGGTATAAAGCGGATAATCGAATGTGATCAAATGGTAACTGACATAATTGGTGTAGTTAAATTATGGCCAGATGCTACGAACGTAAGTGTCACTTTGTTAATTTAAAAACTTAGGGAGTCGTATTTTACTATCGTGATAAAACAGGATGAGACATAAACTGACACCTTATTTGAAAGGTCCGTCAAATGACGGCTTATTTAGGGCAACCAAGGGTTATATCCAGCTGTATATCTGAGTCCACAGGAAATAAATTACCAAGTTAGTTTGCTTAATAGTGTATAAAACTCTCGTGTGATAAAATGTATTCCATATTAAAAGACTCAAAAATACAAAAACGAACGACCAACGAATTTGTATTAATTGACGGATAGTGGCATGTGATCTAACGTTAAATACATACCGGTGATCGGTACCGATGAGTTAATGGCCAGAAGTTACCGCCGACGCCATATCGTAAATAAAATGACAAGGTTATTTGATAGGTCCGTCTTCCTTTTTGTGCAGTTTCATTAAAAAGTTGTCATTAGCATTGTTCAGACTAGTTGTTTTCACCAAGTCGGGAAGTGAAGTAATTATACCTTTACAAGTCCAAACTGAAGCAGCCCGGCGAAGCAGTCAGCCCAAAGTTCCTTTTACAAAGAAGTTCAGTGGTACTCATCAAGAATTATGGCAAACAGCACAAACGCGACGGATACCACATCATGGAGCACATTACCAGCAGGCGTATACATATTTTTTTCAGCGCTTAATATTCTTCTATCCATCACCGCATCTCTTGGCAATACTCTGATCCTGATTGCTCTCTATAAAGTGTCGTCCATTTATCCACCAACAAAATGGTTGTTTGGATGTCTGGCAGTCACCGATCTTTGTGTTGGTCTAATTTCTCAACCGCTCTACGCTGTCTACCTTTTAATGTTAGCAGATTATATCGATATTGATGACATTTTCACATATTTTCTTGGGCAGTATTTTTTCTTTACTATGTTATTTGCAGTATCAGTTTTAACATCGGCCGCCATCAGTGTAGACAGACTTCTCGCTCTGTTGCTGCGGCTAAGGTATAGACATGTTGTGACGTTACGGCGAGTTCGTGTGTTCATAGGTTGTTTTTGGTTATTTGCTGTTCTAAACGCTGCGATACGCATTGCGATAAATTTGTTTGAAATCACGAGTATAAATGAGTTTGTTTTTTGGTCATTCCTTGGTCCAATTATACTTTCTATTACAATTTCAACGTTCTGTTACATAAAGATTTTTTTAACTATTAGCCAACAACAAGCTCAAGTGCAAGGCCATGTTCAGCCAGGACAACTGAACGGAGGAGGAAATCCACTGAACATAGCACGATACAAGAAGACAGTGTGGAGCATAGCTTGGGTGCAGTTAGCATTACTTACTTGCTACGCACCTTATACTATAATGCAATCGACATCGTGGTTTGTAAACATAGACTTCTCCCGGACAGTTATATTAGTCATACATTATTTTTCAATATGTCTACTTTATTTGAACTCGTCTCTCAACCCGATCCTCTATTGTTGGAGGATCAGAGATGTGAGACAAGAAGTAAAGAACATACTCCGCAAGTGTGCTCCTTGTTGAGTTAAACAGTAGAGAATGACTACTATGTAGTAAATTTACAAGGGAAAGATAGACACTCGGCTTGTACATGTACCCGCGATAGTAAAACATTGTAAGGTTAGAATAGTGTTATCATTCATAGGATAAGTTAATCCTTTTATTCGCAATGTTAAACTCTGAGATGTGTAATGTGATTCTATGTTTAAGTCAGTCAATGAAATCTATAGGTGTAGTTATTAAAATGAAAGCTCTTCCCCGGTTAATTTGCGTAGTTTTTATTCAGTATTTTACGAAAAACTGCCACAGAATAGAAATGCCTTTGTTTATTAAATTCCAAGTTTAAATTAACGGTGGAATCATAAGCCAAGGTAAAGAAATACTAGGTTTAGAAGGTTTATGGTGTGACACTTTATTTTTGAAGCAGTTTAATTTTGCGGATCTTGGCGATTTTTTGTGTTTTGCAGGAATTAAATTTTGTGATCGGGAAGGACTGAGTTTTCTTGCTGGGAATTATTTTTTGCGATTTGCAGATGTCGCAACCTATCCATTACCAAAAATGGATTGAAGAAATGCGGAATTACAGATGTTCTTCTCAACGGAGTACTTTCAGACGATCCTTTTCTGTTAAGCTTTTAACCTGTTTCACAGCTAAACAGTACTAGTAGCGTACCGACTGTAATTTCATTGTTTTATTCCTGAATGTTTTGTTTCTTGTTTTATCATTTTGGACGTTTTTAATAAACCGATTTTACATTTAATACATGAAAGAGGTGATGTTTGGTAATAAATGGAGTAAATTTTAGCGGATCTCAAAAAATTAGAACCCGCGCAAAAATAAAGTGCCATACGGCAGTCAAATTGCATGTGTCAGGTTTGCTCAGTCTCCATGCTTAGTGGCGGTGAGCAGTACTTCTCTAGCAGCATGTGTCAGGTTTGCTCAGTCTCCATGCTTAGTGGCGGTGAGCAGTACTTCTCTAGCAGCATGTGTCAGGTTTACTCAGTCTCCATGCTTAGTGGCGGTGAGCAGTATTTCTCTAGCAGCATGGGTCAGGTTTGCTCAGTCTCCATGCTTAGTGGCGGTGAGCAGTACTTCTCTAGCAGCATGTGTCAGGTTTGCTCAGTCTCCATGCTTAGTCGCGGTGAGCAGTACTTCTCTAGCAGCATGTGTCAGGTTTACTCAGTCTCCATGCATGCTTAGTGGCGGTGAGCAGTACTTCTCTAGCAGCATGTGTCGGGTTTGTTCAGTCTCCATGCTTAGTGGCGGTGAGCAGTACTTCTCTAGCAGCATGTGTCAGGTTTGCTCAGTCTCCATGCTTAGTGGCGGTGAGCAGTACTTCTCTAGCAGCATGTGTCAGGTTTGTTCAGTCTCCATGCTTAGTGGCGGTGAGCAGTACTTCTCTAGCAGGATGTGTCAGGTTTGCTCAGTCTCCATGCTTAGTGGCGGTGAGCAGTACTTCTCTAGCAGGATGTGTCAGGTTTGCTCAGTCTCCATGCTTAGTGGCGGTGAGCAGTACTTCTCTAGCAGCATGTGTCAGGTTTGTTCAGTCTCCATGCTTAGTGGCGGTGAGCAGTATTTCTCTAGCAGGATGTGTCAGGTTTGCTCAGTCTCCATGCTTAGTGGCGGTGAGCAGTACTTCTCTAGCAGGATGTGTCAGGTTTGCTCAGTCTCCATGCTTAGTGGCGGTGAGCAGTACTTCTCTAGCAGCATGTGTCGGGTTTGTTCAGTCTCCATGCTTAGTGGCGGTGAGCAGTACTTCTCTAGCAGCATGTATCAGGTTTGCTCAGTCTCCATGCTTAGTGGCGGTGAGCAATACTTCTCTAGCAGCATGTGTCAGGTTTGCTCAGTCTCCATGCTTAGTGGTGGTGAGCAGTACTTCTCTAGCAGGCATGTGTCAGGTTTGCTCAGTCTCCATGCTTAGTGGCGGTGAGCAGTACTTCTCTAGCAGCATGTGTCAGGTTTGCTCAGTCTCCATGCTTAGTGGCGGTGAGCAGTACTTCTCTAGCAGCATGTGTCAGGTTTGCTCAGTCTCCATGCTTAGTGGCGGTGAGCAGTACTTCTCTAGCAGCATGTGTCAGGTTTACTCAGTCTCCATGCATGCTTAGTGGCGGTGAGCAGTACTTCTCTAGCAGGATGTGTCAGGTTTGTTCAATCTCCATGCTTAGTGGCGGTGAGCAGTACTTCTCTAGCAGGATGTGTCAGGTTTGTTCAGTCTCCATGCTTAGTGGCGGTGAGCAGTACTTCTCTAGCAGGATGTGTCAGGTTTGTTCAGTCTCCATGCTTAGTGACGGTGAGCAGTACTTCTCTAGCAGCATGTGTCAGGTTTACTCAGTCTCCATGCTTAGTGGCGGTGAGCAGTACTTCTCTAGCAGCATGTGTCAGGTTTACTCAGTCTCCATGCATGCTTAGTGACGGTGAGCAGTACTTCTCTAGCAGGATGTGTCAGGTTTGTTCAATCTCCATGCTTAGTGGCGGTGAGCAGTACTTCTCTAGCAGGATGTGTCAGGTTTGTTCAGTCTCCATGCTTAGTGGCGGTGAGCAGTACTTCTCTAGCAGGATGTGTCAGGTTTGTTCCGTCTCCATGCTTAGTGACGGTGAGCAGTACTTCTCTAGCAGCATGTGTCAGGTTTACTCAGTCTCCATGCTTAGTGGCGGTGAGCAGTACTTCTCTAGCAGCATGTGTCAGGTTTACTCAGTCTCCATGCATGCTTAGTGACGGTGAGCAGTACTTCTCTAGCAGGATGTGTCAGGTTTGTTCAGTCTCCATGCTTAGTGGCGGTGAGCAGTACTTCTCTAGCAGGATGTGTCAGGTTTGTTCAGTCTCCATGCTTAGTGGCGGTGAGCAGTACTTCTCTAGCAGCATGTGTCAGGTTTACTCAGTCTCCATGCATGCTTAGTGGCGGTGAGCAGTACTTCTCTAGCAGCATGTGTCAGGTTTGCTCAGTCTCCATGCATGCTTAGTGGCGGTGAGCAGTACTTCTCTAGCAGTATGTGTCAGGTTTGCTCAGTCTCCATGCATGCTTAGTGGCGGTGAGCAGTACTTCTCTAGCAGCATGTGTCAGGTTTGCTCAGTCTCCATGCATGCTTAGTGGCGGTGAGCAGTACTTCTCTAGCAGCATGTGTCAGGTTTGCTCAGTCTCCATGCATGCTTAGTGGCGGTGAGCAGTACTTCTCTAGCAGCATGTGTCAGGTTTGCTCAGTCTCCATGCTTAGTGGCGGTGAGCAGTACTTCTCTAGCAGCATGTGTCAGGTTTGCTCAGTCTTCATGCTTAGTGGCGGTGAGCAGTACTTCTCTAGCAGCATGTGTCAGGTTTACTCAGTCTCCATGCATGCTTAGTGGCGGTGAGCAGTACTTCTCTAGCAGCATGTGTCAGGTTTGCTCAGTCTCCATGCTTAGTGGCGGTGAGCAGTACTTCTCTAGCAGTAGACTAAAGCGAAGGAAATAGGAGACGTCTGCACACAGGCCACTCACTGAACCAAGTCAATTAAGCTCCTTTTCATCTGATTTTCTCCAGCGAAGCAAGCGCGAGCACAACGGCCTTAATGTGAACAATCTGCATCAAAAGATGATGAAACAGAAATAAAATAAAAATAGAAATTAAACTGCTTTAGTGAAATTCGCCGTATAGTTGGCATATCCAGTGACTTCTCCTTATCAAAATAAACCGACTTGCTTCAACATAACAACGAGCACGCCACACAAGCTTATTCGGAAGGACCAGAAAAGAAAAAAAGGCAATATCAATTTTTGCTTGAGCTCATCGCTATGCCAATATGGTAGCCAAAGTGGCGACTGAATAAGATAATCCCGATCAGCGGACATTTTTAACTATTCTGAGCAGCAACATTAAAACACGGAAAAGACTGTTTTTTTCAGTTTCAACATGACTGACTGCCTCTGTGATTGTGGTCTATAAACCTTAATTGTTTAGGTCTTACAAAAGCGTTCAATATTTTAAACAAGTCCTAGTCTTAATTGACTTAATTGGAAGCGTGCATCCGAATCTATTTTTCTACATGTACCTTTTATTTTTCAATTAGTTCTTCGGCAAGCAACAAGTTAACGTGTCAAACAAATTATCGAAAATTATGACATATCTCATAAATTGGTTCGATCAATGCAACCACCAGCAGGCTATGTTTCAACCAACGAGAAAAAATTTACCCAATATAATTGTTGCTCGGGGTGTAGAAAACGTCCGTATATCTCTTAAAGACACCAAAAAACAAAAGCAAAGGCCAAACAGAAAACTAACTTATATTTATACACCTGTACTTCATGCAGTTTGGGCTTAAGAGCTTTAAGACAGTTACAGATCAATGCTATATTAAGCGTCGCAAGAACAAAATCTACATAAAAATAATGAAGAAACAGAAAAAAAGAAAGAAAACAGACATTATACATAAATCTGCTTCAGTGAAATTTGCCAAATTATCCACGACAACGGGGATAACGCAAGCGTTATTCCGGCGGAAGCACCAGAAAAAAACAAACAAAAAAAAAACAAACAATGTTTTGCTTGCGTTCGCGTACCACGGGAATTTTGATCCTTTTTAGTCAAAGCAGTGGTCAAAGCCATGCTACAATACCTTTACTATATACTTTTCTCGATGACTAAAAATGTTTTTGAAAACAGGCGTATATATTATTATTATTATTATTATTATTATTATTATTATTTAAAGTTTGCCATTTCAATACATGTTTCAATGAGTATAACTGAACATAAATATACGGGAAAAAAGTGGCAAGAAAGTTTAAAAGAGACCAAAAGTAACGTATAAATGCGTTCAATATTTCAAAACAAATTTCTAATTGGAAGCGAGCATCCGAATTTATTTTGCTACCCTTTATTTTTCAATTAGTTCTTCGGCAAGCAACAAAGTCAACGTGTCAAACAAATTATGAAATATCTTAAAAATACGAAGGCCCAGTTCAAACGTCGAACTTCACATGTGCCGAACCTAATGCAAATTAGCAAGAACAATAGATCTTGCTCATTTGCATTAGGTTCGGCACATGCATGTGACGTTCGACGTTTGAACTGGGCCGTATACGTTTATGCAACCACCAGCAGACTATATTTGAACCAAAAGGGCCAAGCAAACAATTAGCAACACCCAATTTAATGAATATAAAGTCTCCCCTTGAAGACTCAAAAATACAACAGACATCGAAGGCCAAACGGCCAACAAACCAACAAATTTGTATTTCATACGTAATATAAGGCGGATAACCGAATGTGATCAAATGGTAACAAAATAATTGGTGTAGTTAAATTACGGCCAGATGCTACGGACGTAACTGTCAATTTGTTTTAAAACTCAGGAAGTCGTATTTTACTATCGTAATAAAACAGGTCGAGACAAATAAACTGACAACTTAAAAGGTCCGTCAAATGACGGCATTTTTAGGGCAACCAACAGCAGGTTATATCTGAGTCCACGGGAAGCAATTTACCAACTGAAGTTAGCAACTAGTTAATGTCTCCCATCATTGTTAAAAGACTCAAAAATACAAAAACGGCGAAACAACCAACGAATTTGTATTTATTTACGGATAGTGGAATGTGATCTAAGGGTAAATACATAACGAACTAGCTGTAGTTAATGGCCAGAAGGTTTTGAGACGTAGCTATTGCTTTATTTAAAACCGACGACGTCGCATCGTAAATAAAATGACAAGGTTATTTGAAAGATCCGTCTTCCTGTTTGTGCAGTTTCGTTTTAATGTTGTTATTGGCATTAATCAGACTAGTTGTTTTCACCAAATCGGGAAGTGATGTTCTCGCGTAATTATACACTTACAAGTCCAAACTGAAGCAGTCGAACGTTTCACTCAGTCCAAAGTTCCTTTCTTCAAGAATAATGGCAAACAGCACAAACGCGACGGATACATCATCATGGAGCCCGTTACTAGCATGCGTATACATATTTTTGTCATCCCTGTACTTCCTTCTATCCATCACCGCATCTCTTGGCAATACTCTGATCCTGATTGCTCTCTATAAAGTGTCGTCCATTTATCCACCAACAAAATGGTTGTTTGGATGTCTGGCAGTCACCGATCTTTGTGTTGGCCTTATTTCTCAACCGCTCTACGCTATCTTCCTTTTAATGTGGGCACATTATATCGATATTGATGACTTCTCCACATATTCTCTTGTGGTTAATGTTTTCATTACCATATTATTAGTGGTCAGTCCCAACATCGACCGCCATCAGTGTAGACAGACTTCTCGCTCTGTTGCTGCGGATAAGGTATAGACATGTTGTAACTTTGCGGCGAGTTCGTGTGGTCATAGGTTGTTTTTGGTCATTTGCTGTTCTATACAGTGCATTAATCACCGCGACATGGATAATTCCCTTTGATCCTACTAAGTTTTCTTTTTGGACATTCTATGGTTTAATTGTACTTTCTATAACAATTTCAACGTTCTGTTACATAAAGATTTTTTTTACTCTCCGCCATCAACAATCTCAAGTACAAGGCCATGTTCAGCCTGGACAACTGAACGGAGGAGGAAATCCACTGAACATAGCACGATACAAGAAGACAGTTTGGAGCATAGCTTGGGTGCAGTTAGCATTACTCACTTGCTATGCACCTTATACTGTAATGCAATTGACACTGTGGTATGGAAACAGAGCCGACTCTTTACGAGTGTTATATGATGTCACACTGCTTGCAATTTCAGTATGTCTACTTCATTTGAACTCGTCTCTCAACCCGATCCTCTACTGTTGGAGGATCAGAGATGTGAGACAAGAAGTGAAGAACATACTCCGCAAGTGTGCTCCTTGTTGAGTTAACGGTAGAGAATGACTACTATGTAGTAAATTTACACGGGAAAGATAGACACTCGGCTTTGTACATGTACCGATAGTAAAACATTGTAAGGTTAGAACAGTGCCGGTTATCATTCATAGGATAAGTTAATCCTTTCATTCGCAATGTTAAACTCTGAGATGCGTAATGTGATTCTATGTTGAGTCAGTCGATGGAATCCATATATAAGTGTGGTTATTAAAATGAAAGCTCTTCCCCGGTTAATTTGTGTGGTTTTTATTCAAAATTTCACGAAAAACTGCCACAGGTGACGTGAAATGCCTTTGTTTATTAATTTCCGAGTTTTTAAAAATAAACGGTGGAATCATAAGCCAGGGTAAAGAAATACCACGTTTGGAAGGTTTACGGTGTGGCACTTTATTTTTGCGGGAGTTTAATTTTGCGGATTGGCGATTTTTTTGTGTTTTGCGGGAACTAATTGTTGCCATCGGAAAGGACTAAGTTTTCTTGCTGGGAATCAATTTTTGCGATTTGCAGATGTCGCAACCAATCCACCAAAAATGGATTGAAGAAATGCGGAATTGTTCTAAAAATGGTAAAATTGCAGCCAGGATTCATAACTATAAACTGGAAAGGATGTTGACACTGGCTTGAATAAAAAACGTAAAAGCTGCTAAGAACTAAAACGTTTTCTGTTACAGATGTTCTTCTCAACGGAGGACCTTAATAGACGATCCTTTTCTGTAAAGGGTTTAACATGTTTAACAGCTAAACGGTACTTGTAGCGTACCGACTGTAATTTCATCGTTTTATTCCTGAATATTTTGTTTCTTGTTTTACCGTTTTGGACGTTTCAAATAAAACGTTCTTACATTTAATATGTGAAAGAGGTGATGTTTGTAAATAAATGGAGTAAATTTTAGCGGATTTCAAAATTAGAACCCGCGCAAAAATAAAGTGCCATACTGCAGTCAAATTGCATGTGTCAGGTTTGCTCAGTCTTCATGCTTAGTGGCGGTGAGCAGTACTTCTCTAGCAGCATGTGTCAGGTTTGCTCAGTCTCCATGCTTAGTGGCGGTGAGCAGTACTTTTCTAGCAGCATGTATCAGGTTTGCTCAGTCTCCATGCTTAGTGGCGGTGAGCAGTACTTTTCTAGCAGCATGTATCAGGTTTGCTCAGTCTCCATGCTTAGTGGCGGTGAGCAGTACTTTTCTAGCAGCATGTGTCAGGTTTGCTCAGTCTCCATGCTTAGTGGTGGTGAGCAGTACTTCTCTAGCAGCATGTGTCAGGTTTACTCAGTCTCCATGCATGCTTAGTGGCGGCGAGCAGTACTTCTCTAGCAGCATGTGTCAGGTTTGCTCAGTCTCCATGCTTAGTAGCGGTGAGCAGTACTTCTCTAGCAGTAGACTAAAGCGAAGGAAATAGGAGACGTCTGCGCACAGGCCACTCACTGAACCAAGTCAATTAAGAACCAAGTCAATTAAGAACCAAGTCAATTAAGAACCAAGTCACTATTTAAAAAAAAAAGTTTAAAAACAGTAGATTTACTAGCAACCTTTATGGCATTTCTGATGTTGGTTTATGGGATCCCAAATTCATGGGTTCCCAAATCTCCACTGAAAACAATGGGTATTGGGGAGGGGGGGGGGGGGGATTGTGTATGTATAGGTGGGGTTGTGAGATTAAAAACCAAGTCAATTAAGAACCAAGTCAATTAAGAACCAAGTTAATTAAGAACCAAGCCAATTAAGAACCAAGTCAATTAAGAACCAAGTCAATTAAGAACCAAGTCAATTAAGAATCAAGTCAATTAAGAACCAAGTCAATTAAGAACCAAGCCAATTAAGAACCAAGTCAATTAAGAACCAAGTCAGTTAAGAACCAAGTCAATTTAGTACCAAGTCAATTAAGAACCAAGTCAATTAAGAACCAAGTCAATTAAGAACCAAGTCAGTTAAGAACCAAGTTAATTAAGAACCAAGTCAGTTAAGAACCAAGTCAATTTAGAACCAAGTCAATTAAGAACCAAGTCAATTAAGAACCAAGTCAGTTAAGAACCAAGTCAATTAAGAACCAAGTCAATTAAGAACCAAGTCAATTAAGAACCAAGCCAATTTAGAACCAAGTCAATTAAGAACCAAGCCAATTAAGAACCAAGTCAGTTAAGAACCAAGTCAATTAAGAACCAAGTCAGTTAAGAACCAAGTCAATTAAGAACCAAGTCAATTAAGAACCAAGTCAATTAAGAACCAAGTCAGTTAAGAACCAAGTCAATTAAGAACCAAGTCAGTTAAGAATCAAGTCAATTAAGAACCAAGTCAATTAAGAACCAAGTCAATTAAGAACCAAGTCAGTTAAGAACCAAGCCAATTAAGAACCAAGCCAATTAAGAACCAAGCCAATTAAGAACCAAGTCAATTAAGAACCAAGTCAGTTAAGAACCAAGCCAATTAAGAACCAAGCCAATTAAGAACCAAGTCAATTAAGAACCAAGCCAATTAAGAACCAAGTCAATTAAGAACCAAGTCAGTTAAGAACCAAGTCAATTAAGAACCAAGTCAATTAAGAACCAAGTCAGTTAAGAACCAAGTCAATTAAGAACCAAGTCAATTAAGAACCAAGTCAATTAAGAACCAAGTCAGTTAAGAACCAAGTCAATTAAGAACCAAGTCAATTAAGAACCAAGTCAATTAAGAACCAAGTCAATTAAGCTCCTTTTCACCTGATTTTCTCCAGCGATGCAAGCGTAAGCAGAATGTTTTGCGTGTTTATACAGTTTGGACTATATTACGCGACGCAAGCGCACAATCTGCATCAAAAGATGATGAAACCGAAACAAAATAATAATATAAGTAAAACAGACATATACATAAAACTGCTTCAGTGAAGATTTGCGATACAGTCGGCTTATTTAATGACTTCCCTTATCAAAATAAGCCGACTTGCTTCTTGAAACGTGACAACGAGCACGCCACGCAAGCTTATTCTGAAGGACCAGAAAAGGAAAAAAAAACCAATATTTTTTCTTGAGTTCATATGCATGGCTATGCCATTATGGTAGCCGAATAGGTGACGATAATCCCGATCAGTGGACCTTCTAAACTATTCTGAGCAGCAACATTAAAACACGGAAAAGAATATTTTTATATTTGAACATGACTGCCTGCCTTGGTGATTAGGTCTATAAACCTTTATTGTTTAGGTCTTACAAAAGCGTGTAATATTTCAAACAAGTTCTAGTGCTAATTCACTTAATTGAAAGCGTGCATCCGAATCTATTTTTCTACATGTACCTTTTATTTTTCAATTAGTTCTTAGTCAACGTGTCAAACAAATTAACGACAATTTTGTCAATGGCATATCTCATAAATTCGTTTAATGCAATTACCACCAGCAGGCTATATTTCAACCAACGGGAAAACAATTTACCCAATATAAATGTTGCTCGAGTACAGAAAACGTCAGTACCGTATTTTCTCGATTAAACGCCGGGTCCCGAATAAACGCCGGGTATAATAGAGGAAGTTGAGTGTAAGCCCCTGAAACGTTTATTTGTGGTATAATAAACTTAAGATTTAAGGGCAAAGTACACAGTTGCCAAGAAAAACGAATAATAACGCTTTCTTAAAAAATGGCGGGCGAGAAAAAACTGCTGATTCAAAGAAACGCCGGGTCCACTAGGCCAAGTTTGAAATAAACGCCGGGGGCGTTTAATTGAGAAAATACGTATATCCCTTAAAGACACCAAAATACAAAAACAAAGGCCAAATAGAAAACTAACTTGTATTTATAAACCTTTACCTAATGAAGTACTTTAATTTATACATCTATATACTTTTCTCGATGAAAACGTTTTTAAGAACGGATGTTTATAAATTATTATTTAAAGTTTGCCATTTCAATGAGTATAATTATGCAAAAATATACGGGAAAAAAGTGGCACGAAAGTTTAAAAGAGACCAAAAGTAATGTAGCCGGTCTTACAAATGAGTTCAATATTTCAAAACAAATTTATAATTGGAAGCGTGCATCCGAATTTTTGTTGCAACCTTTTTTTTTTCAAAAAGGTCTTCGGCTGGCAACAAAGTCAACGTGTCAAACAAATTATGATATATCTTAAATACATTTAATGCAACCACCAGCAGGCTATTTTTGAATCAACGGGCCGAGCAAACTATTTGGTAATGTACAATTAAATGAATAAAAAGTCTCCTTTAAAGATTCAAAGATACAATTGAAATTGAAGGCTAAACGGCCAATTAACAAATTTGTATTTTTTTATAGGTTAGGTGAATAATCGAATTTGATCTAATGGTAAGTACATTATAGGTGAAGTTAAATTATGGCAGATGTTACGGACGTCGTATTTTACTATCGTAATAAAACAAGAAGAGACATAAACTGACAACCTTTTCTGAAAGGTCCGTCAAATGACGGCTTATTTAGTGCAACCAACAGCAGGTTATATCTGAGTCCACGGGAAACAATTTACCAAGTTAGCAACTAGTTACGACTTTTAATGAGGATAATGCTTAATAGTGTATAAAACTCTCGAGTGATAAAAAGTATCCCACATTAAAAGACTCGAAAATAAAAAAAAAAAACGAAACGACCAACGAATATAATTTGTGTTAATTGACGAATAGTGGGATGTGATCTAATGGTAAATAAATAATAGGTGTAGTTAAGGACCAGAAGTTACTGAAATGTAACTATAGCTTTCTTTAAAACCGACGACGTCGCATCGTAAATAAAATGACAAGGTTATTTGAAAGGTCCGTCTTCTTAATATAAATGCGTTCAATATTTCAAAACAAATTTTTAATTAGAAGCGTGCATCCGTATCTATTTTGCTACCTTAGTATTTTTTAATCAGTTCTTCGGCAGGCAACAAAGTCAACGTGCCAAACAAATTATGATATATCTGAAAAATACGTTTAATGCAACCACCAGCAGGCTATATTTGAACTAACGGGCCGAGCAAACAATTTAGTAATACCCAATTTAATGAATAAAAAGTCTGCCATTGAAGACTCAGAGATACAACTGAAATCGAAGGCCAAACAGCCAATTAACGAATTTGTATTTCATAGGAAAAAGGCGGATAATCGAATGTGATCAAATGGTAAGTACATAATTAGTGGAGTTAAATTATGGACAGATGCTATGGACGTAACTGTCACTTTTGTTTTAAAACTTATAGGAAGTCGTTTTCAGTTACTATCGTGATAAAATAGGAAGAGACATAAACTGCCAACCTTATTTGAAAGGTCCGTCAAATGACGGCTTATTTAGTGCAACCAACAGCAGGTTATATCTGAGTCCACGGGAAACAATTTACCAAGTTAGGAAATAGCTGAGGCTTTTGATGAGGATGATGCTTATTAGTGTAGTGATAAAACATATCCCATGTATCTGACTCAAAAATACATAAACGAAACAACCAACGAATTTGTTGACGGATAGTGGCATGTGATCTAACGTTAAACACATACCTGTGATAGGTGTAGTTAGTGGCCAGAAGTTACTGAGACAAAGCTATCGCTATCGTAAATGAAATGACAAGGTTATTTGACAGGTCCGTCTTCCTGTTTGTGCAGTTTCATTAAAAAGATGTCATTAGCATTGATCAGACCAGTTGTTTTCACCAAGTCGGGAAGTGAAGTTCTCGCGTAATTATACACTTACAAGTCCAAACTGAAGCAGTCGAACGTTTCACTAAGTCTAAAGTTCCTTTTACAAAGAAGTTAAGCGGTATTCGTCAAGAATAATGGCGAACAGCACAAACGCGACGGATACAACATCATGGAGACACATACCAGCAAGCATATACATATTGTTTTCAGCGCTGAACATTCTTCTATCCATCACCGCATCTCTTGGCAATACTCTGATCCTGATTGCTCTCTATAAAGTGTCGTCTATTTATCCACCAACGAAATGGTTGTTTGGATGTCTGGCAGTCACCGATCTTTGTGTTGGTCTTATTTCTCAACCGCTCTACGCTATCTTCCTTTTAATGTGGGCAGATTATATCGATTATATTGTTGACAGGCTCACATATATTCGTGTGCATGATTTTTTCTGTATCATGTTATTTGTAGTATCAGTCCTAACATCGACCGCCATCAGTGTAGACAGACTTCTCGCTCTGTTGCTGCGGCTGAGATATAGACATGTTGTAACTTTACGGCGAGTTCGTGTGGTCATAGGTTGCTTTTTGTTATTTGCTGTTCTAAACGGTGCATTATGCAACACGACTACATATATTGAGTTTATTGTTTGGACATTCTTTGGTTTAATTATACTTTGTATTACAATTTCAACGTTCTGTTACATAAAGATTTTTTTTACTCTCCGCCATCAACAAGCTCAAGTGCAAGGCCATGTTCAGCCAAGACAACTGAACGGAGGAGGAAATCCACTGATCATAGCACGATACAAGAAGACAGTGTCGAGCATAGCTTGGGTGCAGTTAGCATTACTCACTTGCTATGCACCTTATACTATAATGTATTTGACACTGTATTATGGAAAGATAGAATTTTCGACTGTTATATGGCAAGTCACATATAATTTTTCAGTATGTCTACTTTGTTTGAACTCGTCTCTCAACCCGATCCTCTACTGTTGGAGGATCAGAGATGTGAGACAAGAAGTGAAGAACATACTCTGCAAGTGTGCTCCTTGTTGAGTTAAACAGTAGAGAATGACTACCATGTAGTAAATTTACAAGGGCAAGATAGACAGTCGGTTTGTACATGTACCGATAGTAAAACATTGTAAGGTTAGAACAGTGTTATCATTCATAGGATAAGTTAATCCTTTCATGTTAAACTCTGAGATGTGTAATGTGATTCTATGTTTAAGTCAGTCGATGGAATCTATAAGTGTGGTTATTAAAATGAAAGCTCTTCGCCGGTAAATTTGTGTTGTTTTTATTCAGTATTTTACGAAAAACCGCCACAGGAAACGGGAAACACATTTGTTTATTGAATTCCAAGTTTAAATTAACGGTGAAATCATAAGCCAGTGTGAAGAAATACCGGGTTTGAAAGGTTAACTGTGAGACACTTTATTTTTGTGGATAGGCGATTTTTGTCTTTTGCGGGATCTAATTTTTGTGATCGGGAAGGACTTTTTTTTCTGTGAATTAATTTTTGCGATTTGCAGATGTCGCAATACTTCTCCAGCAGCATGTGTCAGGTTTGCTCAGTCTCCATGCTTAGTGGCGGTGAGCAGTACTTCTCTAGCAGCATGTGTCAGGTTTGTTCAGTCTCCATGCTTAGTGGCGGTGAGCAGTACTTCTCTAGCAGCATGTGTCAGGTTTGCTCAGTCTCCATGCTTAGTGGCGGTGAGCAGTACTTCTCTAGCAGAATGTGTCAGGTTTGTTCAGTCTCCATGCTTAGTGGCGGTGAGCAATACTTCTCTAGCAGCATGTGTCAGGTTTGCTCAGTCTCCATGCTTAGTGGCGGTGAGCAGTACTTCTCTAGCAGCATGTGTCAGGTTTGCTCAGTCTCCATGCTTAGTGGCGGTGAGCAGTACTTCTCTAGCCGTGAGCATGTGTCAGGTTTGCTCAGTCTCCATGCTTAGTGGCGGTGAGCAGTACTTCTCTAGCAGCATGTGTCAGGTTTGTTCAGTCTCCATGCTTAGTGGCGGTGAGCAGTACTTCTCTAGCAGCATGTGTCAGGTTTGTTCAGTCTCCATGCTTAGTGGCGGTGAGCAGTACTTCTCTAGCAGCATGTGTCAGGTTTACTCAGTCTCCATGCTTAGTGGCGGTGAGCAGTACTTCTCTAGCAGTATGTGTCAGGTTTGTTCAGTCTCCATGCTTAGTGGCGGTGAGCAGTACTTATCTAGCAGCATGTGTCAGGTTTGTTCAGTCTCCATGCTTAGTGGCGGTGAGCAGTACTTCTCTAGTAGCATGTGTTAGGTTTGCTCAGTCTCCATGCTTAGTGGCGGTGAGCAGTACTTCTCTAGCAGCATGTGTCAGGTTTGATACAGTTTATGCAGTTTGGGCTAAAAATGCGTTTAACACAGTTTCAGATCAATGATACATATTAAGCGACGCAAGGAGAAAATCTACATAAATAGATGATAAAACAGAGACAAAAAATAATAGAAATAAAAGAGACATATACCGGTTTAATGTCTTCTCCTAAAAATCTTTAACACAGTTACAGAAGCGACGCAAGCACACAATCTACATCAAAAGATGATGAAAAAGAAACAAATAATATAATAGAAATAAAACTTAGATATACATAAAACGGTATCAGTGAAATTTGCGGTACGGTCGGCATATTTAATGACCTCTCCTTATCAAAATAAACCGACTTGCTTCAACAAGACAACGGGCACGCCACGCAAGCTTATTCGGATGTACCAGGAATGAAAAAGAATATAATTATCCGATATTTTTGCTTCAGCTCATGGCTATGCTAATATGGTAGCAAAAGTGGCGACTGAATAAGATAATCCCGATCATTGGACATTTTCAGCCAATTCTGTGCAGCGACATTAAAACACGGAAAAGACTATTTCTTTATTTCAACATGACTGACTGCCTCGGTGATATCGATTGTGGTCTATAAACCTTAATTGTTTAGGTCTTACAAAAGCGTCCAATATTTTAAACAAGTCCTAGTCTTAATTGACTTAATTGGAAGCGTGCATCCGAATCTAATTTTCTACATGTACCTTTTATTTTTCAATTAGTTCTACGGCAAGCAACAAAGTCAACGTGTCAAACAAATTATCGACAATTTTGTCAATGACATATCTCATAAATTCGTTCAATGCAACCACCAGCAGGCTATATTTCAACCAACGGGAAAACAATTTACCCAATATAATTGTTGCGTGCTTGAGTGCAGAAAACGTCAGTGTATCCCTTAAAGACACCAAAATACAAAACCAAAGGCCAAATAGAAAACTAACTTGTATTTTTAAACCTGTACTTTATGCATTTCGGGGGTTTTATAAACACAGTTACAGATCTTGTGCTTGCGACGCAAGCACAAAATCTGCATTAAAAAAAATGAAGAAACAGTAAAAAAATTAAAATAGAAATAAAACAGACAAATACATTAAACTGCTTCAGTGAAATTTGCCAAATTATCCAAATAAGCCGACTTTCTTCAACACGACAACGGGCATAACGCAAGCGTTATTCCGACGGGAGACACCAGAAAAAAAGCAACAATGTTTTGCTTGCGTTTGCGTACCACCGTAATTTTGATCGTTTTTGGTCAAAGCGGCGGTCAAAGCCATGCTACAATACCTTTACTGATTTACAGAATAAAATTAAAACATCTCAGTGGAGAACGACAAAAGCACTTTATATATCTATATACTTTTCTCGATGAAAACTTTTTTGAAAACGGATGTTTATAAATTATTATTTAAAGTTTGCCATTTCAATGAGTATATAATTATACAAAAAATATACGGGAAAAAAAGTGGCACGAAAATTTAAAAGAGATCAAAAGTAATGCAGCCGGTCTTACAAATGCGTTCAATATTCAATATTCAATATTCAATATTCAATATTCAATATTCAATATTCAATATTCAATATTCAATATTCAATATTCAATATTCAATATTCAATATTCAATATTCAATATTCAATATTCAATATTCAATATTCAATATTCAATATTCAATATTCAATATTCAATATTCAATATTCAATATTCAATATTCAATATTCAATATTCAATATTCAATATTCAAAACAAATTTATAATTGGAAGCGTGTATCCGAATTTATGTTGCCACCTTTTATTTTTCAATTAGCTCTTCGGCAAGTAACAAATTTAACGTGTCAAACAAATTATGATATATCTTAAATACGTTTAATGCAACCACCAGCAGGATATATTTGAACCAACGGGCCGAGCAAACTATTTTGTAATATACCCGGGGGGGGGGGGGTACTCTCTTATATACGCTATATAGGTATGTGCCGCCCGATAGGGTAGGGTTTTTGAGGTGCTCAGTCCTTAAATAGGGTATCCTTTTTGGTATTTTTAGTATTGTGATCCTTAGATATTCCTTAGATAGGGTCACTAAATTGCAGTATCCACCCCAACGCGCAAAACGAAAAAGATATGGTCTGTTAAAACTGTACTACACGCCTGAATTGGGCCTTAAAAAGGGTATCAAATCTCGATTTTCTACCCTTAAATAGGGTCAGGGTTTGAGAACCTTGGCGACACACACCTATCCTAAATTGTCGGGAGTACCCCACCTTCCCCGGGGTAATATACAATTAAATGAATGAAAAGTCTCTCCTTGAAGATTGAAAGATACAATTGAAATTGAAGGCCAAACGGCCAATTAACAAATTTGTATTTCATAGGAATATGGCGAATAATCCAATGTGATCTAATGGTAAGTACATAATTGGTGTAGTTAAATTATAGCCAGATGATACAGACGTAACTGTCACTTTGTTTTAAAACTTATTTTACGTATTTTACTATCGTGATAAAACAGGATGAGACATAAACTGACAACCTTATTTGAAAGGTCCGTCAAATGACGGCTTATTTAGTGCAACCAACAGCAGGTTATATCTGAGTCAACGGGAAACAATTTACCAAGTTAGTAACTAGTTGAGACTTTTAATGAGGATGATGCTTAATAGTGTATAAAACTCCCAAGTGATAAAAATTAATATATCCCATATTAAAAGACTCGAAAATAAAAAAAACGAAACAACGAACAACATTATTATTAATTGACGAATAGTGGGATGTGATCTAACGGTAACTACATAATAGGTGTAGTTAATGACCAGAAGTTACTGAGACGTAGCTATCGCTTTCTTTAAAACCGACGACGTCGCATCGTAAATAAAATGACAAGGTTATTTGAAAGGTCCGTCTTCTTATAAACGCGTTCAATATTTCAAAACAAATTTTAATTAGAAGCGTGCATCCGTACCTATTTTGCTGCCTTAGTATTTTTTTAATTAGTTCTTCGGCAGGCAACAAAGTCAACGTGCCAAACAAATTATGACATATCTGTAAAATACGTTTAATGCCACCACCAGCAGGCTATACGTGAACCAACAGGCCGAGCAAACAATTTAGTAATACCCAGTTTAATGAATAAAAAGTCTTCCATTGAAGACTCAGAGATACAACTGAAATCGAAGGCCAAACAGCCAATTAACAAATTTGTATTTCATAGGTTAGGCGGATCATCGAATGTGATCTAATGGTAAGTACATAACAGGTGTAGTTAAATTATGGTCAGATGCTTCGGACGTAACTGTCACTTTGTTTTAAAACTTTGGAAGTCGTATTTTACTATCGTGATAAAACAGGATGAGACAAACTGACAACCTTATTTGAAAGGTCCGTCAAATGACGGCTTATTTAGTGCAACCAACATCAGGTTATATCTGAGTCCACGGGAAACAATTTACCAAGTTAGCAACTAGTTAAGACTTTTAATGAGGATAATGCTTAATAGTGTATAAACCTCTCAAATGATACAACGTATCCCATAATAAAAGACTCAAAAATACAAAAACGAAACGACCAACGAATTTGTGTTAATTGACGGATAGTGGAATGTGATCTAATAGGTGTAGTTAACGCATGCCAGAAGTTACATGAGACGTAGTTGTCGCTTTCTTTAAAACCGTCGACATCGTATCGTAAATAAAATGACAAGGTTATTTGAAAGGTCCGTCTTCCTGTTTGTGTAGTTTCATTAAAAAGTTGTCATTGGCATTGATCAGACTAGTTGTTTTCACCAAGTTAGGAAGTTAAGATCTCGCGTAATTATACCTTTACAAGTCCAAACTGAAGCAGTTGAACATTTCACACAGCCCAAAGTTCCTTTTACAAAGAAATTAAGCGGTATTCGTCAAGAATAATGGCAAACAGTACAAACGAGACGGATACAACATCATGGAGCCCGTTCCCAGTGGGCGTATTCATAATTTTTTCAGTGCTGAACATTCTTCTCTCCATCACCGCATCTCTTGGCAATACTCTGATCCTGATTGCTCTCTATAAAGTGTCGTCCATTTATCCACCAACAAAATGGTTGTTTGGATGTCTGGCAGTTACCGATCTTTATGTTGGCCTTATTGCTCAACCGCTCAACGCTATCCTTCTTTTAATGTTGGCAGATTATATCGATATTGATGACTTTTTTGCATATTTTCTTGTGTATAGTTTTTTCTTTAACATATTATTTGTAGTATCAGTCCTAACATCGGCCGCCATCAGTGTAGACAGACTCCTCGCTCTGTTGCTGCGGCTAAGGTATAGACATGTTGTAACTTTGCGGCGAGTTCGTGTGGTCATAGGTTGTTTTTGGTTATTAGCTGTTCTAAACGCTGCGTTGCGCATCGCGACATTGACAATTTCCGGTTTTGGTTATACGAAGTACTTTTCGTGGACATTCTTTGGTTTAATTATTCTTGCTATTACAATTTCAACGTTCTGTTACATAAAGATCTTTTTTACTCTCCGCCATCAACAAGCTCTAGTGCAAGGTCATGTTCAGCCAGGACAACTGAACGGAGGAGGAAATCCATTGAACATAGCACGATACAAGAAGACAGTGTCGAGCATAGCTTGGGTGCAGTTAACATTACTCACTTGCTATGCACCTTATACTGTAATGAGGTTGATATCGTGGTATGGAAAAATGGAATTTTCGACTGTTACAGTAGTCACATATTATTTTTCAATATGTCTACTTTATTTGAACTCATCTCTCAACCCGATCCTCTACTGTTGGAGGATCAGAGATGTGAGACAAGAAGTGAAGAACATACTCCGCAAGTGTGCTCCTTGTTGAGTTAAACCGGCAGTCAGTGTAGAGAATGACTAGTACTATGTAGTAAATTTGCAAGGGAAAAGATAGACACTCGGCTTGTACTGATACCGATAGTAAAACATTGTAAGGTTAGAACAGTGTTATGATTCATAGGATAAGTTAATCCTTTCACTCACAACGTTGAACTCTGAGATGTGTAATGTGATTCTATGTTGAAGTTAGTCGAAGAAATCTATAAGTGTGGCTAATGAAATGAAAGCTCTTCCCCGGTTAATTTGTGTGGTTTCTATTCAGTATTTTACGATAAACTGCCTCAGGTGAGGGGAAATACCTTTGTTTACTAAATTTCGAGTTTAAATTAACGGTGGAACCATATTCTAGGGTAAAGAAATACCGGGTTTAGAAGGTTCACCGTGTGGCGCTGTATTTTTGCGGGAGTTATAAGTTTGCGGATTGGCGATGTTTTGTGCATGTTTTGCGGGAACTAATTTTAGCGATCGGGAAGGATTGGGTTTTCTTGCTGGGAATTAAATTTTTTGGCAATTTGCAGCTGTTGCAACAATCCATTACCAAAAATGGATTACAGAAATGCGGAATTACGGATCAGTGCCTTTAGACGATCCTTTTCTGTAAAGCTTTTAAAGGTCAAATGAACCAAAAATTTGACATATTTTCTTTTAGTGCAATATTAGTGCAATGTGTTGAAAGAGGACCAAATAAATACATTCTGAAGTTTAAAACTAATTGGACTTGGCATCGCAGAGATAATGAAACTTTTTGGCCTTCATAATCGTACAGCGATCGGAAAAATTGTCGGAAACCAATAGTGACGTCACTATTGACCACCTCAAACCACCTCGCTTATTGAAGAGGGGGCGCTAGCTTGTTAGGGAGGGGGCGCTTATTGGAGAGGAGGATCGCTAGCTTGTTAGGGAGGGGACGCTTATTGGAGAGGAGGGTCGCTAGTTTGTTAGGGAGGAGAAGCTTATTGGAGAGGGGGCGCTAGCTTGTTTAATAGGGAGGGGCGCTTATTGGAGAGGAGGGTCGCTAACTTGTTAGGGAGGGGACGCTTATTTGAGAGGAGGGTCGCTAGCTTGTTAGGGAGGGGACGCTTATTTCGTTTTTGACAAAAATAATAACAGAAAATGTACAATCCGCAGAATCAGGACAACAAACGATGGTTCGAAATTCGCTATTATACCACCAGTCTTCGAAGAGATCTTGCATTTGAAGGAGTATGCTCTCACATGGAAATAATTGTCGAGACAAGACTAGGGGAGCTAAAAACAACACCCAATTTAGGGGGGATGGGGGGGGGGGGGAACCAACAGGCCGAGCAAACAATTTAGTAATACCCAATTTAATCATAATAAAAAGTATCCGCTTGAAGACTCAAAAATACAATTGACATCGAAGGCCAAACGGCCAACAAATTTGTTATTTCATAGGTATAAAGCGGATAAAAGAATGTGGTCAAAGCCAGAGGGTTGATTTTATTGCACGCATTAGAGCAACCTCGTTCCCAGGGTCTCTCATCTTCCCGCCCCCTGCGAGAGAGACCCTGGGAACGAGGTTGGCATTAGAGGTCTAAATTCGCCCTGGAAATTTACGCGTTTGAATAAATCTTAATTAGTTTTCACACATTCCTTTTCGCACCTAATAATCGCTATCTGTCTAAAGTTATGGGTGTTTCTTAGTGTTGCGGAAGCCATTGTTGGTTAGCTTTTGTGTTGTGGTGTGGGTATTGTTTAGTGTCTTTGAATCTTTTGTTTTACGTCATTTGGTGATCACACCATCCGCAACACCAAGAAACTACCAAAGTTATCGTTTCCTGTGGACAAAAACAGACTTAAAACACTATTAATAGGTATGGTAGTTAATATTCAGCAAAAATGAATTTGATCTCTTTGCGGCAGACTAGACATAAATTTCGAAACCATGAGTAATAATATTTTGCCGCGTATCTTTAGCGCTGTTTAGCAATGGATTTGTCGATATTTATCGCGGTTTATCGGCATTCTTGGGGTCCAATTGACTTGATTTGCTTTTATTGGTCAGTTGTGCGTCGATCCATCCGGTGAAAGTGTCTTTGCTATGCTTCGCAAAGAAATGCAATGCGTAAAGGTTAGCGATGCAAACGAGGAAAACGGAGGACCGCAGTGGTAAATGATCGACTGAGAAATAAAACCAAGGCTTCAAGAGAAGGTATTTAGATGATGCTTTATTATTTTGTGATAGTCGGCAGTTTAAGCAGATTTACTGGAGGCAAAAACTCTGCCGCAGGGAATTTTAAATCGGGCACCATCAATTCTGCCATGCGGGTGGACGACAGATAAACATTACGTTAGAATACGTGTAATGGATGAGTCAATTCCAGCAGTGCCCATCCCCCCCCCCCCCCACCGGGCCAACCCCCGGGCATTTGCATTTGTTTTTAAAAATGGTAAATTCCCCACGGCGGGAACAAGTAAGCCGTTCAAATTCCCCGCGGTCGGGCCAAAAAAAGAAAAGGTAAATGCCCCACCCCCGGGTTCATACAGCTTAACTTTAAATAATATTTGTCTTACATGTATAGCTAGAGCCAGTGAACAGACTAGAGTACTGTAAGTTGAGAAAAAATGAGGTTTATTAAATATGTTCATCCGTTTTTATCTATTAAATCATAAAGTACACGTTTTAATGTTGTTTATAAAACTATAGTATTTGTATCGATGGGAAACGGCTTTTGGTTCGAGTTATCTGGAAGTTCGAGAAACCGAGGGTTCAAGAAATCGAAGTTCCACTGTAGTTCGAACGGCTATCAATTCAAGAAACGGCTACAGACGTATGCATCTTCTTAAATTCGTTTGCCTTTGAAATGAAAACATTTACGATATATTAAAAAGAAACAAATCGGTCAAACATAAATTTAAAAATGTCTACAAGCTTTTCTAGCCCTTGCTGGACCAGCCATTCTCCGACAAACTCCTCGTTCTTGCCAATTAAATAAAAGTCCTTGAAGGATGCCATGTTTGAAGAGTTGTCAAACTGCGAGGCCGAAGCCACGTGGCTGTCAAATTCCCCGGGGTAAATGACGGGTGTGCTAATACCCGCCCCCGGGGCCAAGTAAAAAAAATGCCTACCCCGAGATAGCAACATGTGTAAATGGCCCGGGGGGGGGGGGGGGAATGGGCACTGCTGAAATTGACTCATCCATAAGCTTTTAAAAAATTCGCACAAACATCACTGTAATGATGCTTTAAGTCCGCAAATAAGTGAAGCGAAATCCTGTAAGTTCTTAGTATTCCATTTTATATAAGGAATCTTTGAAATTATGAAAAACACGACAGACCCTTAGAGTCAAATGAAAGACCGCCAAAAATCTGAGAATTCCCGCCAAAATGTTCACGTTCATGACGCCATTTACGCAGTTTAGTATTCTGCTCTATTTTGATTCCTGGATAGACGTCCGCCTAACACAGTTGCTTTTAATTCGAAAAAATCTGATCAAATCATCACTGTGGCTGTGCAATACATATATGGATATTTAGATTTATACATTTAGTTCATTTAGCTTTAATAATAATAGTAATAATAATAATAATAATAATAATAATAATAATAATAATGAACAAGATGTTTATTAACAATTAAAATTCAGTACTATTTACAATCAGGCCCTGTGCGCCTCATTGGCGCAATAGGCCTAGATGATGATGATGACTATTTACAATACATTAAAATTCCAATTACGATAAAATATGTACATTTGAAAAAGCTATAACGTTCATTCATAATAATAATAATAATACAAATTTAGAGCATTTTACAAAGTCTCAATGCTCTTACAGAAACCTAACATAAAACCTAAAAATTCTACAAGAAGAAAACTATAGACTATAGACTGTAACGCTAATACAATACGCTATTATAATACGTGCTTGAGCTTATGGCGTGATCAAGAAATTAGCACTCATTCGTGGCAGTAGACTAACTTTAATTGTAATTTTGTTTGCAGACTAGGAAAATGTTTGAAAAATTTGTCTTTAAGGTCTCTACTCCATTATGTAAGCTAACAGGCGGCGCGCCCAATCTTCTTGAGGTGATGAGATTCATTTGAGACAGCAGTAAATAAACATTAACTGTCACTTTGATAAACTTTATAAACCAGGGAAATTTGAATAAATTAGTGTTTTGGACATAGGATTCTACGCTCCTTCACGTAAACTTACAGGCGGCGCGCCCAAGCTTCTGAGGTGACGAGATCCATTTGAGACAGCAGTAAATTAACATAACTGTAACTTTGTTTATAGACTAGGGAAGCTGAATAAATTAGTGTTTTGAACATAGGGGTCTCCGCTCCTTCATGTAAGTTTACAGGCGGCACGCCCAAGCTTCTGAGGTGACGAGATCCATTTGAGGCAGCAGTAAATTAACATTTATAAGCGAGGGAGATTTGAATAAATTGGTGTTTTGACCATAGGGTTCTCCGCTCCTTCACGTAAGCTTACAGGCGGCACGTCCAAAACTTCTGAGGTGATGGGATTCATTTGAGACAGTAGACTAACATCCATCACTGCAACATTTTTTGTAGACTAGGGAAAAAATTGAATATTGACCGTTGCATGGTTTTTCGCGGTCTTGAATGGACGTATGAGACAACTGAAAACGCGATTCCATGATTTCTGGCCTAGCTTCTTCCTTAAAATTCAAAAGAAAGCCAGTCTTTCCTAAATCAGATTTTAAACTTTACGAAAAAAACTGTTTGGGTTTTCCCTGCGGTGCATAAAAGGCACGCTCGCGAATCGATGGTCATCGATGGAAGTTTTCTTGGAAACGTTCAATTGCAATAGCCTTGCAAGGCAATGTAAGTTAGCGGAACAGTTTCGTCAATTTTTGAGCAATACCGCCAAGAAATTTAGCAGTGTTTCTATGTTATAGTGAAATGTTTAGATCCATGTTTTTTGTCTTTATTTCGAACGTTCCACGGAGTTGTTTTTTCGACTGTTGTGGTGTTTTGCACGATAAATAAATAAGTCGCCATTTATTTGTCTTTTTTATTTGTAGTGTTTAAAGATTAGGTCATAGCTCAGATTAAGCAAGCGTATTCGTCAAGTGTCAATGTACAGTAAATATTGGATTATGCTTTTTTCAGTAGAGTGAACACGTATGCATAAATCGGCGCAAAAAAATTACAGAATCGCATAAACACTTAACTTATTAAGCTTGCTTCATGTATATTGTTGCTAGACAAATGACTTGCAAGATGATTTCTTAAAAATTTGTAAATACCGCTATTTTACACAAAGTTTCTTATTAAGATATGTCGGTTCCCGGTTTTCAGTAACGCAATTATTTGGTTTGGAATTAATTGGATTTTGAACAGAGATGACAGAAAGCTTATTAAATGTAACAGTGATGACGGCTTGAACACATGAAACAGACTGTTTTGGTGCGAACTTCTTACTGCGTTCAAGACAATGGTTTCACGATTAGCGCGATACTAATCCGCCACAAATATTTCAACTATGCGATCGACGTTCTGCGTCGTTTTGGTCCTAAAATCGAGCCTCTGGCTTCTTATGGCGGTACGTAATAGGTGTAGTTAAATTATAGCCAGATGCTACGGACGTAACTGTCACTTTGTTTTAAAACCCAGGAAGTCGTATTTTACTATCGTGATAAAACAGGATGAGACAAACTGACAACCCTATTTGAAAGGTCTGTCAAATGATGGCTGATGTAGTGCAACCAACAGCAGGTTATATCTGAGTCCAGGGGAAACAATTTACCACGTTAGGAAATAGTTAAGACTTTCAACGAGGATAATGCCTGATAGTGTATAAAACTCTCAAGTGATGAAATGTATCCCATATTAAATGACTCGAAAATTCAAAAAGCTAAACGACCGACGAATTTGTATTTATTTACGGATAGTGGAATGTGATCTAACGGTAGGTACATAGGTGTAGTTAATGGCCAGAAGTTACTGAGACGCAGCTATCGCTTTCCGTTTAGAACCGCCGACGTCGCATCGTAAATAAAACGACAAGGTTATTTGAAAGGTCCGTCTTCCTGTTTGTGCAGTTTCATTTTAAAGTTGTCATTGGCATTGATCAGACCAGTTGTTTTCACCAAGTCGGGAAGTGAAGTTCTCGCGTAATTATACACTTACAAGTCCAAACTGAAGCAGTCGAACGTTTCACTCAGTCCAAAGTTCCTTTTACAAAGAAGTTAAGCGGTATTCGTCGAGAATAATGGCAAACAGCACAAACGCGATGGATACAATATCATGGAGCACATTCCAAGTAGGCGTGATTATATTTTTTTCAGCGCTGAACATTCTTCTATCCATCACCGCATCTCTTGGCAATAATCTGATCCTGATTGCTCTCTATAAAGTGTCGTCCATTTATCCACCAACAAAATGGTTGTTTGGATGTCTGGCAGTCACCGATCTTTGTGTTGGCCTTATTTCTCAACCGCTCTTCGCTATCTATCTTTTAGGGGTAGCAGGTTATATCGATATTGATGACATACTCACATATCATTATGTGCAATTTTCTTTCTTAATCATGTTATTTGTAGTATCAGTCCTAACATCGGCCGCCATCAGTGTAGACAGACTTCTCGCTCTGTTGCTGCGGCTAAGGTATAAACATGTTGTAACTTTACGGCGAGTTCGTGTGGTCATAGGTTGTTTTTGGTCATTTGCTGTTCTAAACGCTGCATTATACATCGCGACAACGATAATTTTCTTGGATATTAGGATTATGGAGGTTTTTGCTTGTCTATTTAATGGTTTAATTATACTTTCTATAACAATTTCAACGTTCTGTTACATAAAGATTATTTTTACTCTCCGCCATCAACAAGCTCGAGTGCAAGGCCATGTTCAGCCAGGACAACTGAACGGAGGAGGCAATCCACTGATAATAGCACGATACAAGAAGACAGTGTGGAACATAGCTTGGGTGCAGTTAGCATTACTCACTTGCTGTGCACCTGATACTATAATTGCATTGATATGGTGGTATGGAGACATAGACATCTTTTCGACTGTTATGTCTGCCACATTACTTTATTTGAACTCGTCTCTCAACCCGATCCTCTACTGTTGGAGGATCAGAGATGTGAGACAAGAAGTGAAGAACATACTCCGCAAGTGTGCTCCTTGTTGAGTTAAACAGTAGAGAATGACAACTATGTAGTAAATTTACAAGGGAAAGATAGACATTCGGCTTGTACATGTACCGATAGTAAAACATTGTAAGGTTAGAACAGTGTTACCATTCATAGGATAAGTTAATCCTATCATTTGCAATGTTAAACTTCAACTTCAACTTCAACTTTATTGAGTTGGTAAAGCCAATAGGCATCACACCAACTATAAAACTATATAAACAAAATATAATAAAATACGATTAAGATATGTACTATTATGGATAAGAAATAAAAAACTATCAATTAATATGTCAAACAATTATACAATAATAAATAAATAATAAAATAGAGATAAACAAATAAAGAAGTAAGTAAAAACTGAGATGTGTGATGTGATTTATGTTTAAGTCAGTCGATCAAAGGTTAGCTTGTGTGGTTTTTATTCAGTATTTTACGAAAAACTACCACAGGTGACGAGAAATGCCTTTAATTTGTTTATTGAATTCGGAGATTAAATGAACGGTGGAACCATAAGCCAGGGTAATTAAAAAATAAAGAAATACTGGGTTTAGAAGGTTTACGGTGTGGCACTTTATTGACTGTTCTTTTATTTTTTTTTTATTTTTTTTTTATTTTTTTTTTTTTATTGCGATTACCAAACGATTACAATACGACTACAATACAATAACAATACAATTACACTACTTACACTACTGTACTACTTACACTACTGTTTACCCTACTATTTACCCTACTGTTTTATTTTTTGCTGGGAATAAATTTTTGCAATTTACAGAAGTCGCAACCAATCCATTACCAAGAATGGATTGAAGAAATGCGGAATTGCAGATGCTCTTCTCAGAGGAGTACCTTCAGACGATTCTTTTCTGTAAAGCTTTTAACCTGTTTAACAGATAAACGGTACTTGTAGCGTACCGACTGTAATTTCATTGTTTTATTCCTGAATGCCTTGTTTCTAGTTTCATCGTTTTGTGACATTTTAAATAAAACGATTTTATATTACGTGAAAGAGGTAATGTTTGTAAATACATGGAATAAATTTTAGCGAAAAACATTTGCGGAAGAAATGTTTGCGGATCTCAAAATTAGAACCCGAAAGAATAAAGTGGCACACGGTAGTCAAATTGCAGAATGTGTCAGGTTTGTTCAGTCTCCATGCTTAGTGGCGGTGAGCAGTACTTCTCTAGCAGCATGTGTCATGTTTGATTAGTCTCCATCCTTAGTGACGGTGAGCAGTACTTCTCTAGCAGCATGTGTCAGGTTTGCTCAGTCTCCATGCTTAGTGGCGGTGAGCAGTACTTCTCTAGCAGCATGTGTCAGGTTTACTCAGTCTCCATGCTTAGTGGCGGTGAGCAGTACTTCTCTAGCAGCAAGTGTCAGGTTTGCTCAGTCTCCATGCTTAGTGGCGGTGAGTAGTACTTCTCTAGCAGCATGTGTCGGGTTTGCTCAGTCTCCATGCTTATTGGCGGTGAGTAGTACTTCTCTAGCAGCATGTGTCAGGTTTGCTCAGTCTCCATGCTTAGTGGCGGTGAGCAGTACTTCTCTAGCAGCATGTGTCAGGTTTGCTCAGTCTCCATGCTTAGTGGCGGTGAGTAGTACTTCTCTAGCATCATGTGTCGGGTTTGCTCAGTCTCCATGCTTAGTGGCGGTGAGCAGTACTTCTCCAGCAGCATGTGTCAGGTTTGCTCAGTCTTCATGCTTAGTGGCGGTGAGTAGTACTTCTCCAGCAGCATGTGTCGGGTTTGCTCAGTCTTCATGCTTAGTGGCGGTGAGTAGTACTTCTCTAGCAGCATGTGTCAGGTTTGCTCAGTCTCCATGCTTAGTGGCTGTGAGCAGTACTTCTCTAGCAGCATGTGTCAGGTTTGCTCAGTCTCCATGCTTAGTGGCTGTGAGCAGTACTTCTCTAGCAGCATGTGTCAGGTTTGCTCAGTCTCCATGCTTAGTGGCGGTGAGAAGTGCTTCTCTAGCAGCATGTGTCGGGTTTACTCAGTCTCCATGCTTAGTGGCGGTGAGCAGTACTTCTCCAGCAGCATGTGTCGGGTTTGCTCAGTCTCCATGCTTAGTGGCGGTGAGTAGTACTTCTCTAGCAGCATGTGTCAGGTTTGCTCAGTCTCCATGCTTAGTGGCGGTGAGCAGTACATCTCTAGCAGCATGTGTCAGGTTTACTCAGTGTCCATGCTTAGTGGCGGTGAGAAGTGCTTCTCTAGCAGCATGTGTCAGGTTTACTCAGTCTCCATGCTTAGTGGCGGTGAGCAGTACTTCTCTAGCAGCATGTGTCAGGTTTACTCAGTCTCCATGCTAGTTGGCGGTGAGCAGTACTTCTCTAGCAGCATGTGTCAGGTTTGCTCAGTCTCCATGCTTAGTGGCGGTGAGCAGTACTTCTAGCAGCATGTGTCAGGTTTGCTCAGTCTCCTGCTTAGTGGCGGTGAGCAGTAGATCTCTAGCAATATGTGTCAGATTTGCTCAGTCTTCATGCTTAGTGGCGGTGAGCAGTACTTCTCTAGCAGCATGTGTCAGGTTTGCTCAGTCTCCTGCTTAGTGGCGGTGTGCAGTACTTCTCTAGCAGCATGTGTCAGGTTTGCTCAGTCTCCTGCTTAGTGGCGGTGAACAGTTCTTCTCTAGCAACATGTGTCAGGTTTACTCAGTTTCCATGCTTAGTGGCGGTGAGCAGCACTTCTCTAGCAGCATGTGTGAGGTTTTTTCAGTCTCCATGCTTAGTGGCGGTGAGCAGTACTTCTCTAGCAGCATGTGTCAGGTTTACTCAGTCTCCATGCTTAGTGGCGGTGAGCAGTACTTCTCTAGCAGCATGTGTCAGGTTTACTCAGTCTCCATGCTTAGTGGCGGTGAGCAGTACTTCTCTAGCAGCATGTGTCAGATTTACTCAGTCTCCATGCTTAGTGGCGGTGAGCAGTACTTCTCTAGCAGCATGTGTCAGGTTTGTTTAGTCTCCATGCTTAGTGGCGGTGAGCAGTACTTCTCTAGCAGCATGTGTCAGGTTTACTCAGTCTCCATGCTTAGTGGCGGTGAGCAGTACTTCTCCAGCAGCATGTGTCAGGTTTACTCAGTCTCCATGCTTGGTGGCGGTGAGCAGTACTTCTCTAGCAGTAGACTAAAGCGAAGGAAATAAGAGTTGTCTGCACAGAAGCTACTCCTTTTCACCTGGTTTTCACCAGCGATGCAAGCACGAGCGCAACGGCCTTAATGGAACAATTTTTCGCGTGTTTATACAGTTTGGGCTATATTAAGCGACGCAAGCACACAACCTGCATCAAAAGATGATGAAACAGAAACAAGTAATAATAGAAATATAACAGACATATAACATAAAACTGCTTTTTTATCATTGTAATTTGCGATATGGTCGGCATATTTAATGACCTGTCCTTATCAAAATAAACCGACTTGCTTCAACATGACAACGAGCACGCCACGCAACTTATTCGGAAGGAACAGAAAAGAAAAAAGCTAAGATTTTTGCGTGAGTTCATGGCTATGCCAATATGGTAGCCAAAGTGACGACTGAATAAGATAATCCCGATCAGTGGACATTTTCAACTATTCTGAGCAGCAACATTAAAACACAAACCAAAAAAAGACTATTTTTTATTTCATCATGACTGACTGCCTCGGTGATTGTGGTCTATAGACCTTAATTGTTTAGGTCTTACAAAAGCGTTCAATATTTCAAACAAGTTCTAGTCTTAATTGACTTAATTGGAAGCGTGCATCTGAATGTATTTTGCTACCTTTTATTTTTCAATTAGTTCTTCGGCAAGTAACAAAGTCAACGTGTCAAACAAATTATCGAAAATTATGACATATCTCATAAATTCGTTCAATGCAACCATCAGCAGGCTATAATTCAACCAACGGAAAAAATTTACGCAATATAATTGTTGCTCGAGTGCAGAAAACGTCCGTATATCTCTTAAAGACACCAAAATACAAAAACAAAGGCCAAACAGAAAACAAACTTATATTTATACACCTGTACTTCATGCAGTTTGGGCTTAAGAGCTTTAAGACAGTTACAGATCAATGCTATATTAAGCGTTGCAAGAACAAAATCTACATAAAAATAATGAAGAAACAGAAAAAAAGAAAGAAAACAGACGTTATACATAAATCTGCTTCAGTGAAATTTTTTTGCTTGCGTTCGCGTACCACGGGAAATTTGATCCTTTTTGGTCAAAGCAGTGGTCAAAGCCATGCTACAATACCTTTACTATATACTTTTCTCGATGACTAAAAACGTTTTTGAAAAGGGGCGTGCAATTTTATTATCATTATTATTATTTAAAGTTTGCCATTTCAATACATGTTTCAATGATTATAACTGAACATAAATATACGGGAAAAAAGTGGCAAGAAAGTTTAAAAGAGACCAAGAGTAACGTATAAATGCCTTCAATATTTCAAAAGAAATTTCTAATTGGAAGCGAGCATCCGAATTTATTTTGCTACCTTTATTTTTCAATTAGATCTTCGGCAAGCAACAAAGTCAACGTGTCAAACAAATTATGAAGTATCTCAAAAATACGTAGGCCCAGTTCAAACGTGGAACTTCACATGTGCCGAACCTAATGCAAATTAGCAAGAACAATAGATCTTGCTCATTTGCATTAGGTTCGGCACATGTGAAGTTCGACGTTTGAATATGCAACCACCAGCAGACTATATTTGAACCAAAAGGGCCAAGCAAACAATTTAGCAACACCCAATTTAATGAATATAAAGTCTCCCCTTGAAGACTCAAAAATACAACAGACATCGAAGGCCAAACGGCCAACAAACCAACAAATTTGTATTTCATACGTAATATAAGGCGGATAACCGAATGTGATCAAATGGTAACAAAATAATTGGTGTAGTTAAATTACGGCCAGATGCTACGGACGTAACTGTCAATTTGTTTTAAAACTCAGGAAGTCGTATTTTACTATCGTAATAAAACAGGACGAGACAAATAAACTGACAACTTAAAAGGTCCGTCAAATGACGGCATTTTTAGGGCAACCAACAGCAGGTTATATCTGAGTCCACGGGAAGCAATTTACCAACTGAAGTTAGCAACTAGTTAATGTATCCCATCACTGTTAAAAGACTCAAAAATACAAAAACGGCGAAACAACCAACGAATTTGTATTTATTTACGGATAGTGGAATGTGATCTAAGGATAAATACATAACGAACTAGCTGTAGTTAATGGCCAGAAGTTACTGAGACGTAGCTATTGCTTTATTTAAAACCGACGGCGTCGCATCGTAAATAAAATGACAAGGTTATTTGAAAGATCCGTCTTCCTGTTTGTGCAGTTTCGTTATAATGTTGTTATTGGCATTAATCAGACTAGTTGTTTTCACCAAGTCGGGAAGTGATGTTCTCGCGTAATTATACCTTTACAAGTCGAAACTAAAGCAGTCGAACGTTTCACTCAGCCCAAAGTTCCTTTGAAAATAAGTTAAGCGGTATTCATCAAGAATAATGGCAAACAGTACAATCGCGACGGATACCACATCATGGAGCCCGTTTCCAGCAGGCGTATACATATTTTTTTCAGCCCTAAACATTCTTCTCTCCATCACCGCATCTCTTGGCAATATTCTGATCCTGATTGCTCTCTATAAAGTGTCGTCCATTTATCCACCAACAAAATGGTTGCTTGGATGCCTGGCAGTCACCGATCTTTGTGTTGGTCTTATTTCTCAACCGCTCTACGCTATCCTCCTTTTAATGTCGGCAGATTATATCGATTATATTGATGATATGCTCACATATATTCGTGTGCATAATTTTTTCATTACTATGTTATTTGTAGTATCAGTCCTAACATCGGCCGCCATTAGTGTAGACAGACTTCTCGCTCTGTTGCTGCGGCTAAGGTATAGACATGTTGTTACTTTACGGCGAGTGCGTTTGGTCATAGGTTGTTTTTGGTTATTTGCTGCTCTAAACGCTGCATTACGCATCACGACTACATATATTAAGTTTATTTTTTGGACATTCTTTGGTTTAATTATACTTTGTATTACAATTTCAACGTTCTGTTACATAAAGATTTTTTTTACTCTCCGCCATCAACAAGCTCATGTGCAAGGCCATGTTCAGCCAGGACAACTGAAAGGAGGAGGAAATCCGCTGAACATAGCACGATACAAGAAGACAGTGTGGAGCATAGCTTGGGTGCAGTTAGCATTACTCACTTGCTATGCACCTTATACTGTAATGCAATTGACACTGTGGTATGGAAACAGAGCCGACTTATTTACGAGTGTTATATTTGTCACACTGCTTGCAATTTCAGGATGTCTACTTTATTTGAACTCGTCTCTTAACCCGATCCTCTACTGTTGGAGGATCAGAGATGTGAGACAAGAAGTGAAGAACATACTCCGCAAGTGTGCTCCTTGTTGAGTTAAACAGTAGAGAATGACTACTATTTAGTAAATTTACAAGGGCAAGATAGACACTCGGCTTGTACATGTACCGATAATAAAACATTGTAAGGTTAGAACAGTGTTATCATTCATAGGATAAGTTAATCCTTTCATTCGCAATGTTAAACTCTGAGATGTGTAATGTGATTCTATGTTGAGTCAGTCGATGGAATCCATATATAAGTGTGGTTATTAAAATGAAGGCTCTTCCCCGGTTAATTTGTGTGGTTTTTATTCAAAATTTCACGAAAAATTGCCACAGGTGACGTGAAATGCCTTTGTTTATTAATTTCCGAGTTTTTAAAAATAAACGGTGGAATCATAAGCCAGGGTAAAGAAATACCGGGTTTGGAAGGTTTACGGTGTGGCACTTTATTTTTGCGGGAGTTTAATTTTGCGGATTGGCGATTTTTTTGTGTTTTGCGGGAACTAATTGTTGCCATCGGAAAGGACTGAGTTTTCTTGCTGGGAATCAATTTTTGCGATTTGCAGATGTCGCAACCAATCCACCAAAAATGGATTGAAGAAATGCGGAATTACAGATGTTCTTCTCAACGGAGGGCCTTTAGCATTTAACATGTTAAAGCACCTTTAGCATTTAACATGTTTAACAGCTAAACGGTACTTGTAGCGTGCCGACTGTAATTTCATCGTTTTATTCTTGAATATTTTGTTTCTTATTTTACCGTTTTGGACGTTTCAAATAAAACGTTCTTACATTTAATACGTGAAAGAGGTGATGTTTGTAAATAAATGGGGTAAATTTTAGCGGATTTCAAAATAAGAACCCGCGCAAAAATAAAGTGCCATACTGCAGTCATATTGCATGTGTCAGGTTTGCTCAGTCTCCATGTGGCGGTAAGCAGTACTTTTCTAGCAGTATGTGTCAGGTTTGCTCAGTCTCCATGCTTAGTGGCGGTGAGCAGTACTTCTCAAGCAGCATGTGTCAGGTTTGCTCAGTCTCCATGCTTAGTGGCGGTGAGCAGCACTTCTCAAGCAGCATATATCAGGTTTGCTCAGTCTCCATGCTTCGTGTCGGTAAGCAGTACTTTTCTAGCAGCATGTGTCAGGTTTGCTCAGTCTCCATGCTTAGTGTCGGTGAGCAGTACTTCTCTAGCAGCATGTGTCAGGTTTACTCAGTCTCCATGCTTAGTGTCGGTGAGCAGTACTTTTCTAGCAGCATGTGTCAGGTTTGCTCAGTCTCCATGCTTAGTGTCGGTGAGCAGTACTTCTCTAGCAGCATGTTTCAGGTTTGCTCAGTCTCCATGCTTAGTGGCGGTGAGTAGTACTTCTCTAGCAGCATGTGCCAGGTTTGCTCAGTCTCCATGCTTAGTGTCGGTGAGCAGTACTTTTCTAGCAGCATGTGTCAGATTTGCTCAGTCTCCATGCTTAGTGGCGGTGAGCAGTACTTCTCTAGCAGCATGTGCCAGGTTTGCTCAGTCTCCATGCTAAGTGGCGGCGAGCAGTACTTCTCTAGCAGCATGTGTCAGGTTTGCTCAGTCTCCATGCTTAGTGGCGGTGAGCAGTACTTCTCTAGCAGCATGTGTCAGGTTTACTCAGTCTCCATGCTCAGTGGCGGTGAGCAGTCCTTCTGTAGCAGCATGTGTCAGGTTTACTCAGTCTCCATGCTTAGTGGCGGTGAGCAGTACTTCTCTAGCAGCATGTGTCAGGTTTGCTCAGTCTCCATGCTTAGTGGCGGTGAGCAGTCCTTCTGTAGCAGCATGTGTCAGGTTTACTCAGTCTCCATGCTTAGTGGCGGTGAGCAGTACTTCTCTAGCAGAATGTGTCATGTTTGCTCAGTCTCCATGCTTAGTGGCGGTGAGCAGTACTTCTCTAGCAGCATGTGTCAGGTTTGCTCAGTCTCCATGCTTAGTGGCGATGAGCAGTACTTCTCTAGCAGCATGTGTCAGGTTTGCTCAGTCTCCATGCTTAATGGCGATGAGCAATACTGCTCTAGTAGTAGACTAAAGCGAAGGAATAGGAGAATTCTGCAAGAGTTCTACTCAGAACCAATAGTCAATTAAGCTCCTTTCTCTTCGCCTGATTTTCACCAGCGATGCAAGCGCGAGCACAACGGCCCTTTATGTCAACATTTTTCGCGTCGTGTTTTGCAGTTTTTGGGCTAAAAATCTTTAACACAGTTACAGATCATTGCTATATAAGCGACACAAGCACAAAATCTGCATAAAAGGATGATAAAACAGAAACAAAATAATAATAGAAATAAAACAGATATGTACCTAAAACTGCTTCCGTGAAATTTGCGTTTAGTGACTAATTCTCCAAACTTGAATCTTTAACACATTTACAGAAGCTACCGGCAAGTTACACAATCTGCATCAAAGATGATAAAACAGTACAAAATAATAATAGAAATAAAACAGACACATAAATAAAACTGCTCCAGTGAGATTTTCGATGAGGTCGGCGGCATATTTAATGACCGCTCCTTATCAAATATAAACCGACTTGCATTGCTTCAACATCACCGCAGCGGGCACGCCACACAAGCTTAGTAAAAAGGATCAGAAAAGAAAAAAAATCCAATATTTTTACATGAGTTCATGCCTATGCCAAGATGGAAGTCAAAGTGGCGACTGAATAAGATAATCTGGATCAGTGGACATTTTTAACTATTCTGAGCGGCAACATTACTACTACTACTACTACTACTACTACTACTACTACTACTACTACTACTACTACTACTACTACTACTACTACTACTACTACTACTACTACTCCTACTACTACTACTACTACTACTACTACTCAGCCGGCTGCAAGGCAGTCGGCCACGATCCTTCCCCACTGTTTCCTATCCTGCGCCATCCGTCTGATTTCCTCTGGTAGTGGTGGGTGCTCGCTGTTTATGACCTTGGCAATATACTGGTGGAACATTGTTTTCGGCCTGCCAGATTTTCGCTTTCCATGCCATGCGGCAACATTAAAACACAGAAAAGACTACTTTTTATTTCAACATGACTGCCTCGGTGATTGTGGTCTATAAACCTTAATTGTTTAGATCTTACGAAAGCGTTCAATATTTTAAACAAGTCCTAGTCTTAATTGATGACTTAATTGGAAGCGTGAATCCGAATCTATTTTTCTTGTACCTTTTATTTTTCAATTAGTTCTTCGGCAAGCAACAAAGTCAAAGTGACAAACAAATTATCGAAAATTATGACATATCTCATAAATTCGTTCAATGCAACCCCCAGCAGGTTATATTTCAACCAACGGGAAAAAAATACCCAATAAAATAGTTGCTCGAGTTCAGAAAACGTCCGTATATCCCTTAAAGACAACAAAATAAAAAAACAAAGGCCAAACAGAAAACTAACTTGTATTTATACACCTAGCCTGTACTTCATGCAGTTCGGGCTTAAGAGCTTTAAGACAGTTTAATACAGATCAATGCTATATTAAGCGTCGCAAGCACAAAATCTACATAAAAATACTGAATGAAGAAACAGAAAAAAAGAAAGAAAACAGACATTACATAAAACTACTTTAATGAAATTTGCCATGCAAATTCTCCAAATTAGCCGACTTTCTTCAACACGACAACCGTCAACGGGTTTAACGCAAGCGTTATTCTGCACCAGAAAAAAAAGGAACTATTCTCCAAATAAAGTTTGCCATTTCAATAAGTATAACTGAACATAAATTATATATATATACGGGAAAAAAAATGGCAAGAAAGTTTAAAAGAGACCAAGAGTAACGTAGCCGGTCTTACAAATGCGAACAAATTTATAATTGGAAGCGTGCAACCGAATTTATTTTAATACCTTTTATTTTTCAATTAGTTCTTCGGGAAAGCAACACAGTCAACGTGTCAAACAAATTATGATATATCTAAAAAATACGTTTAATGCAACCACCAGCAGCCTATATTTGAACCAACGGGCCGAGCAAACAATTTGGTAATACCTAATTTAATGAATAAAAAGTCTCCATTAAAGACTCAAAAATACAACAAATTTGTATTTCATAGGCAAGGCGGATAATCGACTTTGACCTAATGGTATAAAGTACATAATTGGTGTAGTTAAATTATGGCCAGATGCTACGGACATAACTGTCACTTTGTTTTAAAACTCAGGAAGTCTTATTTTACTATCGTGATAAAACAGGACGAGACAAATAAACTGACAACCCTATTTGAAAGGTCCGTCAAATGGCGGCTTATTTAGTGCAACCAACAGCAGGTTATATCTGAGTCCACGGGAAACAATTTACCCCGTTAGGAACTATAATCATGGTCAAAACTAGTTGAAACATGCAAAAAAATTTACCAAAAATCGATTGTCTCACATATATTATTTTTTTAAGAAAAACGACAAAACGTTTTAGTTTGAAAAACATGTTTCGACAGCAACTTCTGTCATCTTCAGTTAATTATTAGTGTACAAAGCGTTGACAGTGAATATATAAGTGGAAACAAATGTTAATTATGCTAGTAACAACAATGTAAATAAAAGCGTGACAATGTGAGAATTATAAGGATAGTTTCAAATTTACATGATGTAATTGTTGATTCAAAGACGGTTTTTCTCTATGAATATGAAAAGCCTCTTTTATCTTAAGTTGGAAACTCGTAGAAGCGTGATCTAAAATATGAAAGCAATCTTGTGAACACAAGGTACGGCAATGTTCAGAATTCAGTAGATGTTTGAAAATGTGCGAGGTCCTGTCATTGACTAAGTGCTCACGCACGCGTGTGGAAAAATGCCGGGTTGTTTCGCCGACATAACAGGCATTACAGCCCGCACATACAAACTTATAAACCACACGCGAACGAAGCCCGTCAGGGACAGGGTCTTTCACGCTAAACATGTTGCCTATCTTAAAGGAAGAAAAAAACTAATTTTATATCCAAATCATTACAATAGTGCTTGATAAAGTGACGAATCTTTTTCTGAGTAACGACAGAAAAATGGCCTGTATAGGGCAGCTTAAAGTAAAATGTAGGTGAAGTGGGAAGAGAATCCCGGGGACAATGATTACTTAGGGTCCCAGTAATGTAGCGGTTTACAACTCTTTCAATTAAATGGGCAGGGAAAATATTCTTTTTTAGGATTTCCATAAGCTTAGTAATGTCCTCGTGTAGCCCCAACCAGGTGTTATTAATCTTATAGGCCCTATCAACAAGAGTCCTGATGAGACCCACTTTGTAAGAGTACGAGGTAAAACTGAAATAATTGGTTAATAACCCAGTAAAGGTTTTCTTGCGGTAAACTCTAGTAAGAAAAGAATTGGGATCATTATTGTCAATTAGAACATCTAAAAAGGGTAATTGGTGCTGAACTTCTTTTTCCATGGTAAACCTGATGTTGGGGTGTCTAGAGTTGATGTAATCAAAAAACAAAATGGCATCATGTTCCGAGTGAAATAAACAAAAAGTGTCATCAACATATCGGCGAACCCATATAAGCAAACCTGATCTTAGAAGCCTCCTTACTGTAGCTACCGCCCAGACTCATTTCTTATTTAATGGTTCTTTCTATGACCAAATTGATGGTGTAGCCATGGGGTCTCCCCTTGCCCCCGTTCTAGCTAATCTTTTTATGGGACATCATGAAAAACTATGGTTGGATAATTTTCAAGGCTCCGAAATTTTATTTTACCGCCGATATGTTGATGACACTTTTTGTTTATTTCACTCGGAACATGATGCCATTTTGTTTTTTGATTACATCAACTCTAGACACCCCAACATCAGGTTTACCATGGAAAAAGAAGTTCAGCACCAATTACCCTTTTTAGATGTTCTAATTGACAATAATGATCCCAATTCTTTTCTTACTAGAGTTTACCGCAAGAAAACCTTTACTGGGTTATTAACCAATTATTTCAGTTTTACCTCGTACTCTTACAAAGTGGGTCTCATCAGGACTCTTGTTGATAGGGCCTATAAGATTAATAACACCTGGTTGGGGCTACACGAGGACATTACTAAGCTTATGGAAATCCTAAAAAAGAATATTTTCCCTGCCCATTTAATTGAAAGAGTTGTAAACCGCTACATTACTGGGACCCTAAGTAATCATTGTCCCCGGGATTCTCTTCCCACTTCACCTACATTTTACTTTAAGCTGCCCTATACAGGCCATTTTTCTGTCGTTACTCAGAAAAAGATTCGTCACTTTATCAAGCACTATTGTAATGATTTGGATATAAAATTAGTTTTTTCTTCCTTTAAGATAGGCAACATGTTTAGCGTGAAAGACCCTGTCCCTGACGGGCTTCGTTCGCGTGTGGTTTATAAGTTTGTATGTGCGGGCTGTAATGCCTGTTATGTCGGCGAAACAACCCGGCATTTTTCCACACGCGTGCGTGAGCACTTAGTCAATGACAGGACCTCGCACATTTTCAAACATCTACTGAATTCTGAACATTGCCGTACCTTGTGTTCACAAGATTGCTTTCATATTTTAGATCACGCTTCTACGAGTTTCCAACTTAAGATAAAAGAGGCTTTTCATATTCATAGAGAAAAACCGTCTTTGAATCAACAATTACATCATGTAAATTTGAAACTATCCTTATAATTCTCACATTGTCACGCTTTTATTTACATTGTTGTTACTAGCATAATTAACATTTGTTTCCACTTATATATTCACTGTCAACGCTTTGTACACTAATAATTAACTGAAGATGACAGAAGTTGCTGTCGAAACATGTTTTTCAAACTAAAACGTTTTGTCGTTTTTCTTAAAATTATAACCTGCCTGCTAACATCTAGACCTTTTGGAAATATTATTTTTTCTGAAAACTATAAAAATCGCCCCCACCCCCCTCCCCCTATTCAATGTTGGTAAAGGGGAGGGGGGGGGGGGGGGGAAACTCGCAAGGTCAGAAATTTTCCGAACAACGCGCATATGTTTCAACAATTTTAACCACGATTGTAGTTAAGATTTTCAATAAGGATAATGCTTAATAGTGTATAAAACTCTCGAGTGATAAATCGTAACCCATATTAAAAGACTCAAAAATACAACTGAAACGAACGACCAACGAATTTGTATTAATTTACGGAAAGTGGCATGTGATCTAACGTTAAGTACATAATAGGAGAAGTTAATGGCCACAGAGAAGTTAAGATTTTCTTTAAAACCGCCGACGCCATATCGTAAACTGATAAAATCACAAGGCTATTAATTTGAAAGGTCCGTCTTCCTGTTTATACAGTTTTATTAAAAAGTTGTTATTGGCATTGATCAGACTAGTTGTTTTAACCAAGTCGGGAAGTGAAGTTCTCGCGTAACTATACACTTACAAGTCCAAACTGAAGCAGTCGAACGTTTCACTCAGTCCAAAGTTCCTTCAGTTTACAAAGAAGTTAAGCAGTATTCGTCAAGAATAATGGCAAACAGCACAAACGCGACGGATACAACATCATGGAGCCCGATACCAGCAAGCATATTCATATTTTTTTCAGCGCTGAACATTTTTCTATCCATCACCGCATCTCTTGGCAATACTCTGATCCTGATTGCTCTCTATAAAGTGTCGTCCATTTATCCACCAACGAAATGGTTGTTTGGATGTCTGGCAGTCACCGATCTTTGTGTTGGTCTTATTTCTCAAGCGCTCTACGCTATCTTCCTTTTAATGTGGGCAGATTATATCGATTATATTGTTGACATGCTCACATATATTCGTGTGCATGATTTTTTCTGTATCATGTTATTTGTAGTATCAGTCCTAACATCGACCGCCATCAGTGTAGACAGACTTCTCGCTCTGTTGCTGCGGCTGAGATATAGACATGTTGTAACTTTACGGCGAGTTCGTGTGGTCATAGGTTGCTTTTTGTTATTTGCTGTTCTAAACGCTGCATTATGCAACACGACTACATATATTGAGATTTATATTGTTTGGACATTCTTTGGTTTAATTATACTTTGTATTACAATTTCAACGTTCTGTTACATAAAGATTTTTTTTATTCTCCGCCATCAACAAGCTCAAGTGCAAGGCCATGTTCAGCCAAGACAACTGAACGGAGGAGGAAATCCACTGATCATAGCACGATACAAGAAGACAGTGTCGAGCATAGCTTGGGTGCAGTTAGTATTACTCACTTGCTATGCACCTTTTACTATAATGTATTTGACACTGTATTATGGAAAGATAGAATTTTCGACTGTTATATGGCAAGTCACATATAATTTTTCAGTATGTCTACTTTATTTGAACTCGTCTCTTAACCCGATCCTCTACTGTTGGAGGATCAGAGATGTGAGACAAGAAGTGAAGAACATACTCCGCAAGTGTGCTCCTTGTTGAGTTAAACAGTAGAGAATGACAACTATGTTGTAAATTCACAAGGGAAAGATAGACAGTCGGTTTGTAAATGTGCCGATAGTAAAACATTGTAAGGTTAGAACAGTGTTATCATTCACAGGATAAGTCAATCCTTTCATTCGCAATGTTTTACTCTGAGATGTGTAATGTGATTCTATGTTTAAGTCAGTCGATAAAATCTGTAAGTGTGGTTATTAAAATGAAAGCTCTACCTCGGTTAACTGTCTTTTTTTCAGTATTTTACGAATAATTGCCACAGGTGACGAGAATAGAAACCGTGCCTTTGTTTATTAAATTCCAAGTTTAAATTAACACTATTCAGACTGGGCTTTTTTAGGCAATCTGTGACTGGGGGGGGGGGGGGGGGCTCCTCGGACCCCCCTCTATATCTCTGAAACCAGTAAGGCTAGGACCATGAAATTTTCACACAATGTTCACCTCCATAAAAGGAAACCTCACACCCAGTTTTGACCTGCTACACCCAATTATGACGTCACAATGACGTCATTTTTGTTTTTCCGACGTTTCTTTGATATTTTTCCATCCAGATACTTAAAATATCAAATATAACTGTAAAATCATCTCTTTAATATTAAAACATAATAAAAACAAACAAGGACACACTTGTAAAGCGAGAAAAAGTAATAAAAAGCGATAAAACTGTAATTTTGAAATTATTGTCCGCCATCTTGGATCCGCCATCTTTGATTTTCTTTTTTTTTGGTTTAAAATAAAATTTAAAAAATATCTAAACGATAAAAGGATCAGAATGTATAAAACACGTATCAAACTAATGTCTATTATCCAAACAATGAACTAAGAAGCGTTATTTAATAAATAGTACAAAATGTTCGTCTATAAGTAAAAGAGAGCAAAAATTTACCTACCCCTCCCCCCCAAACATTTGATGTTAAAAATTTTTGATGTCTTTCAAGAACTACAACCCAAGACAAAAATTAGTTGGGAAGGCTTGTAAAACGCTAAAAAATGACACTATCTTTGGGTTTCAGCTCAATTAAAGGCGCGCACAACGCTTTTTATGGCCCCCCTCTCCCCCAAGACATCTATACAAAAGACAGTGCAAGTTAAGTATTTGCGTTAACAGCAACTTTGAAAGAGGGGGGACGAGGGGGGAGGGGTGAGGAAAACAAGGAACCTTCCCAACACTTTTGTCTTTGGTTGTAGTCCCAAGAAAAAAGTATTCTAACAAGAAAATTGACTATAAGTCAAAGAACAAGATCTTAAAATAAAAAATTCACCATATTTTAATATTTTGAAAAATTGTGTCCAAAACCGGTTGCCATGGCAACATGGTTAATCACACTGACATGTTGTGGATACCAAAATATTTCTAGACAAGAGGCTACTAGCAGCCTTTACTCATGCGCATGCGTAAGTTAGTTTTATGATATATTTTAAACATGATAAACATAAATAAACATAGATAAACATGATAAGAAGATGTCCGACATGGCGAAGAGTGCTCTTTTTCGTTCAGTCATCGTTCCTGCAAACCACATTGTTTACTATTGATTGTTTTGGAAATGAAGGCTGTACCACAATGAAGGGAATGATTCTTCTAAGTCTTATATATACCAAACATGAACATTGCTAATGTAAGTAGGGTTGTAGGAGACGCTGTCGTGCACTTGGGTAACGTTCTTTTACCGGAAGTGAGAGTAGCCGGAAGTCACTAAACGGGAAGTGTAGTGGCAAAGCAATAAACCGTAAGTGTACAATTTAAAATATGCGTGCATAAATTTGCATGCAAAATCGTGACACAAAAAATAAAAATAATAAAAATAACAAGAAAAACCTTACCTCATGCCGCTACGCGCATGAGTAATAAATTCTAGGGAAAGTCAGAAAATTTCAGCCTCATAGCTATTTTGGTGTAAGAGTTATCACAATTTTACTGGAGGGGTGTTCGAAAAGCTCCCCCCCCCCCCCCCCCAAGTCTGAATGATAGGGTTAACGGTGGATATGCCACGGTAAAGAAATACTAGGTTTAGAAGGTTAATGATGTGACACTTTATTTTTAAAGCAGTTTAATTTTGCGGATCTTGGCGATTTTTTGTGTTTTGCGGGAATTAATTTTTGCGATCGGGAAGGACTGGGTTTTCTTCCTGGGAATTAATTTTTGCGATAAGCAGATGTCGCAACCAATCCACCAAAAATGGATTGAAGAAATGCGGAATTACAGATATTCTTCTCAACATAGTACCCTCAAACGATCATTTTCTGTAAAGGGTTTACAATGTTTAACAGCTAAACGGTACTTGCTTCGTACCGACCGTAATTTCATCGTTTTATTCATGAATGTTTTGTTTCTTGTTTTATCGTTTTGAACGTTTTAAATAAAACGATTTAATTTAATACGTGAAAGGGATGATGTTTTTTAATATAAATGGAGTAAATTTTAGCGAATCTCAAAATTAGAACCCGCGCAAAAATAAAGTGCCATACGGCAGTCAAATTGCATGTGTCAGGTTTGCTCAGTCTCAATGCTTAGTGGCAGTGAGCAATACTTCTCAAGCAGCATGTGTCAGGTTTGCTCAGTCTCCATGCTTAGTGGCGGTGAGCAATACTTCTCTAGCAGGATGTGTTAGGTTTGCTCAGTCTCCATGCCTAGTGACGGTGAGCAGTACTTCTCTAGCAGCATGTGTCAGGTTTGCTCAGTCTCCATGCTTAGTGGTGGTGAGCAGTACTTCTCTAGCAGCATGTGTCAGGTTTGCTCAGTCTTCATGCTTAGTGGCGGTGAGCAGTACTTCTCTAGCAGCATGTGTCAGGTTTGCTCAGTCTTCATGCTTAGTGACGGTGAGCAGTACTTCTCTAGCAGCATGTTTCAGGTTTGCTCAGTCTCCATGCTTAGTGGCGGTGAGCAATACTTCTCTAGCAGCATGTGTTAGGTTTGCTCAGTCTCCATGCTTAGTGGCGGTGAGCAGTACTTCTCTAACTGCATGTGTTAGGTTTGCTAAGTCTTCATGCTTAGTGGCGGTGAGCAGTACTTCTCTAGCAGCATGTGTCAGGTTTGCTCAGTCTTCATGCTTAGTGGCGGTGAGCAGTACTTCTCTAGCAGCATGTGTCAGGTTTGCTCAGTCTTCATGCTTAGTGACGGTGAGCAGTACTTCTCTAGCAGCATGTTTCAGGTTTGCTCAGTCTCCATGCTTAGTGGCGGTGAGCAATACTTCTCAAGCAGCATGTGTCAGGTTTGCTCAGTCTCCATGCTTAGTGGCGGTGAGCAATACTTCTCTAGCAGCATGTGTTAGGTTTGCTCAGTCTCCATGCTTAGTGGCGGTGAGCAGTACTTCTCTAACAGCTTGTGTTAGGTTTGCTCAGTCTTCATGCTTAGTGGCGGTGAGCAGTACTTCTCTAGCAGCATGTGTCAGGTTTGCTCAGTCTTCATGCTTAGTGGCGGTGAGCAGTACTTCTCTAGCAGCATGTGTCAGGTTTGCTCAGTCTCCATGCTTAGTGGCGGTGAGCAGTACTTCTCTAGCAGCATGTGTCAGGTTTGTTCAGTCTCCATGCTTAGTGGCGGTGAGCAGTACTTCTCTAGCAGCATGAGTCAGGTTTACTCAGTCTCCATGCTTAGTGGCGGTGAGCAGTTCTTCTCTAGCAGCATGTGTCAGGTTTGTTCAGTCTCCATGCTTAGTGGCGGTGAACAGTACTTCTCTAGCAGCATGTGTCAGGTTTACTCAATCTCCATGCTTAGTGGCGGTGAGCAGTACTTCTCTAGCAGCATGTGTCAGGTTTGCTCAGTCTCCATGCTTAGTGGCGGTGAGCAGTACTTCTCTAACAGAATGTGTCAGGTTTGTTTAGTCTCCATCCTTAGTGGCGGTGAGCAGTACTTCTCTAACAGAATGTGTCAGGTTTGCTCATTCTCCATGCTTAGTGGCGGTGAGCAGTACTTCTCTAGCAGTATGTGTCAGGTTTGCTCAGTCTTCATGCTTATTGGCGGTGAGCAGTACTTCTCTAGCAGCATGTGTCAGGTTTGTTTAGTCTCCATCCTTAGTGGCGGTGAGCAGTACTTCTCTAACAGAATGTGTCAGGTTTGCTCAGTCTCCATGCTTAGTGGCGGTGAGCAGTACTTCTCTAGCAGCATGTGTCAGGTTTGCTCAGTCTCCATGCTTAGTGGCGGTGAGCAGTACTTCTCTAGCAGCATGTGTCAGGTTTGCTCAGTCTCCATGCTTAGTGGCGGTGAGAAGTACTTCTCTATCAGGATGTGTCAGGTTTACTCAGTCTCCATGCTTAGTGGCGGTGACCAGTACTTCTCTAGCAGCATGTGTCAGGTTTGTTCAGTCTCCATGCTTAGTGGCGGTGAGAAGTCCTTCTCTAGCAGTATGTGTCGGGTTTGCTCAGTCTCCACGCTTAGTGGCGGTGAGCAGTACTTCTCTAGCATCATGTGTCAGGTTTGCTCAGTCTCCATGCTTAGGTACGGTCAGCAGTACTTCTCTGGCAGCATGTGCCAGGTTTGTTCAGTCTCCATGCTTAGTGGCGGTGAGAAGTACTTCTCTAGCAGCATGTGTCAGGTTTGTTCAGTCTCCATGTTTAGTGGCGGTGAGCAGTACTTCTCTAGCAGCGATGTGTCAGGTTTGCTCAGTCTCCATGCCTAGTGGCGGTAAGCAGTACTTCTCTAGCAGCATGTGTCAGGTTTGCTCAGTCTCCATGCTTAGTGGCGTGAGAAGTACTTCTCTATCAGCATGTGTCAGGTTTACTCAGTCTTCATGCTTAGTGGCGGTGAGCAGTACTTCTCTAGCAGCATGTGTCTGGTTTGCTCAGTCTCCATGCTTAGTGGCGGTGAGAAGTACTTCTCTAGCAGCATGTGTCACGTTTGCTCAGTCAGGTTTCCATGCGTAGTGGCGGTGAGCAGTACTTCTCTAGCAGCATGTGTCAGGTTTGCTCAGTCTCCATGCTTAATGGCGATGAACAATACTGCTCTAGTTGTAGACTAAAGCGAAGGAATAGGAGAATTCTGCAATCAGGCTACTCACAACCAATAGTCAATTAAGCTCCTTTTCACCTGATTTTCACCAGCGATGCAAGCGCGAGGACAACAGCCCTTTATGTCAACATTTTTCGTGTCGTGTTTTTCAGTTTTTGAGGGTTTTGGTACTTGGATCAAATATAGTAATTACTATGGTTACCCGACCAGCGGTCATCCGCATGATAGTATTATAATATATATATCTCGTGACTTGTCAACTAGCTTAGCTTCTTGCGTGTTATTGCAATCTCGTGTCAATCGTGTAAAAAGAAAGAAATCGTAACCTCTGGTTGCCTTTTGAGTCAATCTCTTTCATTGTAACCTCGACTCTGAACGCACCCACCTCTCCTCCAAGATGGCAATAGCGAGAGATCCCAATTTTGAATACAATTTGGACGATCTGACCCGCCTTATGGAAGAGCAAGAACTTGGCTCTACACAAGGGGCTCGACCCAAGAAAAAAAAACAAGAAAGCCACGAAAGCCAAAGCTATCGACGATATCCCGTCATCAACCACCTCCTCCGAGCTAGATCTCGAACGCACAAGGCAAGAGAATCTCAAAATGCAGCTGGAGATTACTAAGGCGCAATTGGAATTGGCGAAAATCACAGCCTCGAACTAAGCGCCTGGCCGCACCCCAGATCAGAACTCGCCGGATCACCTGCACGCAAGCCCTACTCTGCCTCTTACGAATTATTAAACAGCCTCTACGCCCTTAAATCCAGCTCAAGTTAATTTTCCGAATTTGGAAACGCTCCGGACACGCCAGAAAGCATCATCAATGTTACCTAACCAGTACGTTTTCTCTAGCAAAGGTATGTTGGAATATGATCAATTGTCCATGAGTGAATTTGTTAGTGGCTATTTAGAATTCCTGAAAACACAGTCAGAGCTCTCCAAATCCAGCCTGCTAAACCATTTACAGTTGCTCATGGACGAAGCAACTACTTACTACTGGTCCAGTGTACGTAATTTTCACCTGTCCGTTCACAACGCGGTTCAGAACAAGCGTATGTCATGGTCTGACAATGACAAAATCAGGGAGCGTGCACAAACATTCTTCACCCACTTAGATCTCAGAGCCCCTAGTACCGCAGCACCTGGCACAGCTCCACTCCGTGCCGCTAGATCGAAGCAGAATAAGTCATGCGAGACATGGAATTACACCGGGGAGTGCTCTTGCGACCAAACCCAAGCCATTTACAAAGAACACCACCGCTGCCGTGTTTGCGAGAGTGCAGATCACCTTCATACCTCGCTACTGGAGGGAAGATCACAAAACAATCATCTGAATGACAAACCCTCCCCGTATCCTTGGGCTAAAACTCTTTAACACAGTTACAGATCATTGCTATATAAGCGACACAAGCACAAAATCTACATATATAAAAGGATGATAAAACAGAAACAAAATAATAATAGAAATGAAACAGACACATAAATAAAACTGCTTCAGTGAAATTTGCGATAAGGTCGGCAGCATATTTAATGACCGCTAGTTATCAAAATAAACCGACTTGCTTCAACATTACAGCAGCGGGCACGCCACACAAGCTTATTCGGAGGGATCAGAAAAGAAAAAAAATCCAATATTTTTACATGAGCTCATGCCTATGCCAATATGGCAGCCAAAGTGGCGACTGAATAAGATAATCCCGATCAGTGGACATTTTTAATTAGTATATACTGAAACAATGGATAGCATTGTTGGCGCGCTCTGATTGGCTACTGAAACTCGGAATAGCAAGTGCTATTCACCTCCACTTCGGTGAATAGTTGTTAACTATTCTGAGCGGCAACATTAAAACACAGAAAAGACTATTTTTTTATTTCAACATGACTGACTGCCTCGGTGATTGTGGTCTATAAACCTTAATTGTTTAGATATTACGAAAGCGTTCAATATTTTAAACAAGTCCTAGTCTTAATTGACTTTAAGCGTGCATCCGAATCTAATTTTCTACGTGTACCTTTTATTTTTCAATTAGTTCTTCGGCAAGCAACAAAGTCAACGTGACAAACAAATTATCGAAAATTATGACATATCTCATAAATTCGTTCAATGCAACCACCAGCAGGCTATATTTCAACCAACGGAAAAAAATTTACCCAATATAATTGTTGCTCAAGTGCAGAAAACGTCCGTATATCCCTTAAAGACACCAAAAAACAAAATCAAAGGCCAAACAGAAAGCTAACTTGTATTTATACACCAGTACTTCATGCAGTTCGGGCTTAAGAGCTTTAAGACAGTGACATATCAATGCTATATTAAGCGTCGCAAGCACAAAATCTACATAAAAATAATGAAGAAACAGAAAAAAAAACAGAAAACTTTTGTGATAGACATAACATAAAACTACTTCAGTGAAATTTGCCAAATTATCCAAACAAGCCGACTTTCTTCAACACGACAACGGGCATAACGCAAGCGTTATTCCGGCGGAAGCACCAGAAACTGGCAACAATGTTTTGCTTGCGTTTGCGTACCACGGGAATTGTGATCGTTTTTGGTCAAAGCGGTGGTCAAAGCCTGCTACAATACCTTTACTAATTTACAAAATAATACTAAAACATCTCTACTTTTCTCGATGACTAAAAACGTTTTTGAAAACGGTCGTATATATATTATTTTTATTTAAAGTTTGCCATTTCAATAAGTATAACTGAACATAAATGACCATAAATATATATACGGGAAAAAAAGTGGCAAGAAAGTTTAAAAGAGACCAAGAGTAACGTAGCCGGTCTTACAAATGCGTTCAAATATATAATTGGAAGCGAGCAACCGAATTTATTTTGCTACCTTTTATTTTTCAATTAGTTCTTCGGGAAAGCAACAAAGTCAACGTGTCAAACAAATTATGATATATCTCAAAAATACGTTTAATGCAACCACCAGTAGGCTATAATTGAACCAACGGGCCGAGCAAACAATTTGGTAATACCCAATTTAATGAATAAAAAATCTCCCATTGAAGACTCAAAGATTCAACAAATTTGTATTTCATAGGTAAGGCGGATAATCGAACTACGAACGTGACTGTCACTTTCTTTAAAAACTCAGGAAGTCGTATTTAACTATTGTGATAAAACAGGACGAGACAAATAAACTGAGAACCTTATTTGAAAGGTCTGTCAAATGACGGCTTATTTAGTGCAACCAACAGCAGGTTATATCTAAGTCCACGGGAAACAATTTACCAAGTTAGTAACGAGGAAAAATGCTTAATAGTGTATAAAACTCTCGAGTGATAAAATGTATCCCATATTAAAAGACTCAAAAATACAAAAACGAATGACCAACGAATTTGTATTAATTGACGGATAGCGGCATGTGATCTAACGGTAAATACATAATAGGTGTAGTTAATGCATGCTAGAAGTTACTGAGACGTAGCTATCGCTTTCTTTAAAACCGCCGACGTCGTATATCGTAAATAAAATGACAAGGTTATTTGAAAGGTCCGTCTTGTTCCCATTTGTGCAGTTTCATTGAAAAATTGTCATTGGCATTGATCAGACCAGTTGTTCACTGACCAATCGGGAAGTGAAGTTCTCCCGTAAATATACCTTTACAAGTCCAAACTGAAGCAGTCTGGCGAAGCAGTCAGCCCAAAGTTCCTTTTACAAAGAAGTGAAGCGGTATTCGTCAAGAATTATGGCAAACAGCACAAACGCGACGGATACCACATCATGGAGTACATTACCAGCAGGCGTATACATATTTTTTTCAGCATTGAACATTCTTCTATCCATAACCGCATCTCTTGGCAATAGTCTGATCCTGATTGCTCTCTATAAAGTGTCGTCCATTTATCCACCAACAAAATGGTTGTTTGGATGTCTGGCAGTTACCGATCTTTGTGTTGGTCTTATATCTCAACCGCTCTACGCTATCCTCCTTTTAATGTTAGCAGATTATATCGATATTGATGACATGCTCACATATATTCGTGTTGAGAATTTTTTCTTTACCATATTATTTGTAGTATCAGTCCCAACATCGGCCGCCATCAGTGTAGACAGACTTCTCGCTCTGTTGCTGCGGCTAAGTTATAGACATGTTGTAACTTTGCGGCGAGTGCGTGTGGTCATAGGTTGCTTTTGGTCATTTGCTGTTCTATACAGTGCATTATACATCGCGACAAGTACAATTTTTTTTAATCATATTGCAAGTCTTTGGACATTCTTTGGTTTAATTATACTTTGTATTTCAATTTCAACGTTCTGTTACATAAAGATTTTTTTTACTCTCCGCCATCAACAAACTCAAGTGCAAGGCCATGTTCAGCCAGGACAACTGAACGGAGGAGGAAATCCACTGATCATACTGAGCACGATACAAGAAGACAGTGTGGAGCATAGCTTGGGTGCAGTTAGCATTACTCACTTGCTATGCACCGTTTACTATTATAATGTTGATATCGTGGTATGGAAACATAGAATTTTCGACTGTTACAGTAGTCACACTTTATTTTTCAATATGGCTACTTTATTTGAACTCGTCTCTCAACCCGATCCTCTACTGTTGGAGGATCAGAGATGTGAGACAAGAAGTGAAGAACATACTCCGCAAGTGTGCTCCTTGTTGAGTTAAACAGTAGAGAATGACAACTATGTAGTAAATTTACATGGCAAAGATAGACACTCGGCTTGTACATGTACCGATAATAAAACATTGTAAGGTTAGAACAGTGTTATCATTCATAGGATAAGTTAATCCTTTCATTCGCAATTTTAAACTCTGAGATGTGTAATGTGATTCTATGTTTAAGTCAGTCAATGAAATCTATAAGTGTGGTTATTAAAATGAAAGCTCTTCTCTGGTTAATTTGCGTAGTTTTTATTCAGTATTTTACGAAAAACTGCCACAGGTGACGGGAATAGAAATGCCTTTGTTTATTAAATTCCCAGTTGTAATTAACGTGGAATCATAAGCAATGGTAAAGAAATACTAGGTTTAGAAGGTTTATGGTGTGACACTTTATTTTCGAAGCAGCTTAATTTTGCGGATCTTGGCGATTTTTTGTGTTTTGCTGGAATAGGCCATTTCCGAGTTGCCTTTAGCCTCTCTATCAAAGCGAGGCTAGGTGCGAAACCTTTCATATGAAAATGAGTTTTTATTCACATGCAAATTACTCAACAAAGTTTTGTACGGGGATGCTCCTCCTAACCCTTTCATACACCTTTCATTGAAAATGGTACCCCTTTCATATACCTTTCATTGAAAATGGTACCCCTTTCATATAGCCTTTACGTGCGTCTGTTTGATATATTTTGAAAGGCCCTTCTTATAACAAAAACTATAATGAGGAAAAACAGCGAAGAAAAAATATACAGCTAGAGAATGAGGTTTTCCCGATATTTCGGACAGTCAAGCTGTCCTTCTTCAGAGGATTTAATGAAGATACGGAAAGTCCTTACAATATTTTATATAGTAAACAAATTGTGAAACGGTTATAATTTGATATATGATACAGGCTAGGAATTTTTAAAAAAAACAGCGAATGGGGATAAAGCTAAATTAAGTCAATAAACGGTAAATACGATGGCATAATATAAAAATAGAATAGGATATACAATTTCTTTACTATATAAAATATTATAACGACTTCCGTATCTCCGTTAAATCCCCTGAAGAAGGACAGCTTTACTGTCCGAAATATCGGGAAACCTCATTCTTTAGTTGTATATTTTTTCTTCGCTGTTTTTCCTCATTATAGTTTTTATTCTAAGTACTTAAAAACAGCAAGATCTGGTTTGTGGCCGTAACATCTATACCCTTTCATATACCTCCGGCCCCAAAAAGGTACCCCTTTCGGGCGGAGCATCCCCGTATAGCCCATTATAGGGAGTAACAACCTCCCCCCCCCCTCTCCCGGGGGGTATATCTAGGTTTTGATTGACATATGTAGTAGTGACGTTTTAACTACAATCAAAACCAACCGTCAGTTGGTCAAAACCAACCGTCAATTCTAAGTTCTAAGTCAGCGAACAGAGTGAATCAAGCAAGTAAACAGCAAGCCCTCCCTCCCAGCTCTTGCGTTACTAAAGAGGTTTCGTGACCGTCCGAGGAGGAACTGGATCAAAGGTAAAATTACCCACGTGACTTCCTGTTCTTTCTCTCCGCCATATTGAATTTCTTGAACAAAAGTTCAGTCAACGTGGCCTCTTTCAATTTGTATTTTCTACAAATTGCAAGATATCCACTTTGTAGTTTGCGCCTTATCCAGGGACTGAAAAACTCGCGGATAAGATGAAACTACAGGAAAGCGGCTTTCAGCTTCCATCTTTTCTCCCCCGTCTCTCCTACGAGAAACAAGACACGTTGCTAAAACTTCTCATTTTGTCCACATGCGCTGTTTTGTGTAAGTATTAACGATGGTCATGCAACTTATAAAGTCATGTCTTTTATTTAGCAGAGGAGTAAATTACTCTTAAATGATTTTAATGATCGAGTATTCTATTGAATTCTATCGAACGTGTGCTTGTTGTGGAAACTTGTTATTGGTTTTATGTCGTGTAAGCTTACATTCAACGAATCCGGGAAACAAAACATTTCATCAACTGGACGGACTCAAGGTCATGTAGTATTTAAAATTTTTGTGGTTCATTTCCAGTCACAGATTCTGTAAAAAAAAAGAAAATCGTTTAATTCAAGGAGTAATTATCAAACTAATCTAATCACTGGAAGATTTAATATGAGGCTTAAAACATTACCCTTTTATTAGACAAAATTCTGCTCAGATCTATTCATTTTAGTTTCATTAAAACATTTTTTTCTCTCTACAGCATTCTCTACTAGGTTGTTCTCAGTGTTGCGCTTTGAAAGTGTTATTCACGAATTTGATCCGTAAGTTGATTATTATCCTGATAAAAAGTGAAAAGACCATTGCATCATGTTTTGTTTTGTCTAGGTACACAGTTATTTGGTTTTGTTACCACTGAAAAACAGTCGTCTTACTTTCTTACTTACCCAATGTGAGGCTAGAAGTACAAAAAAGTTCATTTTTTTATTTCCTTAACAAAGAAAAGAAGCCTAGAAAGACTAAAGCTTTTCCTTTTAGGCTCAGCTCTAGAAGTGTCTGTCTCAGACAGACAAGACAAGACAGACAAGTAAAATTTGGCCAGAACCAATCAATCAATCAATCAATCAATCAATTAACTTTATTTATACATAATTATGACAACCACTGATGTCCATCATAAAAAGAAGTCTGCCTTACAGGGGTGTCCACCATACAGGGATGTCCACCTTACAGGGGTGTCTGTCTTACACGGGTGTCCACCTTACAGGGGTGTCCGCCTTACAGGGGTGTCCGCCTTACAGGGATGTCCATCTTACAGGGATGTCCATCTTACAGGGGTGTCCGTCTTACAGAGGTGTCCACCTTACAGAGGTGTCCGCCTTACAGGGGTGTTCAATTTGACAGAGTTGACTGTATAAGTTAATATTGTTTTGGGTTTTTATGAAATCTAATGTTATATGAAGGTACACCCATTAGGCCAGTAGGGTGTCTTGGTTACCCATGGTTACCTTTTGATAAGTTGCATTCCAGAACACAATTAAAAGAGCAGTCATGGGAAATAACTTACTATGCATCTGTTAAAGTCAGCTGTTTAAATATTTCTTTATAATTTATGCAATAGTATTTGGATCGTATTTTCTTTAATGATTATACAATTTGTAAAGGTCTTTGTGTGAAATATTTTTATTCAATGCCTAAAGAAATATTGAGTATGGTTTTGGGAATTTTTTGTGTTGTAAATGTCTCTATTTTTCCCAAGTCAAGGCTGTTGTTAAGGGGCTGGGGATATTACCACAGTACACTACTACACTTCTGAGCCCCAGCTTCTTTCACAGACAAACAAGACAATGCTACTATTAGAACTGTTTTTCGCCAGCCACTTTTTCAATTTCCCTGGCTATTTCAAGTGAAAATGTTCAGAAGTTCATGTTGTGGAATTATAGGAGTTTATCTCTGAGAGAACTTAAAAATAATTCTAGTCACTCTTCATTTCTCAGGTACTTTAATTATAGAACTACAAGATTTTTAGCAGAGGAAGGATTTTACAAATTTCACAACTGGTTTGATGATCGAGCATGGTATCCACTGGGAAGAATTATTGGTGGCACAATCTATCCAGGTAATAAAAAATGTTGGATCTTGTGTGTTTCTTTTTCCTTTCACATAGAATTTTCATGTTTTAAATGCCTTAATAATAATAATAATAATGATAATAATAATAATAATAATAATAATAACTATCCTTTCTACAGCGCACCTTCTCAGGCGGGTCCTCTCCATCAAGTAGAAATCCTCTTTGCTTCCCAAAGTCCATGGTTTGGACAATGTTTAACCAGGGAACCCACATCACCAAGGTGCTTTTCAGTGGGGCCCTGCAAATAATAATTTAAAAAGATAAAAAGCTACAAAATACTAAAGAACAATAAAACAGGAATAAAAACACCTAGCATGCATATTATACAAACATATATATAAAGTTAATTACCTTTAGTACATTGAACCCCTGCTGTTCTCTTTGCATTTATGAAATGCAATCAGAGTTGTATTTATAACCTTGACTGGCTAGCTCACTATAGTTAGTCTTGGACCTGCCCTGAGGGTTTCAAGACAGAGCTAGGAGATGACAGTGATGTTTTTGGTTGATTTTCTGTCGTTATATCCAACCCAATCCCTCTTTGTGTCTACTGTGCTTGGGTAGGTAGACACTAAGCTAAGACTGAAAGCTGTAACAATAAAAGTTGTGGCTAAACTACAGAATGCAGGGCCACTTTTGAAGAAGTATTAACCTCAAATGGCTCGGCGGCTCGGTAGTCAAATTGAACAAGTATTACCTCAAGTGGATTGGCGGCTCGGTAGTCACTGACGAGCCCCCGAGCCGTTGAGCCACTAAATTATATACCTTCCTCGTTCTATAAACTCTAAGTCGACTAGAAGCTCTATTAGTTGACTGATGAGCCACCAAGCCGCCGAGCCACTAAAATATGTACCTTCCTCGTTCTTTAAGCTCTTGCGTTTCCTGTTTCTAGATATGATTTTAGATTGTTTTGCTTCACTGACGAGCCACGGAGCCACTTCAGTGATAGTCCTAGAAAAGTGGCCCTGCATTCTGTAGTTGCTCCAAAGTTGTAAGAGTGATGCAACTGGAAAGAACACAAAGACCTTTTCACACTTTCTACAAATTAAATTCTGCAAAAGGCAACACTTCGAACATTGAAACCACTGAACCTTTAAATATGATGAAAATGGGCCAATGAAGATCAGTCAAGACGATAATAAAGGCAGTGCGTGACAGCCGCGTGGGTCAATTGCTAGCCACCAGGTGACCAAGTAGAGTTGGAGACCTAGTAGACCTGCTAGAGTTGGCTTTAACTTAGAAAACTACGGTATAAGGGGTAGACTAGGGTAGACTCCAAAATTCCAAAAGGTTGGTTGAACTAATGGTTCATCCAAAGATTTAGTAGCATGTAGTAGACACAAAGTCGTGCTCTCCCAAAGGTAGGGAGCCTATTTTTTATAACTGCTAACATGAAGACCAGGCACAAAAGTAGAGCGGGGTCGTAGCTGTCCAAACAATGTCTGTGATTGGCAAATGATACAATTGATATATCACTTGAACAATGCCCCTTTCCCTAATCCCTATCCCAGCGGGACAAATCTATTGTTTTCTTAGCGAATCACAGACATCGTTTGGACAAGTGCAGGACTACCCCAAAAGTAACAAACAAACTTTTTTTTCTGCAGGTCTGATGGTAACATCAGCTTTGCTGTATCATGTGTTGAATTTCTTCCATCTCACCATTGATATCAGGAATGTCTGTGTTTTTCTGGCTCCGTTGTTTTCGTCGTTCACAACACTTGTTACGTATCACCTCACTAAAGAACTCAAGGTAAGTCGGCTTGTCAAAATGTCTTGTAGTAAGAACATGAAGGCAGGAAAACAGAAATACATGATCAAGTCAAAAATATAATGTTCCAGCAGCTGGCAATTTTGCCACCTACAACAAAATATCTGCTACCTACTTTACACCAAACTTTATTAACAACAACTACGAGGTCTCCTCTAGTTCAAATTGTAACCAAAACATAATACAATTTCTTGTGAATCGAAAATCAAACCTTGCATGCTGAGCGACAGGGTTACTGGGTCCTTGGAACACCTTGAGCATTATGTGGGAAAATAAGCCATGTGAATGGTCAGTGGTGAATGCTCTTGCAGTTACAAACAAGATGGTGTCCAAACAGCTTGTGGCCTCTGCTGCCTACTACTCTAACCTACTACTCAAACATTTTGACTGGGCTGGTTACATGTAGAGGGCAACACGCAAGGGCCAGAGTTGTTAGCAAAGTCCAGTCTGAAGTAGTTCCCAAAATCACCAGATGCTGGCACATTTGATAGGGCTGTAAGCATGGCCCACCTGGTGAGTGGATATGTTGCAGGTAAAAACCGGTCTCAGGTTAGATCATTGTTCAATCTAGGTTAAATGTGTACCAGTATTCAATCTAGGTAAGTTAACTCTAACCCCAGCGCAAAGCTACATTAACTCTTAACACAAAGTTAACCGTAGCTAACTCTAACACAAAGTTAACCCTAGCTAACTCTAACACAAAGCTAACCCTAGCTAACTCTACCCAAGCTAACTCTAACACAAAGCTAACCCCAGCTAACTCTAATACAAAGCTAACCCTAGCTAACTCTAACACAAAGCTAACCCTAGCTAACTCTACCCAAGCTAACTCTAACACAAAGCTAACCCCAGCTAACTCTAATACAAAGCTAACCCTAGCTAACTCTAACACAAAGCTAACCCTAGCTAACTCTTATACAAATTTAACCCTAGCTAACTCTAATACAAAGCTAACCCCAGCTAACTCTAATACAAAGCTAATCCTAGCTAACTCTAACACAAAGCTAACCCTAGCTAACTCTAATACAAAGCTTACCCTAGCTAACTCTAACACAAAGCTAACCAACACAGCACCACCTACATGTATATTTGTGCTTAGGGTAATGGTTAGCTTTGTGCTAGGGTTAGGGTTAGCTTACCTAGATTGAATACTGGGTACACATTTAACCCGTTCACTCCCAGAGTCAATTATGGAGACATATCATGTAGTGTAGTTCTAACTTTTGAGTCTGTGGATGAAATCCTATGGCGTGACCATTCAAATGAAACCTCTTCAGCAGTACTTTTGCATGGTACCATTTGTTCTAACTTTTGAGTCTGTTGATGAAATCCTATGGTGTGACCATTCAAATGAAACCTCTTCAGCAGTGCTTTTGCATGGTACCATTTGTTCTAACTTTTGAGTCTGTGGATGAAATCCTATGGTGTGACCATTCAAATGAAACCTCTTCAGCAGTACTTTTACATGGTACCATTTGTTCTAACTTTTGAGTCTGTGGATGAAATCCTATGGTGTGACCATTCAAATGAAACCTCTTCAGCAGTACTTTTGCATGGTACCATTTGTTCTAACTTTTGAGTCTGTGGATGAAATCCTATGGTGTGACCATTCAAATGAAACCTCTTCAGCAGTCCTTTTGCATGGTACCATTTGTTCTAACTTTTGAGTCTGTTGATGAAATCCTATGGTGTGACCATTCAAATGAAACCTCTTCAGCAGTACTTTTGCATGGTACCATTTGTTCTAACTTTTGAGTCTGTGGATGAAATCCTATGGTGTGACCATTCAAATGAAATCTCTTCAGCAGTACTTTTACATGGTACCATTTGTTCTAACTTTTGAGTCTGTGGATGAAATCCTATGGTGTGACCATTCAAATGAAACCTCTTCAGCAGTACTTTTGCATGGTACCATTTGTTCTAACTTTTGAGTCTGTGGATGAAATCCTATGGTGTGACCATTCAAATGAAACCTCTTCAGCAGTACTTTTGCATGGTACCATTTGTTCTAACTTTTGAGTCTGTGGATGAAATCCTATGGTGTGACCATTCAAATGAAACCTCTTCAGCAGTACTTTTGCATGGTATCATTTTGTTTTTCAATGTTTTAAAAAAATTGGGATTTTTCTTGAATTTTGACATTTGGCACCCTTGGGGGTTAACCTATATTGAATACTGATTCAACCTGAGAATATATTTAACCTGCAATAGGGTCCTTGGGTTTTAAGGGGCTTCTTCATTTGGCAGCCATCCCCTTGGTAGAGGGACTGTCAACATGACTGGCCAATTCTCACAACCCAGCCGTAAGCCTCCACACCAGAGAAGCCACATTGGCAGTGGGGAGAACTTGCAAACAGATGCACCTAAGCAAGCTAAATTGGCCTTGAAATGTCATTATTTTGAAAGTACATTGAGCTGATGATAGTAAGAGTGTCCTGTGCCCATGCAAACGATAAAACTGCTGACTGCTTCAACATCTTGGTCCCAGGGGTGGCACTCTGTATATTTTTGGGTGGTGTGTGCTGCTGGGACTCTGAAACCCTTACCCTATACCAGACCATGTTCAGTTGATTTTGCAACCCTGTACTAGACTAGACAATGAAAATCCCTACCCTATCCCAGACTTGCTATCTAGAACGATAGTGTTTTTCATTGAAACCATCTGTCAACAACTGTTGCTGTGATGATTTTATTTCTGTTTAGGGAAGTCCTCTTTCTCTATTATTTTTTCCTCCGACTTTTAATTTCTCTTCTAGACTTACACTGTAATTCTTTATACCACTGATGAGTTTCCCAGTAAATGATATCCTATTCTGGACCAAAACTCTCTGATTTCTATACCGTATCCCAGACTAAACTGCTTGGAAACCATACCCTTCATAGCAGCACATACCGATATGGCTTATATATGAGGGTACAACCCCCCCCCCCCCCCCCCATATACCCATATAGCTTATATGTGAGAGTACCCCTCCCCCTCCCCCTCCCCCCCTCCTGGGATCCAGGCATTCCTAGTTATTGTCATTCATTAAACATTTTAAATTTAAGTGTTTAATTGTGGTTAGGAATACGACTCAGTGCTGTTCTCTTAGAAGTGTCCGCTTATAGGAGGAACCTGTTAGTGGAGATTGAACTATAGTTGGGTTCTGTTTGTTTATTTTGTTATTTTTTCTTCAGGATGCTAGTGCTGGATTAGTTGCTGCCGCTATGATTTCCATTGTCCCTGGTATGATATTTCAATTTATTTATTTATTTTTTTTTTTCTTATATGATTTCACCACCAAAAATGGATTCTTGTCCAATATTTTGATATATTAAAATTCTTACTTGGCCATGAGGCTTAGGGAGGGATCAATAATTAATTTTCAATTTTAGTATTTTCAGTTTTTATTCTCAATTTGCAACAACATGGATGTGATATTTAGTCATAATTTCTTTTGTTTATATTTCCCTAAGCTTTGAATTCAAGTTAGAATATTATTTTAACATATTATAGTTGGCCTATTACCTGTACATGTAAGAACAATGGAACAGATCACTGTCTTAAAATCGTCATCTGTTGCTCTGTTGTCAGGTTACATCTCTCGTTCTGTTGCTGGATCATATGACAACGAAGGCATTGCCATCTTCTGCATGCTGCTGACCTATGCCCTTTGGATCAAATCTGTAAAGACAGGCTCACTTTTCTGGTCGACCATGTGTGCCCTGGCCTACTTCTACATGGTAAGTGATCTGAAACCTTATGATATCTCCTTGCCATATTTATTTCTACTTACCCGAGAGATGATACACATCAAAATTCTCTCAACTGACATCAACTTTTCCACTTCTACCGTAACATGAATCAAGTTCAAAGTTGAAAAAAAATCAAAAATTTTGAAATTATTTCACTTTGCAAGATATGCTCCCAGTACAAGTGCTCTGTGTTCATGGGGCATTTTACATAGGAAATGATAAAACATGTTGATACTTAAGCCACTTTGGAATATAAAAAAAGAACTTACGTAAGAAGTGCAAGAAGCACTAACCTTTGTAAGCACTGCTCTTATGTTTTTTAAATTTCTGCATGCTTATATTACTCAACAGTGTACTCGGTTGTTTTTTTTTTGTCACAATAAAAGTGATGCTTTGTTTTTCAGGTTTCTTCCTGGGGTGGTTATGTGTTTCTGATCAACTTGATTCCTCTCCATGTGTTGGCTTTGATGGTGACTGGAAGGTTCTCACACAGAATCTATGTTGCATACTGCACCGTGAGTACAAGTTTGATTTTTTGTAAAAAAAAATACCAATAATAACTTCACCTCATAGAATTTTACCATACTGTGTTAATACTTCTGCATAAATACAAAATGTACATAGTGCAGCTCAAAGTTTCATTTCAATGATGTTTTGTTTTTCTCTGTATTCAGGTTTACTGTTTGGGAACCATTTTGTCAATGCAGATCTCATTTGTTGGTTTCCAGCCAGTCCAGTCTAGTGAACACATGGCTGTAAGTTCCATTCTCCATGCTAAGCTTTGTTACAGTTGTACCTTGTCACTTTTGTCTAATCGTTTTCTTTTTGAGCTCAAAATTCACCATCTTTTTTCTAATAAAAAATTCACCATCTGACATAATTGTTCTCCTCATATGATGCTTCAATGGCAGGGTTGTCCCTAACAGCCGGCAGCCGGCAGAATTAACCGGCTACTTCGGTCGTTTGTGCCGGCTACTTTTGTGATAAATATATATTTGTAAAGACAAATTATTTGTTTCTTTACTGGTGCTATCCGGCTACTTAGAAAGTTTTGCCAGCTACTTGAAAAGTTGTGGACAACCCTGCAATGGTGCTGAAACTACAGTATCAGTATGCAGTATGCCATTTACAGTTGAACCTAGTAAAATGCATTAGCTCCTTCTATGTCCTTATTGGCTCAGTTGAGGTCCAACCGGTTATCAGAAGGCATGGTATAGTTTCCCATCGAGGACTCACATTATTTCTTTGTCCCGACACTTGTAACATAGATTACTTTCATCTTGTAGTTAAAAGCAATGTTGTATTTATAGTATCACTGATATGACTAATTGTCATTCTCTGCAGGCTTTTGGTGTGTTTGGTCTTTGCCAGATCCATGCATTTGTAGATTACGTCCGTTCTCGCATGCCCAAAGAACATTTCCAACTTCTGTTCAAGACCATGGTCGTTATTGCAGCCGTTGGCGTCACAACCGTGGGTGGCATCCTGACCTTCACTGGTAAAATCTCACCCTGGACCGGACGTTTCTACTCCCTGTTGGATCCATCTTACGCCAAGAACAACATCCCCATCATCGCCTCCGTTTCTGAACATCAGCCGACTACATGGTCTTCATTCTACTTTGATCTGCAGTTGATGGTGTTTATGTTTCCTGTCGGGTTGTACTACTGCTTTTATAAGCTCACTGATGCCAATATTTTCATCATCATGTATGGCGTTACCAGCATCTATTTTGCTGTAAGTAGAGACAAGTCCTTGTAAATACAACAAAAGGGTTGCAGTAGATTGCTTGGCACGACTTTACCTTACCAGTATTCCATTTAACTTTCAAAGGCAGGGAGTCCATGAATAATTTTAAGGGGTCAACAGGTTGTGGATCTATCTAAATCTTCTCAAGTTAGCCATTTGATTTGTCAGGTCAGGAAGCCAGCCTTGTCAGGTTTTTGACCCGAGACCCCTCTCTTATCTGGAACACTGCTTACCTATGAATTTCTTTATTTCAGGGTGTGATGGTTCGTCTGATGTTGGTGTTGGCCCCTGTGGCTTGTATCCTGTCTGGAATAAGTGTATCTACTGTCCTCACGACCTACATGAAGGTAAAACATGGGTTCTTCCTCTCATTTTTAATTTGTGAATATGTGAAGCATATTCATAGTTTTTTTTTAGTTCTTAATTTTTAGTTCTTAGTTTAGGTGTCACCAATATTATTAGCTCAATTGAAGAATTGAGCTAGAAGGTTTTTTTGATATATGAATCAAGTTGATTGATTGATTGATTTAAGCGAGTTATGACAGTTTCAGACAAAATTCACTCAAAAATTCACTCAAAAAAATTCACTTAAAATTGAGCCCCTGATATGTAATGGTCAGCTGCCTTACCCATGAGGACAGCATTGAAGGGAGGGGAGGGGAGGGTGGGGAGTTGGAGACAGGGAGTAGTGTGTCATGGTTGGCTGGGGGCGTAAAGAGCTTATGTCGAATTTTGAATAATTTTAATCTCAAATAATTATTGGTTTTTTTTTTAGCCAAACAAGCATTCTACAACTAAAATAATGTTCAGTTAAAGGCCCACCTTCACCCAAAAGACGCTGCAGTCGTTTGTTTTTGTTTTGAAATGCTCCATTGTTCATACGCGTGATCTGATTGGCTGCACGCACTCAAGCGTGAATTTCGTGTTACATGAAATTCAGCGCAGAAAGTGATCACGGCGCGCACAGCATTTTGGGTGAAGGTGGGTCTTTAACATGAGTTGAAGTAAAAGCCTCCACTTCTCTTACGGTTGTTTTATTTTATTTTATTAGAACCTGGATGTTTCTCGCCGTGACCGTAAGACAGCAAAGAAGGCAGACCCAACTTATCCTATTAAGAATGAAGTCGCTACAGCCATGGTGGGACTCATGTCATTACTTCTTATCACCTACACATTCCATTGTACCTGGGTCACCTCCGAAGCTTATTCTTCGCCATCAATCGTGCTTTCGGCCAAGCAACACGACGGCTCCCGAGTCATCTTCGACGATTTCCGTGAAGCTTACTACTGGCTCCGACAAAACACCCCTGAGGTATATAGTGGTAGTTTTTCTCAACCTCGTTCCCAGAGCTTTTCCGTTTTCAAAGTAGCGCTGCGGGAGTAGAAAACCTGTGATCAAGGATGCCAAAATAATCCAAAAATCCTGGCGTATTTTGTCAAGTTAAAACGCTTAGAACTTTTTTGGTAAACTTTCAAAACGTTTAGTAAATTGACAGTGTATTGGCAATATATTGAACTTTTGACAGTGAAAATGACGACCTTAACTTTTAAGTACTTTGCTTAACTTTTGCAAATTTCTCTCGTTTGACCGCGGTTAAGACCAGGAGTTTCACGAGTGACTAAATACAGGAATTGCACCGACGAGCGGTTTGAGTGAAAACATACGTTTGGTGTGTGGGTGTTCATTCTCGCGGGCTCAAAAACTTGATTTCATTTAAGACTTTTACTGTGGTGCAATCCCTGTATTTAGCCGCTTGTGGAGTTTCTACGTCCGCCATTTTGAAAATAGAGAGGCCCTGGAGACGAGGTTAAATTTTTCTGTCCGTTCAAAAATTTAAAACAAACTTCAAGGTGGTATGATTTCTTGTCGAACTCTTATTTAAAGAAAAAATTGCCAAAATAACGTGACCTCGCCCCTTTAGTTAATAGCGAGACACAGTGCTTTTCACTGGAGTGTTGTAAAACCAAAACCAAGATAAGTCACTCTGACCAATCACAACAGATGCAGACAATCCAATGAACCAATCAGAACGCGAAGTAAATACATGCAGCCGGCGCCAAGCACGGGAAAACGCGTGCGAGCAAGTCACGATTGGTTTTGGTTTTACTTCTGATTGGTAGAGAAAGTGGCGCGAGATTTTTTAGCCAATCACAAAGCCTAAGAATGTGAAACCCAAGCAATAGCAAAATTACTTTGGATACTCAATTGAAAACCGCTCTATTTATTTTGAATTTAACAGGACTCGAAGGTGATGTCGTGGTGGGATTACGGCTATCAGATCACAGCCATGGCCAATCGAACTATATTAGTGGATAATAACACGTGGAACAACACGCACATCTCCAGGGTTGGACAGGTAAGACAACGTAATAATCACGTGGATCTCCTAATAAGGTAAAACAAATGACGTGTACAAAAGTTGGATAGGTAAAGGCCGATTTACACCGTACAACTTTGTCGCATGCAGTCAGGGGAAAATTGTATACAACTCACATCACATAACATTGTATCTGGGCTACGATTGTCGTAGGGTTTTAAAAATTGTTGCAAAATCCTACAACGTTTTTTGTGTTACATGCAACAGATGTGAGCGAGTTGTAGGCTGATTTAGACGACGCGATTCGTGTTGTATGTATGGCGTGAGCAGGTTGCAAGCGATAGTTGAAGACAAAAGTTGTGCCGTCTAAATCAGCCGTAAGACAACGTAATAATCACGTGCATCTCCTAATAAGTTCAAACAAATGACGGCAATAACACGTGTAAGACAACATGATCACGTGCATCTCCTAATATGGTAAAATTTATGATGACAAGTGGCACACTGACCATGCACGCTAGCAACACGGCAATTTTGAAATAATCGCTAGTTGCATCTAGTTTTCAAGGCCTTTTAATACAATCTAACTGGTTATGAAACGTAACATTAAAATTCAGTCATTTAGCATTGTCATTTAGCAGGAGGAAACTAAGAAACCTAGCAAGATGTTTAACACACGATGACTTACAAACAAAACCTTTGAACCTTAAACCTTGCTTTTCTTTGGCGATATCAGAACAGCGCACCTTAATTTTGTATTACAGAAGAACAGTTTCATAACATAAATTTATTCATTTATTTATTTTATCTTTTCACAAGTCCATATCTAGTACCTACACTCCTATATTGCATGGTTTGTAGGCCTCGCTTGTGGACGACATCAAAGCCTTGAAGCCAAACTTTTAAAGTCCTTTCATGACTTGTTCATTTGGTCTCTTGATTTAAGGCAACATTCTCATCTTTTCTTACCTAGACAAAAGAATCCTCATTTTCTCACACAGCTAGGCGAACAAGAAATGCAGAGCTAAAATACGAGCACAGCCCTCTTTACCTATAGAGATATGAGATAATTCGTTGTTTTGATGTTGTTCTGCCGTTTCTGATTTCAGGCCATGGCATCGAGCGAAGACAGGGCTTACGAGATCATGCGAGAACTGGACGTAAATTATGTCCTGGTGATTTTTGGTGGCCTGACTGGGTACGCCTCGGATGGTGAGTACTGCACACTTAACTCCAATGCAGCTACGAATTTCTTGAAAGACATAAAGCGCCCTCCCCTCCCCCCTTCACTTTTTATTACGATTTTTTTTTACTCGGCCCAATCCTTCCAGTTTGACTCTACGCTCATTGCTCATCCGCCACCAAATTACGCTTGCACTGCAGGCTCATAGGGTTGTTTTCAATTGAGTGCCGTTAAACCAAAACCAAAACCAAAGTAATCACTCTGACCAATCACAATGGACGCAGGCAATCCAATGAACCAATCAGAACTGGAAGCAAATACTGGTAGCCGACTCCAAGCGCGGGAAAACGCGTGCGAGCAAGTCACGATTGGTTTTGGTTTTACTTCTGATTGGTTGAGAAAGTGGCGTGAGATTTTTTAGCCAATCACAAAGCTTAGCAATGCAAAACCAAAGCAATTGCAAAATTACTTTCGACACTCAATTGAAAAGCGCTCTAAAATGGTGGTAAATCTATTTAATGATGTTAGTCAAACAAGGCTCTTTCTACATCTATATTTCTTAGCCAGTCGAAAAGCAAAAACTATGCAACTACGCATTCCATTTATCGGCTTTCTGTGCATGTCTTTAGGGGCTTCACAGATCCCCCCTCCCCCACTCCCGCTCCCCGCCTCTCGTAGCTTTAAAGGGAACACCGACTGCTTTGCGGTGTGGTGATGGGCTATTAATCGAGGAGCCACAATGAGTTTTATTTTACCCACTGTTCTCCTCGTTGCAGACATCAACAAGTTTTTGTGGATGGTTCGAATTGGCGGCAGCACAGAGAAGGGCCAGCACATCAAGGAACATGATTACTACACCTCCACTGGCGAGTTCCGTATCGATAAGGGTGGCTCCCAAGTCCTGCTCAACTGCCTCATGTACAAAATGTGCTACTATCGCTTTGGCTCCGTCTATACCGAGCAGGGTGAGCACAGGTTTTGTTTATTGCTCCCCTACCGCTTCCTCCCTGGTGCAGAATTTGTCTAGAAGATTTGCAGTGTTACACGCCACTTACTTCAGTCGGTTTTGGCACCAAATTGATAACGTTTTTACTTTGATATAAGTGATTTATGTCCGTACAGGTTTTCAGTTTTTCATGTTTGAGAAAAAGCTACCCAATAAGCACCATTCTTTAATTTCAAAATTAGATTAACTCCTATGTACTTTTTAACCCTTTAAGCCCTAAGAGTGAGCAGCATCAAATTTCTCCCTGTAATATCAATGCCTTATCAATCAAAAAGGTCATGAGAATTAAGGACATGATCACACAAGATGAATTCTCTTGATACATAAACAATTTCTCCCCACTTCTCCTATAGGAAATGTATAGGGATAAGAAATGAGAATTTAAATATTGATATTAGGGCTTAAAGGGTTAACTCGTGAATACGCGAAATGTTGAACGAGTTATAACAGTTGGAGACAAAATTCACTCGATCGGAGTCCGCGATATTTAATGGTCACCTGCCTTATCCATGGGGACGGCGTTGTCGCGTTGAAACCTAGGTACTTGGTGTATCCCTGATCATAATGTATGGTACTTCATGTATCCCTTATTGTAATGTATTTAGATATATTGCAGTGTAATTTAGGGTCGGATTACAGTACAGTAGGGTTGAAGCACTGATTTTAGTATTTAGGGTTAAGCACTGATTCCAGTATTTCCAATGTATCGAAAGGGTTAGTTCTTATATATGGTCTGGGCTAGCAGCATATTATCTTATATCCCTTAAAAATTACAATTTTCGGCAGCTAGTCCTCGATGGTGTAGTGGATAGTGTGCATGGAGTAGATCATACGGCCCGGGTTCGATTCCCCATTCTGCTGTTTTTATCTTCTTTTTCTACTGAAATAAAAACTAAGTGTTTAAATACAAAATAATAAGGGATACACCAAGTATATACCCGTTGAAAGGAGGGGAGGGTGTGGAGTTTGATGCAGAGGGTTGGGTGTTGGGTTGGTGGAGCAAATCGCCTAGGGGAGTGGGGTCTCCGACAGTTTCGAATTTACGAGTTGGCTCATAGGAGCCTTTAATTTGTTGTTTTGTCACTATTATGTATTATGTTCTTTTTCTTTAGGAAAACCAACTGGTTATGATCGTGTGCGTAATGCTGAGATCGGAAACAAGGTATTTCAATTTTGTTTTAGCTTCAGCTTTGTAAATTTCTAAGACAAAGTAACCACAGTAATCTCCGAGGAGTCAGGGCCAATAACAGCAACTGAAAAAGAAAACGTTTGCCGATGTAAAGCGCGGGAAAACATATTACTGGTGCCAACGCGGAAAAATCGTGCAACTGGTGCCAAGCGCGGGAAAACATGTAACCGGAGTCAAGCGCGGGTAAACGTGCAACCGGTGATAAGCGCGGGAAAATGTGCAATCGGTGCCAAGAGCGAAAAAACATGTAACTGGTGCCAAGCGCGGGGAAACGTGAAATCGGTGACAAGTGCGGGAGGAGTTGCATCATCAAATGACGGTTGCTTTTTGAAATGTGTGATTGGCTGAGAAAACAAGAGTTAGCTTTGATTGATTAGTTTCCACCAATAACGTCTGGAGTTCAGCAAACGCATTTTTTTTTGGTACGTGTTTATTCGTGCAATATATTGACCGACAATTTTTTATTTTTTTTATCTTGTAGGAATTCGAGCTGGACGTGTTAGAGGAAGCTTACACCACCGAGCACTGGCTTGTTAGAATCTACAAAGTAAAAGATCTGGAAAACAGAGGCTCCTAGAGTTCACAAGCTGATTTTTTAATACTAGTATTACTTAAGATGCTTATGCGTCAAGATTTCAAGTGCACTAGTTGTTAAACAATTTTTGAGCAACGAGTGAATAAAAACTTTAATTTAACAATTGTGTACTTGTTGTATTTTTTGCTTTGATTTGCCGCTTTGAAAACTTCTCATCGATATACATTCAGACTAGCAGTTCATGTGAGTTGAAGCTCACTTTGGAGTTTGTTTTTGAAAACTTTGTGACCAATAAATGCACATGAAAGCTGCTGAGCAGTACTTTCCTGTGGTACTGTTTATTATGCTGTACAAGGTGGTTCTAACTTTTGAGTATGTGAATGAAATCTGAAAGTGTGTGTGTATACTGAGCAGTACTTTTCTGTAGCACTTTTGATTGTGTTTTACAAGGTGGTTTTAACTTTTGAGCCTGTGAATGGAGTCCTTAAATGTGAGCTAGCGTATACAAGATGGTTCTATCATGTAATCCTTGAAACTTGTTGTATGTGTGGTTCAAATTGTTTAATCCGCGAATGAAAGGGATAGCTCCTAAAAACTACTTTCTTGTACTATTATATTTTTTTAGAAATTGGGATTTTTGTTTGTAGTTTTAGAGTATTTTAAAATTAGTTTTTAAATTACATTTTTTTTCCATTTTTTAAAAACTGAAATCGTCACCGCGATGGCGTAGTTTCCTAAGTTATTCTAAAGAAAAATGTTCGTTAACGCCATAAGTGCTGAAGCGTACCACGAAATCCCATCTGTTTGTTGATAATTATTCCAAAACGTCCAATCCATTAGATTCCAGCCTCCAGTGATAGTGTAGACAGCTCTTAACGGTGCCATTGTAAAGTGGGCGACGTCATGGGAAGGCCAGGTGGCATAGCACGACACCAGAATACCGTCAACCAGCAGCGTTCCTTGCATTGTTAAGGGAGCGTACACTCCTATCTCTGTTACCATGGAGATTCGAGTTACCACTTTATATGCAGAGGCGCTCCCATTTAACGTGTGCAGCAAGTTTCCGAGTTTAATTTCCGATGCAAATACCGCTGAAATTGGGGCTATAGAATTTTCCTTCCGAAAAATGAGATGTTGTGGCGATAAAATTACGGCGTTTCCTCCGCTGGTTTCGACTTGGTAAAATTCAGCCTTTGTATTTTTTTCCCTGTGTAGGAAAGCGATCACTTTGCTTTCAGCGGTTTCTCCATTCATACCCAGTGTCCTCACCTTGTCGCCAACACGCAGCTGCCTCATACTGATGTTTGCACCCGACTCCAGCGTCACGCGAGAATTGGCGGGAAAACACAAATGGCGCGGCTGCCCACAGGGCGCACAAACCGGCAAATCTAGAAAAGAAAAATGCAGAATATTCAGTAAATAAACCCCTTCTGGCGGCAAATGCAACCTCGTTAATAAGCTCTCTCCCATTTGGCGGCCGATGTTTAGGACAATATTTCAACCATGGGCATTATCAAATACCAAGATACCAACGAGTCGAAAACAAAGGTTTATTTATTTCATAACTCTCCAATTAACGCTTTCTTCTCCGCAGAGGCTTTTTGGGGATTGGGGAGAGGGAAATATAAAGCGGGGGGGGGGGGGGGGGGGGCTGGAGAGAGAATAACGCAAGCGCCTGCGCGCGCTCTTTCTTCCCTTTCTCGCTTCTTTCAAGGAGCTTCTACGAAGAAAGTTTGAAACGAACTTTATTGACTTTTGTTTAAAAAAATGGGGTGTTTGTACAAAAAATGGGGTTTTTGAATTGACGCCAAATTTCAACCCCCGTGTCAATGCCCCTTTAAATGGAAATGCCTTTTGTTGCCATAGATACAAAATACCTTTTGTTGCCATAGATACAGAATGAAGAGGTTGTGTTGTAAAACAAAAGCAAAATTGAGCAGATTTGACGCTCACCATAATCTTTAAACTTGTAAACAAAATTCGCGCCAGATTTTCCGACGCCACTATCGCAATCCACTGATACCCCATCTCGCTGGTAAGTTGTCTCGGCCCCGGTACCGCTCCAACACGCGGTATAAAACTGGATCCCAAAGACCTTGAATCCTTTCTCCCTTGCTTTCTCCGCGCATGCCCTGACGATTTTGTTAATATCTTTCCGATCGATAGTGTCTCGGAAGTCGGTTATCAGTTCAGGAAGTGGTCGTGGTTTCACGTAGGAGTCTCGATAACAACCAACTGGCTCGATTGTCCATAAACTTGCTAAGAGGGTAAAAATTGTAAATAAACGTTTAAAAGCACGATATAACCCACCATATGAAAATATGGTTCACCCACCGGGGAAGAATCGAACCTCGGTCTCCTGCTTACAAGGCAAACGTGATCATCACTGCACCACAGGTTAACCAACAGACGAGATCATCACTGCACCATAGCAAACCAACAGGGACGAGATCATTACTACACCACAGGCAAACCAACAGAGATAGTAGGTGAAATAACGAAACAATTCCCAGTCAATTCTGTGGTTAGTGTGTAAATGGTGCTTAGCAATGTAATAAGGCTTGTGCATGATGTTGTCACCAGCTCAAATTTCATCACCAGCCTCGTTTGTACGAAATTCCTTGCAAACCTTTGACAAGCTCACGTTGTTTTAAATTAGGTTTTATTTTTTAACTTTGCTCCTTTGAGAATACATTGGTGAGTTTGGTTGTTCACCATTTACCAAAAAATCCGGAAATTTCGGTTGGAATGTCGATAGGAAGGCTAATTTGGTCTTCCCGAACGGAAAATTTCCGGATTAAACGGGATTTCTTGAAAGGTAGTCCAAATTTCCCAACGGAATTTCTAAACGGAAAATGTACGTTCCATTTGCACCTTGCCACTATTTCCAGGCCTTTTGGCTTTTATGCGTACCTATCGGAAATGGCCGTGAAAATGGAACACGCACATCCCATGGAAATTTCCATTCGGGGCTTTGATGCGTCCCATTTACTGCAATCTTCGACCAACCGGTTTTTCCGATTAAATGGTAAACAATCATCGTCACACTTCAAAGCGAGGCTTGGGTTGAAATTAGCGAGTCTGACGTAAACATGCATAAGGGCTATTGTCAACATTGCCATTTTTCGTCGCCCTTTGCGTTTAGTAAGTCGTAATGTTGAAAATTATTGATACGAAAACTAATAAAGCAAGGCTGACTGTACAACTGGGATTATAATATTCTTTCCAATATTTTGTCAGGCATGGCCTGACTTCTTCTTTTTCTTCTTCTTCTTTCCTGAAGAAGTCAGGCCATGCCTGACGAAATATTGGAAAGAATATTATAATCCCAGTTGTACAGTCAGCCTTGCTTTATTAGTTTTCGTATTTATATTAAATTTGCTGACTGGATCCACCAGGATCCGACGCTTTTGCATTGTCTGTTAGCCCTTGCAGATATTTCCAAAGTGTTTAAAATTATTGACAGTCTCGTCGATGTAAGTGGCATGCAGTTGCAGCATAGTTTGATTTTGTACTGGCTGCTTCTTGTCTGTCGCTAGGTTCGTCGTTGTCTTTGACGTTTGTTAGTACAGTAGTTGTCGTAACATGGTTATCGTTTTGTGAACGACACGGATACTCTGACGGATACCGTAAGATCAAACAAGAGAAGCTAGGATCCATACAATAGTCTCGGTACTGCACTTGATATAGGGTATTCAATGTTGCTGTGGTATTAGTTTCAGGGCCGCAGCCAGTATGAGGCAAACCGAGGCACTTGCCTCAGTCACGATCCCAGTGTTTTGTTTAAACGTAGTCATCATAAAGACCCTAATAGCTAGGCGGGGAATTTAACCATGGATATTGCCGCAGTCCTTATTTTTTTCTGGCTACAGCCCTGAGTTTGGTGTTCGTTGTCAGTGTTATACGTAAGTTATACAAATTAAAGCGACCGCCTTTCCTTAGTGATTTCTTGTCATTAAAACATCTCATAACGGCCACCTCTTCAAGTCAAACACCTTTCCTGGCGTTTAAATTTCGGCGGTTGCTTACAAGAAGTTCCCGCAATGTATCAAAAACTGGATAGCCTTACTATTTGATGCCGTCGAAGACGTTGAAACAGTTGTGTTCCCTTGGGGAGTAGTAGTAATAGGGAATTTAGTTGTTGAACTGCTACTTGACGATGTCTTTGGAGTTGTGTTCCTTTGGGGGATAGGGGCAATTGTCGTTGTTGAACTGCTGCTGGGCAATGCAGTCGTATTCCCTTGGGGGGGAGGGGCAGTTGTCCTTGTTGAGTTAGTCTCCGGCGCTTTGGAACCAGGGGTAGTGTATGCGGGGTGTGGCCAAGGTAGCGGTGTTTCAATAAAGCCTTGCTCAGTACCAGGCGTCGGTGTGCTGGTGTTTTGCGCGACTGGGAAAGAAGGAACTTTTACCCCAATCTTGATGTGGGTCGACAGGAAATTCTGACGCTTCTGCGGGAGGTCACCTTTTTAATTTGTATCAAAGAAAAAATGTTGACAGTTACCACAGTGAAAAAATGTAAGTCTGTTGAAAGTGGTTTTCAATTGAGTGTTTAAAATTTTCGGTAAGAGAAAACTAAAAATTAATCAAAGGGCTCTAAGAGCCATCTCGTGAATTTGAAACAACGTAAGGTTAAGTCCACAGATCGGTTTTAATTTTCCATACTGAGTTTGAAGTGTGAATGTGAATCTGAATTTGAAGTGTGAATGTGAATGTGAATGTGAATCTGAGTGTGAATCTGAAAAAACGTAAGGTTAAGTCCACAGATCGGTTTTAATTTTCCATACTGAGTTTGAAGTGTGAATGTGAATCTGAGTTTGAAGTGTGAATGTGAATGTGAGTGTGAATCTGAAACAACGAAAGGTTAAGTCCACAGATTGGTTTTAATTTTCCATACTGAGTTTGAAGTGTGAATGTGAATCTGAGTTTGAAGTGTGAATGTGAATGTGAATGTGAGTGTGAATCTGAAACAACGTAAGGTTAAGTCCACAGATCGGTTTTAATTTTCTATACTGAGTTTGAAGTGTGAATGTGAATCTGAGTTTGAAGTGTGAATGTGAATGTGAATGTGAATGTGAGTGTGAATCTGAAACAACGTAAGGTTAAGTCCACAGATCGGTTTTAACTTTCCATACTGAGTTTGAAGTGTGAATGTGAATCTGAGTTTGAAGTGTGAATGTGAATGTGAATGTGAGTGTGAATCTGAAACAACGTAAGGTTAAGTCCACAGATCGGTTTTAATTTTCCATACTGAGTTTGAAGTCAAAGAATTAAAGAGTAAAACAGATTTTATAAAACATCCAAGCGTGACATAAATATGCATTGTGTAAAACGAGACTGTCGAGACAAATGAATGACGTAACACTGGGGAATCAAAAACAGTTTACATGTGAGTGATTAATCGAGTGAAAATCACTAAGGTGCGGGATTGCAGAAAACTAGTTTAATGAGATGGAAATCATATTTCTATCTCATTGAATAACAATACATCCCATTGTATCAGGCTTCGTTCTAAAAAAACTGAATTAATTTTCTGCAATCCTGCACCTCACTCATGAAATGCGACTAAAAGGGTCCAGGATAGTCAATAAACAAGATATGGACAACATTTGGGTTGCGTTCCCTTTAGTCAACCTTAATCCGGATTTCGCTATCGAAAATTCGATTTTCCGTTCTATTTAGGGACAAATCAATCTTGATTAAAATATATACGATCCACGTTAGGAGGCGGATCCGGTTCAGATGGTATCTGAATCTGGTTTCAGATTGTGCGTTCCATTCGGCAAACGTAGCACGATCAGTAAAGAGCTCAGAGGCCCTTCGCAGCGAGTCCTCAGATCGGGATCGATCGATCTTTTTTCAGACCGTTTTGTTCCATCTAACATGAATGAACATTGAATGAACTTGCCCCAGACTATCTTCAATGTCTCTTCACTCAACGTCACGTTAATGATTATAACTTAAGAAATCTTGAAGGAAAGCTTTCGCTGCCCAAGCCAAATACTAATTACCTAAAACGAAGTTTTTGCTACAGCGGGGCCTGTTTGTGGAACAAGTTGCCCCAAGATTTAAAAAGCGTTTGTTCTATTGGGCAGTTTAAGCGGGGTATTAAGAAAGTATCTGAGATATCGGATTCCCACACGGCAATCATGTAAAGCAGTTGTACTAGTTTTAATTTTTAACGATTAACTTAACTGATGATTCTCCGTGTTTAAATAAAGATTTACATTACATTACATTACAAAATGAAAACAATCTGGATGTCTAAAAGAAACGTTGCCTTGATGTGGTGTGTAAACTTAAATGGCTGTTTGTTGTCATTTTTCGTTCGCTTACTAAATCAACGATTAAGTTCCATATACATCCTTATATTTTTCGACAAAGTGGTCTGCTCCTGAGCCCGGACCACCTGTGGTTATCCTTGACAAGTTGAGCTGGTGTACATGAATACCAATCTTCCTTGACAAGTTTAGCTGGTTTTACATGAATACCAAACCAATCTTCCTTGACAAGTTTAGCTGGTGTACATGAATAACAACCTTCCTTGATAAGCTTTCCCGACGACAGCAAGACAGCTGCGTGCACAGGAGTAAGCTTTCTTGACAAGTACATAAATACCAATCTTCCGTAACTTCAAGCTTTCTTCAGGGTAACAGCAAGAAAGCTTCGTGCGCATGAGCAAGTTAAGCTTTCTTGCATGACCAGTTTAGCTGGTGAAGCCCTAGTTTGGCCCTTGACCGAAACTCCTTCCACACAAACGTATTGCGGACACCAAATTGTGTCGAGCACACGAACAAATATAATTTGTCAAAAAAAAAAATACTTGTTACCCGCAAACATGGGCAAAGTCTCTTTGCTTCTGCAGATTTTCCTTGACAACTTTTCTTGTCCAGGTAAAATCAATGCTAGAACAAGGAAACTTGAAAATGAAAAATTACGTGCGAAATGTCGTCGTGTGAGCAAATAAAACTTGACAAATGGAAACCGTCTTTCAAGGAAAACGTGCTCAGAGAGAGATTCAGCTCTATGGGAGACTCGAGGTTTACAGTTGGTTCAAATAGATTTAGCCGGTAATCAGACAATGTCTCACCTCTGCCACCCGCGAATGAATGGGACCAGAAAATGAAGACGAAACTCATTATATAAGAGCTCATTTTCCTCTGGCCTTCTCAAGACAGAAATTCGTGGAATGATCTCACCTGAATGGGCGAAAATATAAAAAGGCACAATTAAAAGCATTAAGGTTGAAATGTTTTCTGTATTCCGGAACCGAGAATCACATAGAATCATTGACACGATCTATTAAATCTCTAGTGGAATTTTAGAGCAGTTGCTAAATGTTGGCACTTGAATTTTGAGTTTCGTGCCGTTGAACTTGAATTTTGTGCTTGAATTTTGTGTCATCAAGACACACTAGTTTTTACAGTTTAAATTATATCAATACTAAATTATGTTTATTCTTATTGCGAAAAATCGGAAAAGGTGTAAATGAGTAAGTAGTGAACTAATGCTTGAGAACACAACTTCTTGAAGCCCGCAAAAATTAAGGGAGAACATCTCCTTTACGATCTTAGTGGCTATAATTAAGCGATTGTCACGAAAAATAAAACAAAACAAATAACTTACCTCGTCTTAGGCCGTGTTCAAAGTATCACTGTATCACTGTATCTTTTCCTAGCATGTGGCCGATTATTTGATTTTTACGCCTCTTAAGTTTTTACGAAAGTGTCTAAAGTTGACGACTATTGTTTTGCACAAATGCTCTGATCATTGACCGTTGAAGAGGATGCAAATTGGATCCTAGACTTTTAACTCGTTTTCTTCTATCACAGTACCAAATTAATTCGAAAAAAATAAACTTTCTATGTTTGCAAAATATAATTTTCGTTTGAAAACAGGAAAACTTATTTTAACGATTTGTTGTGAAAAAGTTGTTAATCGTGGCAAAGTATAATAAAAAGGGGAATTTAAAACGGCCTGATTATACATTCGATTTTTAATGCGATTTTTGTCGCGATTTCCCAAAATTTTTCGCGCCAAGCTACAATAGTTGTATTAGGTTTCGAACACATGCGACATCGCGCGACAAATCGCACTGAAATCTCCAATAAATTACACACGCGATTTGAAGATTCAACTTGACCGCGACAGAAATTCCATCGAAAAGTGCGACTGAAATATTGAAACGGACCGTTGCAGTGTCAGCTCTGCAAAGCGAACACTCCTGTGAGGTGGTCACCTGTCTAAAGCGAACATCAGTTATTGGCTTGTTCCGGCCGAATTTCACTTGTTTGTCTGTAACTAAATTCTGTATAAGATGGACATCTCTCTAAGCCGGAGTGCATGGACAGCCAGCCAACGTCCGGCAGCTTAGAAAGAGTTCCTGTATCAGTATCAAAAGTTATTTATTTGCATAAGAAAAAGACGACGAACAAGATCGTCAAAGAAACTTTCCGTGTGCGGCTGCTGTGAAAGCTCAGTTCAATAAATAACACAATATGGCCTAAGGCTTTCTTCCTCAGGCGCAACATTTAGGGCTTCCCTGAATGGCATAAATTAAGAACGTAAACAAAGGAAATGACTTTTCATTAGCTTTATTTTGCATTTAGTCACACTAAATAAGGATTTCATCTACAAGATTAAAATTTTGAACAGCATCGACCCATGAACGCACTACTCATTAGTTTTTATTTGAATGCCACAAGGATTTCTTACACAGATTCAAAAGTTAAAACCACCTTAATTGAACAGGATAAAAGTAGTCAGTATGCCGGGGCACTGACAACTTTCGTAAGGCACAAAGCGCAAAGAAGCTAAGTGACGAAAGTAATTTAGCAATGCTTTGGCTTTGCCTTGCTATGCTTTGTGATTGGTTAAAAAATCTCGCGCCAAAGTTATCAACCAATCAAAAATAAAACCAAAACCAATTGTAACTTGCTCGCATGTTTTTTCCCGCGCTTGGCGCCGGCTACATGTATTCGCTTTGCGTTCTTGAATTAATAGGACCTTCGGGTGATGCATTTTTGATACGTCAATCAGGGGCTCACTCAAAATAGCAGGTTTGTTATTCCAACTGAGAGGGCCTGAATGCCTTGGAGGTCTAACTTTAACCCTTTCACGCGCAAAAAAATTCAAAAAAATCCCAAATTTTATGTCGTAAAATATTGAAAAACAAATATTACCGCGCAAACGTACTACTAAAGAGGTTCCATTGGAATGGTCACACCACAGGATTTCGTCAACAGACTCCAAAGTTAGAACAAATGGTACCATGCAAAAGTACTGCTGAAGAGGTTTCATTTGAATGGTCACACCACAGGATTTCATCAACAGACTCAAAAGTTAGAACAAATGGTACCATGCAAAAGTACTACTGAAGAGGTTTCATTTGAATGGTCACACCACAGGATTTCGTCAACAGACTCAAAAGTTAGAACAAATGGTACCATGCAAAAGTACTGCTGAAGAGGTTTCATTTGAATGGTCACAATAGGATTTCGTCAACAGACTCAAAAGTTAGAACTACACTATTATTGACTCTGGGAGTAAATTGTCAGTAAAATGTCTGTCATTTGTCCGGTTTTTGGCAAGGGCTTCCAGTGAATCACTTCATTAGAATCAGCTCATTCCCTTAATTGCAGCTTCGGCTACAGTGGTTTGCTTGTCCGATGTGATGAAACTACTTCGAAAACCAACGAAGCGTATAACGGAACAAAACTTCGTATTAAACAATGTCCCGCCCCTTTTCGTTCACTCCTCACCTACTTTCGTTGATAAATGCCATTATGAAAATTCCAGAGGAATCGGGTTTTAAGACACAAATGACTCTCGCACTCTGTCATATTTCATCCTATCGCCTGCAATCAAATAAAAAAATATTTTCCCATTAAAAGACCGTGACAAAGTCTCCTTTTTCAACGATTCCGATCCTTGGATAATTTAACCGCTTTAACTCCCAAAAGTGCCAAACATCAAAATTCAAGAAAATCTCCAAATTTCATTTTGTAAAATAGTGGAAAACAAATGGTATCATGCAAAAGTACTGCTGAAGAGGTTTCATTTGAATGGTCACACCATAGGATTTCGTCCACAGACTCAAAAGTTAGATTAGAATTATACTACACGTACAGGGAACCCAAACGCTGTATTAGCTATAACATTATCATTTAATAAAAATATTGTTATTTACCTGTGTTCCTATGTATTTTTTAGTCGTTTTGCAAGCGAACTGAGACGGTTGACCCTGCACGTTGTCTGGCGCTTGAAAATACGACGCGCCTATTGCATGTCAAGTTTCCATTATTATTAACTGAAGTTCCCATTACTTATTAACTATCCTCGTGGGAGAATCTCGGGTTGAGAGTTAATAGTAAGTAATATCGAACAATATTTTTAATTAAATGATTATGTTATAGCTAATAAAGCGTTTGGGTTCCCTGTGCTACATGTCTCCATAATTGACTCTGGGAGTGAAAGGGTTGAGTCTGTTTATTAAAGCGACAATCAGTACAGTCTTTCCCGTCTGCTAAACTCCATCTGGGCTTTGAACAGGCTTGAATACAAAATACCCTGGGTATCAGAGGTTCCCTCGCGGCACACAACGTGAGAAGTCGGGTCGAGAATACAAGAGACACGTGAGGCGTGTAAAATGAGAGAGGAGAACGCGAGAAAAGCCACTGGTACCCGCCCAAGGTACAGTGGAGCCCGGTTAATACGGACACCAAGGGGACATGCCATGGTGTCCGTATTATCCGGGTGTCCGTATTAAGCGGGCTCTCAGAGAAAACATCAGGGACACATGTTTTATCGATATAAAGACCAAAGCAGGCAGTTTTACGAGAAAACGTTGTTTAATTTCTTAACTGTAACAGTAACAAGTTCATCCTAAACAAACCTCACGATCATTTATCATAGTCTCAGAGTAAAATGTTTTAAGTATTGTATTGTTATTGAAACAGGCACCGGCGACAATGCTGGATTCATTTGAAAAAGTCTGTGACTTTACTTTGTGCCTGACGCTTTTAGTTTGCGACTCAGCCAAGTGGACTGAATATTAGACAGACAGTTGTGACAATGAAAATAGACAGTGTGCAGATAACCAGTGTCCGTAAAGCGGGGTTGACAATATATGAGAGTTTGTGACTCGGGACACAGAAAAGTGTTCGTTGTCCGTATTAACCAGTGTTAATTTTAGAGAAAATATATGAGCTTTTTGTCGAGACAAACGAAACTGTCCGTTATAAGCGGGTGTCCGTATTAAGCGGATGTTCGTAGAGTGGGGTTCCACTGTAACACAAAACCAGATTTCTCATTTATCAACGAAAGTGGGCGGAGCAGTAAACGAAAGTAGGCGGAGCAGTGATATGTCAATTTGGCTCCATTCGACGGTTCGGTGGTTTTCTTAGTAGAGTTTTCTTTTAATAGTGAAGTGTCAACCCAAATTTTTGGGAACAGAGGAAATGATAACAATTTGTTTTCAAAGGGATTAAAATGACTTTTAGGGGTATAAAAAAGTTAGGTTGATTCTTTAGAAAGACAACAGATTTCTGCTACCTTTTAGGGGGCCCTTTCAAAATTTCTGAAGATCCTAAACCCCCGTCAATCAATGTATATGGGAAGTCCCCTCCGGGGAGTCTCCCCATTATCTGGAAGCCTGGAGCTGGCTCTCCTTTACGATCACACCTCACGCTCCAATGGCCCTTGTACGTGTTACGTCACCCCCTGAAAATTCACCCCCAAGCTTTCAAGTTTTTTTGCACTTTTTACATTGGATCATGTAAGTTAAGTTCGTAGAGTTACATGTATATGTTTGGTTTCTGCTGTGTTGCTTTGAAAATTTTTGGTAGAATGTAAAAACGACCACCTTTAGGATTTTGAGGGAGTAGGTATTGGTAGGTTTCTTTGTCAATAACGTCATCAACAAGTAGTCTATTGAGGTAAAAATGGACTCTCTTGTTGATTGTTTAGTTTTCTGTAGTCTTGTCTGTTCAGAATATGGTTTACTGACAATAACTGGCAAACTTCTCTCACTTGCATTGGTAAGTTTTCATTATCAACGACAGAAAACAATCAAACATTTTGAAGAATCATAGATTGCAAAACAGTCGGTTGGAGATCAGGTATATGTGTAGTCCTCCATTTTTTTCCCCTCCCAAAAACCAACATTTCCAAATTCTAATTCGATCTGGAACCCGATGGCTACAGGTTTGTCAGTCGCGAGACTGTAAAGACTCTCTCGTCGAAACAATAAAAGAGTTAGAAAGATTTCTGTAGTTTTTGGACATACTCCGTCCTGTACTCTTCTAACGCACAATGTTAAAAAATGTATATCTGTTCGTAAAATATACGTATGTGTTCGTAAAAAACCGCAATTAATTTCGCTGATAAAACTCAGCCTCATCAGGCAGTATCCGCCATCTTGGATTCAAGATATATTTGTAAAGACTCCCTCGTCAAACAATGTCGATTTTGTTACGTTCGCGCTAATTGTTTATGCGCATCCTTACTGCGCACGCAATTTATGTCGCAACGTCATGCTACGTTTTGTACGAGCGCGCGCAAAGTAAGAAATCTAAACAGATAAAGGGCTGGTAGCCGTTGCGTTAACTTTGCTTAGATTTTACTCGCTTGGATGGTCGGTGACCCCTATTTTTTTGCTAGATAATTTTCTTTTATAATTCTCGACAGATTGTGAAAAAATGGAAACATCGAATCCAGCCAACTTGCGGCTGTCATGGTTCGCAAATGCTGTCGTTTAAAAATAAGATTTATTTTAAGGGACGTCACCAGTTGATTTAATTTGCTTAATAGACCCACTCGTATAAAATTTGGCATAGCAAGTTCCATTCTAGAGATTCATTCGCAATATTTTTAGACTGACAGACATCAGGGCCATATCGAGTAAGGAAGCAGACCGATTTTTCCAAAAAAAGGTGGCCTTTCAGATATCTTATCTCCGAAACGAACTGGGTGATCCCCCAATTGTTTGGCATTTCTGACACGAGTAACTCATTATCTAGCTGTAGCAAACGTTTTAGAAAAAAAAATCAATGTTAGAAGAATTTGGCACGAACGTCCTTAGCTCGGAGAAGTGGAGCGAAATGATACTCGCGAGGAGACGCGTAAGGTACATACATTCTTTATTGAGACTCCCTTCAACAGGGCTTTTCGGTCACAATGTCAACTATTACATAATACTGGTAATTAAGAAAACTTATTTACAGTAATTTACACGAATCTCACGCTTTCAGCCGCTGTTTTCGGCGGATTCGCCATGCAATCTATTACGTTCGGTCGTTTCGCCCCGGATAAAAGTCGATTCGCACAGAATTTAATAACAAACACACTTTATAGTCCCATCACTTGGTTCTGTGAAGTTATGAAAGTTTGTTGATTTATTGAAACTTTCATTACGGGCGAATCAACCGTTTGCCGAATCCGAGAGCCCCATTTTATTGTCTTGTGATTACTTTCTTGATAGAGCAGTTTTCAACTGTCGTAAAACCAAAACCAAAGTAATTACTCTGACCAATCACAGCAGTCGTAAACAATCCAATGAACCAATCATAGCTCGAAGGCAATTACATGTCGGCGGCGCCAAGCGCGGGAAAACGCGTACGAGTAAGTCACGATTGGTTTTGGTTTTACTTCTGATTGGTCGAGAAGGTGGCGCGAGATTTTTTAGCCAATCACAAAGCGTAGCAATGAAAAACCAAAGCAATGTGTAATTACTTTTGACACTCAATTGAAAACTGCTCTATTTTCACGCAGCCTGGCAATCAGGTATCTCTTTATTTCACGTGTAAGCTAACTTGTCATGCGTTCAGGCTGAATAAAAACAAAACAAATAAGCTTAAAACTGCCCAAAAATCTGACTGATCTTGTATTTGCATTTTATTTATTTACTCCATTGGACAATATTGACTGATCTTCACTGATGGATGAATCTCCGATGCATTTTATTCATTTTGGTATTTACAAATGAAGTGTGTACACTTAAGTTACAATAAAGATAGTTCAGTGCCTGAGTCAATTTTGTGTAGTTCTAACTTATGAGTCTGTAGATGAAATCCTATGATGTGACCATTCAAATGAAACCTCTTCAGCAGTAACAATTTCACGTAATGACGATTTTTTTTTTTCGCTGTCAATGTCATGAGCTTCCGTGTTCTGACCGCCCATTGCCGGATTAGCTTGCTAAAGGCAATTATGTTAATTAAAGTTAAAGTTAAAGTTAAAGTACTTTTGCATGGTACCATTTGTTCTAACTTATGAGTCTGTGGATGAAATCCTATGATGTGACCGTTCAAATGAAACCTCTTCAACAGTACTTTTGCATGCTCCATTTGTTTTACAATATTTTACAAAATGAAATTTGGCAGTTTTCTGAATCTTGATTTTTGGATAAAGAAAGTACAAGACTTAATTCCATTATTGATTCACAGATATGTACTTAAAAGGGTTGCCGTTTCCCAAGGTGGGGGATTTGATCTGATTTAGCATGTGAACAGGATCCTTTTAGGGGTGTTGGGTTAAAAGAAATCGGTGAGCTGCGTGAACCGAGCATGGTTCGTGAAGGGCAAGGGGATGCCACCATCCCCTCCATGCCCCATTCTCTTCTCCAGACCTTGCTCTAACCTGATTTGACCCCCAGGGAGTGGAGATAGAAGGGGTTTTAAAAGAACCTGTATGTGGGGAAGTGAAACAGGAAAATTTGACTTCAATGGAGATGATTAAAAAGATTCAAAAGCTGCCATTTCAAGCATTAGCTCTTTCTGTGAATCCTTGACAAACATAGTTCACCGGACTTAATTTATCAGACAGCTACAAGCGTTCCAATAACTCTTGAAGTAGGTGTCAGAGTTAACAAAGTGGGCGTCCTGACCCTTAACAACTTTGGTGAAAATCAAGACTATAGACCTTATTCAGAAATGGCGGCAGATTTATTCTTCTTTTAAATTTGTGTTAATTAGCCCTCTTGGCCTCAATTTAAAGTAAAAATTATTTTGAATTTTATATGTGGTAACGATGTCAAAGGGGGTAATTAACATGAGTATAAAAGAATAATAAATTGGTCGCCATTTTATGAATAACGTCTATGTTGGTAGTTCCTTTGGCTGAAAAACGTGAAGATCAGCTGGTTTCCCAATGTTTGTATAACAGTTTGTCATCGGACATAATGTCTGGCCAAAATCCTAAAATGACTAACTTATTTTACGTTATGCTCCAACATGGTTTGAACACAAAAATTACTTACTTTTCATCTTGAAAGTCTTGTAAGCCATCACAGTTAATTCCAAAAACATTAATTAAAAATAGTTATAATTTATGCTGTTTGTAAGTGTTTTGCTGTACATTTTGACCTGAGAAAATTCAGAACAAGTCGTGTGATTTGAAAATCGCCCTGCCCCAATAATGCATTGCAAACTGCAAAGCTTCTCATAGAACGTCACGTATGCTACTAGATTGTGTCTCAGGAAAAATCCAAAATTGCGGATGTCCAACCAATTTTGTAAAATGTCAGATCAAAATGGAGGTTTGAAAAGACGTGTCCTTCTAAGGGGCCGATTACATGGCAAATTTCAGCTGGTTGACCGGGCTGAGATTTCAGCCTGGCTTCCGAAATAAATCCTCTCAAAATGAAGTTAGCGATTACACGAACAAAGTTGCAGCCCGGGCTGAAAATTCCAGCTGGAATTTTCAGCCCGGCCAAACGGGCTGAAATTCGCCATGTAATCGCATCAGGATTTCAGTCCGAGCTGAAAAGTGAATTTCGGCATGCACAGTGACGCCATTTTGGTTCTCGTTATCAATCTTCGCGCAATTTCAAACTTGGCGCCCGGGCTGAAATTCGCCATGTAATTGGCCCCTAAGTAAGAAAAATTATTTTGAGCACTGATGTTGGTCGCTCCTTTGGCTGAAAATTATAAACATCAAGGTCAGCCAGGTGCTGTCACTTTCTAACCAAATAATGGCTGACGTGTCAAGTACTGTCATCGTTGTTCAAGGCAAGATGAACCATTGTGATGCATGCTCTTCCCATGGAGGGGAATAACTGGACGGTACACAATGGCAGCAGCACTGAACCTGGCCGTGTGTGTACATGCAGATGGACTGCTCCACTTGTCTTGCACTTCATTGTAGCTTTCAGTGGAATTCACAATCGACATGTACTCATTCATCCCGTTCATGGCAAAGATTTTGCCACAGTGTACAGCAACAGACACGCCACCTCTGCAATGCTTCAAAGAAGCGACCATTGACCACTCATTTGCACGTGGATCAAAACGTTCAACAGTGTTTAGTGAGCCACGTCGACCATTTGCACCACCCACGGCATAAAGATATCCTGACAGCGGTACTGCACCAAAGTCATAACGACAACATTGCATTTGCTTTACTTCCGTCCAGGTATTACTGGTTGCATCATAGTATTCTACGTGTTTAAGGTCTCCCTTGTTGTCATCAAATCCACCCACTGCGTAAATATGACTGTCGAGCACGGCCAGGGCAAAACGACGCCTCTGACGGTGCATGTTGGATACAACCTGCCAACCTTCTGTGACGGGTGAATATCGCTCCACGTAGCTGAATAAAAGAAGAAACAATTCATTTACAACAGCACCACAGGAATGTTAGTTGTGTTCAATAATTTTTATCTGAATAAGAATAAGTCACAAAACAGGTTTTCTTAAATACTAGTACAGGCATTGGATCTCTCTTGTAAGAGGCTATGCATAAAAAAAATGAAAGTGGGTTTTTTTATATTGCCTTGGTTAGACTGGTTTGTCTGGCTATGGCCCTGGCCAACACATCAATGAGCCCACTCACCTACAGGTCAGCAGCCCCTCGCTGGATCCTCCTGCCACATAAATGAACCCATCAAGGACTGCAGCGCGCATGTCACCTTGACATTTGCTCATTGGCTGTAAACTAATCCAGGCATTTTGTGACGGATCATAACACTCCATAGAATTGAGCTTCCTGCCTCGCCGGTAGCCGCCAATCACATACAGCTTGCCTTTTAAGGTAGCTACAGTGAACGACGCACGCGCTTCAGTCATTGATTTCACCATCTCCCATTGCATCTTGTGGCAATTATATCTCTCCACGCTTTTGACTTCTTTCATAAACGAAGTTTCTCCGCCTAAGATGTACACGGTCTCGGAGTACGAGTCCCTCATCTGCATTCCAGCATGCTCAAAATGGAAACTGGAAGCCTCCTCCACAATGTCTCGGCTGTAAATGTCATTTTTGACCAATGGATGATTGGCCACAACTTTTTGAAGTTTTTTCATTGCAATGAAAGGTAATCTAATGGCTTTTAAAAACTCAGTGAGGTGACATTTCCTGCCATCAGGGTGATATTCAATCCAAGCTACACAGGCTTCAAATACCTCCATCTCATCACATACAGTAAGATCATTTCGGCTTATAAGCTCAAGCACTTCACTAGCACTGAGGATTTTAAAGTCATCTGTTTGGGACACATTCATGAAGTTCTCCATGACGTACCTAGTAGCTGCCTCATACATGGCCTTACAAGAATGTCTGTCCGCTAAAGCTCGCACACCCAGACAATTTGTAATGTCTATCTGCTGCATTATAAACTGGACGCATGAATCCCTGACCCATTTAAACTGAAGCAAATCTGCTGCTAGAAACAGGTTTTGTACACTGGAGTCTGTGATGGTCAGCTGTGCTGTGTAAGCAAAGTTAACGAGCATTTGTGCTGACACAAAGTCAACTCCTTTGATCTCCACCTATGAAAAGACAGGAAATATATGTTGAAAAAAGGTCCTAATATCTGTTATGCAATAAGCGATTTAAAAATCACTTATCGCAACTCCCAAAAATCAAAATTCAAGAAAAATCTCAAAATTCCACTGGAACTCCTTAAAAAATAATAATAATAAATAAAAAAATTTAAAAAAAAAAATTGCCTGCGACTGAGCTGTTCACAGGCGGCAAATATCGCTGGTCGCCGGCCAAAAAGGAAAACCCTGAAAAGGTCATTTGTAGCTAGTTGTGAAAAACAAGTTAAAGTTGAAGCTGCAAGGGCAGAAAACTTTGGAAAATTTTCAGTTGTTTAAGTTATTTATTAACTGGATTCAAAATTGAAGCTAATCATAGTTTAGCTAAATCATGCTTTGAACAACCCAGCCCATGTAGATCCTAAAAATAGCCATGCAGCATGACAAAGAACTAATAATTTCAATTCAATTGTCATTGGAAGAGCCCATAGCGATGGGGGATCTCAGATCAGTTTTCCTTGCTGATTAATGTTTTCTGCTGAGATCACATACAGATACATAAATTACCTACAGGATAAAAGTTATTCGCTATTCCCCTGCACTAATTACCACTGTATATAAAATACTGACACTTTTTAAAGAAGATTAATTACCAGACTTAGCTAGATGCTGCCAAATTTCTTATATATGGCAATAAATTATTATATTATTGCTAGTTTCTGGCTTTTTCCTTCTTTTACGTCGAAAAGATAAATTAATGTAATTTAAAACTGGAACATTCTGCCTAATTTACTTGGTTGCTTAGTGATTTAGACAAAGCTTGATAACTTTAACCAATTACAAGGTACCTCCCACGCACACCCGTGAACTGTTTTGTATTTTGTTAAAGAAAAGTATTAACTCTTTGTTCAGGAAAGACCGTTTTTATTTTTCACGATAAAGCCTAAAATTTCTATTGTGTGAATAAAGATACACAGCCAGATTCAAGGTTTGCATAAACCCAAGAAAAACGGCGATGGTGTGCAAAGAATATTGTGAAAAGACATAAATAACATTGTAAACAAAAGCATGGCATTTTATGCATTTAGTACAGTAAGATTATATGGAAGTGTTTAAATTCTTGTTTTGTAGTACAATCATAAAGGCTTTTTGTAATATATAGTTTAAATTGTAGGGGTTTATTTATTTGGATTAAGCCTCAAAGTTCGCACTGTAACAGAAATTACAAAAAATAACGATTATTAAACAATTACGGGGGCGAAATTTCGGGAAAATAGACTTCACTATAAAGCATACCCTCTCACGAAAGACGAATTATACAATCATATGCTGAACAGAACGTTTCAACACGCTTTTACACTTCAGTCATTTGAAAAACGCATACCAGGTGCTTTCAAAGATCAACATATATCACGAAAAGTTAAATTTAACGCGAAAAAGACTCACCGTCGCTTGATTTCGTTCGCTCATCTTTCTTGTAAACATGGCATTGAAGTACTGACTCGACGCAGCTAATACTGCTCTGTGTGCTTTTATGGCTCTTTCTTCCACGATAATTGTGATATCGCAGAGCTCATCTCGCTCACGAAGATCGTATAGTCGAGACAGGACATTGCCAGCGTGGTGTTGATGTAGAAACGTTTGATTTTCTTCTCCATCGTCTTCAATTTCGTCGTCCATTGCTTCGGTCATCACCACCTGTCTGTATCAGCGGACAGAATCGCGGGCTCATAAACAGAAAAATCACGCACCTGGATTTTTCCAGGATTTTTCCAAATCTTCGAGAACTTCTTCGAATTCTAGAGAAAAAGGCCCGTAATATTCTGGGATAAAAAAATGACGAGACTGAAGTTAGGACCGTTTACTTATAATAAAAGGTTGATTTTCACAACAACTGCAGTATAGCAGTATATCAAGGACATCCAACGCTTGGAATAGCATTGTACTGTTCAGCATTATATGCCCGGCAGCCGGGCACGGTCTTCAATAGACTAAAATGCCCGGCAGTCAGAATTTCTCATTTAAACCTCCTAAGTATATTCGATGTTTGGAAATGCCAAGCGATTCGATAAATTACTTTGGTTTTGTAGTTGATTAATTCTCCGAGCCTGTGCACACCATAAAATCGCTTTGTTCGAAACTTAAAAAAAAAAATTTGGCCAGAATTATGTGAGAAGTTCTGACTGCCGGGCATTTAGTCTATTGAAGACCGTGCCCGGCTGCCAGGCATATAGCCACAGCGTTCTTCTTTCCATGTCAGCAGGCACAAAAAAAAAAAAAAAAAAAAAAAAAGTAAAAGAAAGGGGAAAGGAATCTTTCCCCCCGAATTTGCTGCCGTGCTGTCACAGTTTCCGAAAATCCTAGCTGACCTTCAGTTCGGTACCCAAACGACATTTTTTTCCCTCCGAAAAGTAAGAAAACTCTAGTTTTAAAGGCTCTGGTTTTTGAGGTGCTCAGTCCTTAATTTGGGTATCCTTTTTGGTATTGTGATCCTTGGTTAGGGTTCCTTTAATTTGAAAAAACTTTAATTTTAAATTGTATTAGCTTTTAAAGCTAATACCGAGTACCTAATAATATAATCGGTAATACCGAGTACCTAACTCCATCCAGCTAAACGAAAAAGATGTGGTTATCAATGAAATAAAGCTCAGTCTATGCCTGATGCCGTAACTTTCCATGTACAGAAAATAAATTAAAAAAATTGACCCGCTCCACAATTCTAGCTGAGTTATCGTTTCTCTCTTGATGTCAATTTTCGATTTTGTACCCTTAAGGTTACAGTGTACCTTCAGATCGAAAATTTATCGAAATTTTTTTTGGCGTCAAAATAAAGTTTACAGAATGAACTTTCGTCCAAAAAAAATTATCGAAAAATAGTGAAAATTGACGGAGAAATGACGGTATAACTTTTGTGGGCGGAGTTTGTTTATGAAGCGATATGTTTTTTTAAGCGCTGTTTTCTCAAAGTTAATTTTTCGCTTGTTAGTAGCGACACTTTAAAGAGCTACAACTCAAAGGGAATTTGTTCGATTTTTCTCAAATTTGGACAGAAGCTAGGCTAACATATAATCAACAAAAATGTGTCGGCGAATTTCTTAATTCCGAAAATTCCGTGCGATCATTCCAATTTTTTTTCTCCCTTTTTTGAAAATATTCTGTAACGTTTCACTGCAATTGAATATGGGAAATCGCCGACACGTTTTTTTTAGCGCTTCGTGTCCGGAAACTCGAGAACAAATCAAATTAGCAAAATACAATAATCGCTTTGAGTTATAGCGTTTTAAAGCTGATTCGGACGTTCGAATTTAGACGTCATAAAAAATTTGACAATTCATTTTATTACCAAATGGTTTCCATATTTAGATAGCCAGCTCTATAAGCTTTAATTTGATATCTGAGTTTAGGTATATTAAGTGTAATCTTAAGACGCTAGAGCTGTTATACTGGAGACACCCCCGAAGGTACACTGTAACCTTAAATAAGGTCACTAGTTTCCTTCGTAGCCTGCGAGCAAGCTCTCGGGCTTCGGGTCGCGGGCTATTTCCATCACGGCACTCACACCTGTCGGGGGTACCCTACCCCACCTCAAGTCCCAAATCTCTCTCCTTTTTCCCCTGCCTGCCTGGTAGGTTAACTTTTAGATCAAGTGGGCTCCCTGTGCGACTGGCCTCCACCCATAGTGCATTTCGATTTCGATCTGATATCGTGACGTCATTCAATTTCGAGAAAGTTGCAGTTTTAACGAGGATCCTTGATTCAGAGCGGAATTTTCGTTAGCAAACACAAGATGGGAACTGTTTTAGGCGCTCTTGGAAGCTGTGCGGCCTTTTCGTCTTGTGCTTCGTGTGCAACTTCGATTGCTCCAGTGGTACGTGAAATCCGCCATGTTTGAATTGTCAACGATACAGCGACTTTTAGATTTCACGAATGTTTTTTATATCAAAGGGGGAATATTCTTCCTCATGTTACTCATCTGTTAGTCTTTAATGTAGTTTCGACCGCAATCGATCACAAAATTCTTCAAAAAGTCAAAATTATCATGTGCTGCTTTAACGGGTTGGACAAACTCAGCTGGCAAACTTAAAATTATCATGGAAATTTCGAGATATTATTATAGTAACTTATTATTGCTTATATTTAAACATTAAGCACCGAAAGTGCTCTTTACTACGTTACTTTTGCCCGTAAAAAAGGGAAATGGTTTGAAACCAGTCCTTTGTTGTTTTGGTTTTTATGTTTAAATATTTACATTTAAAATGCATGTTATGAATGAATTGTCTCGGCTCAAAGCTATTAGTGTGACATAAATGAGATGCAGTCAGGTAATAGGTAAAATACTTAATATTAATTTAGCTATCATTCAATGCAAAAACATCAGCCAGAAATTAACATCCATCCATCACCACACCTGTTCATATAAGGGCTGGTTTCCACTAGTGACATAATCAAAATCAGAGCTGGGCCAGAGCCGGAAGCGTAAGGAGCCTTATGTTCCAGTAAAAATAAAAAAACATAGTCACAATAATGGAATTGAAAACTCGACGGAATCTGAATTTGAAAGATAAGAAGGTTTCCTTTTTCTTCTGATTCCGCTTCTGCTTCTGTCGCTTACTATCTGCTTACATCATTTTGATTTCCACTAGATCATACATAAAGTTCTTGTGATTACAATTCTGTTTACGATTCTGCTTATGTCGCTAGTGGGAACCTAGCTTATGATAGAGTCTCTCTATAGGTATCTAAAGACTTCAATTTCTTTGCTTCCTTTCTACAAATCGCCAGTATTTTAAAGTATATCATTTTTTATGCCATACATTTGCTCAGTGTCTTCCAATGCCCTTTGTATATAAAAGCAAGTCTGGATTTGCTGTGTTGATTGATTTGTGAACGATCATTGTGACCCATAAAGGGGCTCGAGATTTATAACTTACACATAGACATCTCCGATTTCTTTCCTTCATTGGAAAGGGAATATCTGTGCTGAGACATTTGCGCACAGACTGATAGATACACTGCTTACACAATGTATATCTTTATCCAGGCTGCCTGTTGCTGTGGTTCATCAGCATGCTTTTGTTGCTGCGCTCGTTGTCCCTCATGCAAGAACTCAACAGCATCAAGAATTGTCTATACCATCTTTCTTTTCCTGGGAACAGTCCTGTCTGCTGTTATGCTTGCACCAGGCATCACTGATAAGTTGGAGAAGATCCCTCGGTTTTGTGAACATGTTCCAGACAGCTGCAATAGCCTGGTGGGGTACTTAGCTGTGTATCGCGTCTGCTTTGCAATGGCAGCGTTTTTCTTGCTGATGGCAATCATGATGCTTAAAGTGAGCAGTAGCAGTGACCCTCGAGCAAAATTCCAGAATGGGTGAGTCATTCTTTGAGTTTGTGTTTTTACATTTTATATGTTTGTTAAAGTATGAGGAAATGCATGAACAGCTTGGTAATTTATAAAAGTAAACTTTTGACATTTAGGCAATTTGTTCATACACCATCCCTTACTTTATTTGCACTTGTAGAAGGTATAAAAAGTTAAGCAACAATGTAAATTATCTACCTTAACCCTTTCACGGCCAGTCAGGTGACTATAATAGTCACTCATACAGTAGTTGAGTTATAGTATACATGTATTGTAGTAGTCATAATATCGTTATGGTATAGTTGCCATTTGCTATTTGGCAAATAAAATATTAATTTTTGGACATGGAGAGAATGAGGAAACATGGCCATGAAAGGGTTAAATCCCATTCTGAATGGAAGTCTGATTGGGTTAAACCTGTAACTTGGTTGCCATGACGACCTGTTGAGTTGCAGATGGCTTGCCCGTTTAAGCTTCTATTTGCTGTTTGTGCTGTGATTAATTTTGTTTTAGTTTTGAACCAGTGTTAAACTGGTTTAATAATCTTCAAATTAACTAAATTAATGTTTTTTTTTCAGGTTTTGGTTTGTCAAGATAGCATTTTTCATAGGACTTCTTGTGGCAGCATTTTATATCCCCAAAGGAACCTTTGGAACTGGTATTAATAATTATTGTATATTATGGCAAGAATTGATAGTATTTTAGGTAGCGAGTGTTGTTTACTTGGTTTGACTGTGTTGTTGATATTCCTTCCAGCGTGGATGTATATTGGCATGATAGGTGGATATATATTCATATTACTGCAGTTGATCTTGCTGATTGACTTTGCTTACAACTGGAGTGAATCTTGGTAAGTGACACTACATTACTGATGAAAAACTGGAGTAATTTATTTTATGGTACAGTGTAAAACCACAGTTGTCAATGTTGTGATTCAAATTTTTGTTTTTCAAACCAGTTTGATTTTTGATTTCCTTTGTCTCATATTATGATAATGAATCTGAGACAGGAAAATAAAAAATTAACTGGTTCACAAAAAAATTTGAACCTGATCATCAATAAGGGAGCAGTCCTGAGGATTCTGCCAGCTGTTACAATGTACAATCATAATAAAATTCTGGACCCACAGTGATTGGCTATGCTGTTGCCTTGTCCCTGAGTATCCTATTTGACCATTCATTACACCTAAAAGAGCATCAAGACCCTTGTTTTTCTGATCACCTCTGTGTTAATTTTTCATATGATTAATAAAATGCTAATAATTTTAAGTCTGGTTTTTATATGTTGGGGAAATCCCATTATCATGTCATCAGAGAAATCTACATGTACATGTATGATGTGTTAAGAAAATAGAAATGCTCCCGACTTTTTCCAATTTGTTTCCAACCATCCCAGATGATCAGGGATGTCTACAATTTCATGTTTTCATAAGTTGACAAAATCTGGGACAGTAAGGGAACAGCAAATCCCCGATTGTCTGAAGTGGAATTTTCCTGACATATGAAACCAGGTTTTAGACACCTGTTTAAACATTCCTTTTCTCTTTCAGGGTTGAGAAATATGAGACAACAGGAAACAAAAGATGGTACTGGGGTAGGTATTACCACAAGCCATTCAATTGTGTGGGAGGCACGGTGGTCTAGTGGTTAGCGCGTCGGACTTTCAACCTGAAGGTCGGTGGTTCGAGCCTGGTCTCTGCCGTTGTGTTGTTTCCTTAGACAAGAAACTTTACTCCACACTGTCTCTCTCCACCCAGGTGTATAAATGGGTACCGGCAACAAAATGCTGGGGGTAACCCTGCGATGGATTAGCATCCCATCCAGGGGGGAGTAGCAATATTCCTAGTTGCTTCATGCTACGGAAACCGGGTTAAGCTCCGGCCGTGTGGGCCATCGTGGCCCGAGTGCGACTTTACCTTACCATTCAATTGTAATCTCCTATGAGACCTCTACTATGTGGACAGTTAACCCTATAAGCCCCAATAGTGATCAACATCAAATTTCTCCTTGTAATATCAATGCTAAATCATTTAGAGATGTCACGAGAATTAAGGAGATGATCACCCAAGATGAATCCTCTTGATAGTACAACAATGTCTCCCCACTACTTCTATTAGAAATGTGTGGGGACAAGAAAGGAGAATTTGTACTTTGATACTGGGGATTAAAGGCTTAACCCTTTAAGCCCCAATAGTGATCAACATCAAATTTCTCCTTGTAATATCAAAGCTAAATCATTCAGAGATGTCATGAGAATTAAGGAGATGATCACCCAAGATGAATTCTCTTGATAGTACAACAAATTCTCCCCACTACTTCTATTAGAAATGGATGGGGACAAGAAAGGAGAATTTGTACTCTGATACTGGAGATTAAAGGGTTAAACCTGGTTGCAAGAGTGTCCATGTAAAAGAGGTTCTGCTGTAGCTATAGTTGTCATTCTCGACTGACTAGCCTAAAAAGTGTCTACGTGTTGTGGCACACATTTGTTGTCCAGAGCGCAACTTGGTTTCTGTAGCTGAAGGGCCTGACAGTATTACTACTCCCCCCCCCCCATCATTTTAATTTCCATTACCCATTTATACACCTGGGTGGAGAGAGACAGTGTGGAGTAAAGTTCCTCGTCTAACCTGAGAAAAAAACACAAATGGTAGGGACCAGGCCTCAACTACTGATCTTCAGGTTGAAAGTCCATTGTGCTAACATGAGCACGAGATTATTCTGTCCAGAATACAGCTACATGTTGGTTACCGATTTTTAATGACCCATTCTATAAATTCATGTAGACTTTTTTCTAAGTATTTAACCCTTTAATTGTGGAATTTCAAATTGGGCATTTCCTGTGCTAAAAATATGTATTTGTGAATGGGAGCAAAGTGTTTAATATATAGTTTCTGAGTGAAGACGATGATTTTATCTTTGGTGCAGGTGTAAACCGATACTAATTAGACTTAAAAAAAGAGTTTTCACATTTGATTTTTTTTCCTTCTCTCTTTTCCTTTCATCTTTCCCTCCCTTTTTTTACTTCATGCTATCTTCGGCTATTTATACACTTTCTTTCAGCTGGAAAAGGTTTGACCCAACCTTTTAAGGAACCCGAAAAATGAATCTGGAAGAATGTCTGGTGTGTGAGCCAAATTTGGCACTGATTTTGCAACAAAAATTTAACAGGTTTTTCCTGCATAACTCCGGAAGAATTTGACCAATTCTCAAAATTGACACATGAATGCAAAGATCTATCCATTCTGCATCAACTGCATGTCAAAGTTAACTTGTGATGTGTGAATTGATGACGTCACAATGGTTTCCATGTATAAAACCCCAAAACCCATAAATATCGGGGTTTAGCATGTAAAGGGTTAATAGGTGTTGACTGTTTGTTTTGATTTCAGCTCTTGTGATTGTCACAAGTGGAATTTACATCTTGGCAATTGGTGCTGTTGTGTGCTTTTTCCTGTTCTACACTGATGTAAGTGACTCTTATCCCCTTAGAACACAAGTCAATGCCAGTTTTAAAATACCACTTTGCAGAAAGATTTGAATTGGGTGGACAAACAGACTTGCAAGTTGATGCAAGTGATTTGCGAGTTAAAAAAAAGGCCATAAAGATTTATCAATGCATCTCTGTGTGTGTAGTACAGAACTATCAAAGCAAACAATACTGCAAACAACTTGTGTTCATGTGATCTGCTTGTCTTTCGGTGGAAAAACAGTGAGAAGCTTGCACCGACTTGCAGACAATCAACAGTCAGGCATTAAATTTGCATAGCTTTGGCTACTTTATTCCTTCATTTTCTTTGTATTTAATGATCAGTTGGAGAAGCTATATCAAACACTCATAAGAATGTTTTATCAGGTTTCCAAACACCTCAAAGTGGGTTACATGTAAATAAAACTCGGCTGTGCCTCGTTTTTCAACCTTTTTTTTGGTGTTTGGATATCCTGATGAAACACTCTTCCTCATGTTTGATATATAACTTCCTGCTCAGGTTGTCGAAATGTCAGTCATTGTCAATGTTGTAGGTCAAAATTATTTTAGGTTAAAATTATTTCAAACTAGGTTAATCTTTATTTTCCTTTGTCCCATATTCATTAACATAATCTCAGATAAAGGAAAATAAAAATTAACCTAGTTTGAAATAATTTTAACCTAAAATAATTTTAACCAACAACATCAACAACAACAGTTCTTTTTAGAACCACAGTAACCTCGACAATCACATTCGACAGACTGATATATATGATGTTGTTTATATTTCTATTTTTAGCCATCAGGGTGTAAGACAAACAAGTTCTTTATCAGTTTGAACCTTGTGTTGTGTTTCATTGTCTCCATGGTTGCCATCCATCCCAAAGTACAGGAATGTAAGTCACTTCAGTTGTACAGTTTACTTATTCTTTTAACTGTTTTATTACTCCCAAGAGTGCCAAAGATCAAAACTCAAGAGAAATTCCAAATTCCATAATGTAAAATATTGAAAGACAAATGGTACCATGCAAAAGTACTGCCAAAGAGGTTTCATTTGAATGGTCACACCATAGGATTTCATCAACAGACTTAAAAGTTAGAACAAATGGTACCATGCAAAAGTACTGCTGAAGAGGTTTCATTTGAATGGTCACACCATAGGATTTCATCAACAGACTCAAAAGTTAGAACAAATGGTACCATGCAAAAGAACTGCTGAAGAGGTTTCATTTGAATGGTCACACCATAGGATTTCATCAACAGACTCAAAAGTTAGAACAAATGGTACCATGCAAAAGAACTGCTGAAGAGGTTTCATTTGAATAGTCGCACCAAAGGATTTTGTTGACAGACTTAAAAATTACAATGTAGAACTACATGTGCATTATATGTCTCCATAAATGACTCTGGGAGTGAAAAGATTAATAAGAAATTGATTTGAATCTGTCATCTGTTTTAAATGGCACGTTACTGCCTTGCCAGTCACGTCCACAGACCCTCCAGGGACAAGGCCCTGTTGGCCTTGCAAGTCTTACTTCATTGAATGCAAAATCTATTTTCAAAAGTTGGGAGAACACTGCATTTCAAAATTGTAATGTTTTTGCTCTCTTTCCTGTCATTAGGTCAACCAAGTTCTGGGCTGCTACAAGCTGCAGTCATTACCTTGTATACAATGTATCTGACCTGGTCTGGAATGTCCAACGAACCTGGTATGTTCAGTCATCCATTAAATATTATCTAAATTTTCCCAAACCTCTTAACAACAACAACAACAACAACAACAACAACAACAACAACAACAACAACAGCATTTATTTAAACACAAACAACATGGATGGGGACAGAGTTGAATGTTTGTACATGTATTACAGAGAGCTCTCTTTTTTTAGCTGCTGAGTTGGTGCAGTGGTAAGAGCATTTAATTCCTTCCCTACACTTTGGTGATGTACAGATCATGCAGTATTACATGAAGTACAGACTACTGTCCATAATGCTTCCTCAGTCTGTGGTTCAATTTGGTTCAAGAAGCATGTGCTGATTAGTAAATTAAACCATTTGATATGATTTGAGCTCAATTAATGCAATCACAATGTCACATAACAATTATCAGAAGCCCTGCAAAGGTTACTAAAGTTTACTGACACATGTACTTGTTGTTCAACTCAGATTCTCAAATATCTTTCTTTTGTTGTTATCAGATCAGAACTGCAACCCCAGTGGCTCACTGATCTCCAGTGATAAACTGTCACCAGGCCTGGGCAATGGACGGACTCTTTTAGCTGCATTTCTTATGTTTGTCATGGTGGTCTACTCATGGTATGTGCCGTTTAAAACTAGAGTTAGTGAGGATTGCAGTGCCTTTCTAATCCTGCTCTCTTTTCCTTCCATGTAGCTTGAGAACAACAAGTTCTAATCGTCTCACAGCCAGTGGTAGTATGGAGGTTTGTTTCTTTTTCTGTTTGGTCAGTCAATTCACTGATTGAGTGATTTAATTAAGGTGTTTGCAGAAAATTATTTTAGTTCTTTTTAGAATGCAACAGTAGTAAAACAAATTGATGTAAAGAGACAACTAAGTATCGATCTGTTAAGTACTGGTGAATTGACTTTCTGCAATCCTGCTAGCTTGGAGATTGACTAACTGACTGGCGTATGGACTGGCTGGCAGGCTGGCTTACTGACTGACTGGCTGACTGACTGACTGACTGACTAACTGACTGGCTAACTGACTGACTGACTGACTGGCTTATGGACTGGCTGGCTGGCTGGCTTACTAACTGACTGACTGACTGACTGACTGGCTGACTGGCTGGCTGGCTGGCTTACTAACTGACTGACTAACTGACTGACTGACTGGCTTATGGACTGGCTGGCTGACTGGCTGGCTGGCTGGCTTACTAACTGACTGACTGACTGGCTTATGGACTGGCTGGTTGACTGGCTGGCTGGCTGGCTTACTAACTGACTGACTCACTAACTGACTGACTGACTGACTAACTGACTGACTAGTTGCATGAGTTATAGTCACTCCTTTCATCTATTGGCTTTGACCATTGTTGGTAATTTGGAAGACCACTGCATAAGGCTTGCATGTATATTATGCCCATTCCATGGTAATGGTAATGCCTTACTCGTGGAGATGGCGTGGGGAGGTGAATGCAGAGGGTGGGTGTGTGTTTATTGGGGGGGGGGGGGTGGGGGTGGTCAGTGTAGCAAAATGCGTAGGAGAGGGTAGGGTCCAAATATTTTTTCCCCATATTCACGACTTGGCTTGTAGGTGCCTTTGATTAACAAACAGTACAAACCTGTCTTGGTAACCAGGCTTTTAGCTAAAAACTGAAAATTGGGTGTCATTGAAGAAGATCTTCCAATGACTGGCAAATTTTTATGAATTTTTTGAAAAGTTGGGGACCCTGTGGATGACCCAATGACCTTTTCACTAACACCATGTTGTGTGTATTCCAACCACACAGAAGTACAAACCAACACAGTGAATACTAATGCTGCTGATCTGCTGTCATTGTTTCTAAAAGGGTTATGATTTCTTCAAATTTGTAATTTTATTGACTCACTATATAAAATATTTCTATTTGTAGGAGACACTTCTGCCGGATTACAACCAAGGTTTGTTTTTGGTATAATATATATAATGAAATCATAATGTTAAAAATTAAACACATTCACAAGGAGAGATGTTTTGGTCATTTTAAATGTGGCTAAATGTAATTTAGGCAAAGGTAATGTCAAGCCAATATTATTAGTGGCCTTTTCCATGTGTGATGAGTTTGTTTTACTCTTCGATTCTTTGACTTCAAACACAGTATGGAAAATTAAAACCGATCTGTGGACTGAGCCTTACATTGTTTTGTATTCACAAGATGGCTCTTAAGAGCCCTATGATGTTAATTTTGTTTTGTTTCTTAAGCATCCTTTCTTATTGTTTAGATGCAGAGAGTGGAAGTGGAACCAATGATGAAGACAAACCTCGTTTTCAGCGGGTGTATGATGATGAGTCGACAGCTGTCACTTACAACTACAGCTTCTTTCACATCACTTTCTTCCTGGCTTCACTGTACATTATGATGACCCTCACAAACTGGTACAGGTGAGTTTATTAATAAAAAAGAGTGAAGCTGAAAGTTGTTTTCAATCTACAGGGCTTGAAAAAAGTCCCGTCCAGTCATCCGGGATACAGGTAAGTAGATTTTCCTGTGGGGCAAGCAACTTTTCCTGCTTACATCTACTTGCTCAAGGGTCAGGCCAGCAGTCCGCTGATTAAAATTTAATGGTTTTAAAACAAAAATGGAAACTTTGGCAAGCAGGTAACTGTCCAGCAAAGTGTACATGTGCAATTCAGTGCAAGCTGGAATTCAATTTTTTTTTCAAGCCCTGATCTTGACTGCAAAACAGTCTGTTTTACTTTGTTTTGATCAAGGGGGTCAGGCATGAATTAAGCGCTGACACTCGCAAGGAGAGGTGTAAGGAGCCAAGTCTTCCGTGTGAGCCTCATGCACCTACAGGGCACATGGTCTGTCCTCAGTCTCACTCTGTATTCAGATTTAATCCAGTTGCTTTCCGCCATTGCCACTTTTTGCAGTGGAATCACGCAAAAATTACAGACTGTTTTGCAGTCAATTTTTGATCATGCGGCAACTTTTGTCATGTTGTGTCACGTTTGTGTGTGAAATGCGATTTTATTGGTCAGTGATAAAATACTCAGAGCTTTATAATCAAGGTCCTCAAATATGTTATTTTCATCTCCATTAAAACTCATCGCCAATAGATGAGCTTGGGGAAGGTGCCTTAGATAAGGTTGAGCCAAGCGTAATTTGAGCCGAACGTGCAGGTATCCATGGCAACCATGAGAGCGGCAACCACCTGGCACCGTCACACTGAAGGAATCAGTGGAGATACTTACCAACCTACATACTTAAGAGACCCAAATACTTACCAAGACAGAGAAATAGGGGGGGGGGGAGGTGTGGGAGCAGAAAGGCAAACGACGAGCATGAGGGTTAAACTGCACGTCCGCACACAGCTGGAACACAGATCACGTCCTGCCACTGAAAACCCCCCGAACATGCAACCCCATGTGCGTGGCCGCTGGGGGGAGCCACTGACCAGCATTAGCTCGAGTCTAACAGCCTAAATTTCATTTAGCCACATTAAAACTAGCTAGAATGCAGATTGGTTTCCTCATTTTGACATGGTCAGTTTGTGGTCATGACTGTTTCTTATTTGAAACCAGGGCCGGGTTGTTCAAAGACGATTAAGCTAACCCAGGATTAGCATCAATTTTAAAATCTAGTTAAACAACTCAACAGTTGAAAATTTTCCAAAGTTTTCTGCCCTTCAGTTTCGACTTTAACTTGTCTTCACTACTAGCTATAAATGACCTGTTGAAAACATTTTTAAACGGAGAAATGAAATCCTCGGTTAACTCATTAATCGGCTTTCCAACAACTGGGCCTTGGGCCCTGAGTGTTTAGAAATTGTTAAATTTAGCTACTGCAGGATATCATTTTGATAACCACAACCATTTATAATTCTCAGTTGCCATTGTTTTACTGCAAAAATGACCTTATATCTTGTTTAGGGTGGTTCCCAAGAGTTCTACCAAAAGCTCCAGACCTACACTTACTATCATGAGTTACAAAATAAAGCCTAATTTTCCTGTCTTTCAATTTTGGCTCACCAGATTTAGCGTTGGGGTCGTCTGATTGAAATTGGTTTACTGCTGTTTTGCTAAATACTGTCTGATCTTCATTTAAATATTACTAACCCTTATTGTTTTTAATGGTTTTTTTTTTTCCAGTCCGCAGGGCTCTGACTTCACCAAGCTAACGAGTAACTGGGCAACAGTTTGGGTGAAGGTCAGCTCCAGCTGGGCGTGTCTTGCTCTCTACCTGTGGACCCTGTTGGCACCCGTCCTGCTCCCAGATAGGGACTTTGGGCACTGATTGCAGCTTCTTCCATTTCTTCTTGAACAAACTTTGCATTTTGAAACTTAATGTTTGTTTGGAGTACCAGTATTTAAACATTTGCAAAGCAAGAAAGATAATGTTCTGGTTTTTTTTTGTACATAATTAGTATTATGTTTTACTTTGTTCTATTCTTTATTAAACCCTTTCACTCCCAGAGTCTGTTGACGAAATCCTGTGGTGTGAGCATTCAAATGAAACCTCTTCAGCAGTACTTTTGCATGGTACCATTTGTTATAACTTTTGAGACTGTGGACGAAATCCTATGGTGTGACCATTCAAATGAAACCTCTTCATTAGTACTTTTGCATGGTACCATTTGTTCTAACTTTCGAGTCTGTTGACGAAATCCTGTGGTGTGAGCATTCAAATGAAACCTCCTCAGCAGTACTTTTGCATGGTACCATTTGTTCTAACGTTTGAGTCTGTTGACGAAACCTATGGTGTGACCATTCAAATGAAACCTCTTTGGAAGTATTTTTGCATGGTACCATTTATTCTCACTTTTGAGTCTGTTGACGAAATCCTATGGTGTTACCATTCGAATAAAACCTCTTTGGCAGTATTTTTGCATGGTACCATTTGTTTTTTCAATATTTTACAATTTAATGAAATTTAGGATTTTTCTTCATTTTTGGTATTTAGCCAAATCTGAAGTTCTAACATTTGAATGAAATCCTTAAGTTGTAAGCAGTACTTTACTGGGGCGCTTGAATGTACTGAAAAAAATATGGTGGTTCTAACTTTTGATTCTGCGGATGAGATACTAAAGTGTGATCATTCAAATGAAAGCTATGGAGTAGTACTTTCCTGTGGCATTTAATAAGGTGGTTCTAACTTGTGAGTTTGTGAATGAAATCCTAAGTGTGACCATTCAAATGAAGGCTTCTGAGCTGCACGTTCCTGTGGTGCTGTTTATTATGTTGTACAGGATTAGGTTCTAACTTTAAATTGAATCTGGATGAAATCCCAAAGTGTGACCATTTAGATAAAAGCTGTATAACAGTACTTCCCAGTGGTGCTGTTAATTTTCAGTTCATTTTACCAGTTATTGGGATTTGAGATGTAAAGGGTGAAACTCTGGCAATGCAATCCTGTATAATTAAAATCAACCAATAATTATAATAAGTGTTAATGTAGTATCTGCTTTCATTTTTCCAAGTTTTCTGTGATCATAAAAAATACGCTCATCTTTATTTTTTTGTAAGTAGAATATCTACACTTTTATCTACACCGCTATTTTATAAGAACCTTAAGTTTTTTATACTGTAAGATGAAGCAGCTGGGATTAGCCAAAATCTTAAGAAGGTGCTAAGAACGTACCCAGGCAGAGATTTCGTTGAGAACGTCTTTCTTTTGTCCTCTTATTATTACAATGACCTAACTTAAAGGAGAAGTATCAAGGGGATTTGGTGTCATTTTAAAAAGCAAAAAATGTTATTGTACGATCAGAAACCGAAAAGTAAAGATCCAGTGCCTGTGGTGTGATAAATTATCACAAAATATATCAAAACTGTTGATGAGTATCTCTAGTCATTGACGGAGTGGGTTTGAATGAATTACAACTTGAAAAAAGTTAGCCTAATTTTTTTTCAAGTTACCACATTTTCGTTTTCAAGATGGGCTAGAACAGACCATGATTTGTTACTCTTTCAAGAATTGGTCGATTTCACTCTCATGGTGTTTTAGCATTATTTTGTAAATAAGTAAAGGTATTGTGAAATGGCTTTGACCAAAAAACATCAAAATTCCCGTGGTACTTCCCCTTTAAAATAGAGTGGTGGTAGTTTTGTCAGAGTAGATTTACAGTCCAATTGAACCGAAAATGTTGGTAGAATAATCAACGTTGCACTTTATTTTTCACTCTAAAGCAGAAAATATGTATAACAATTTGGAAATAAATTGGTAAAGCTTGCCCTATTTTTCTTTTTTTTTTCTCAAAATTATGAATTACTGAAATGCTACACAATTTGTTTTTAATAAGAACATTGTTAATTAAGAAATGTTTTAAGGTTCAAATCGCCTAATAACTAAGAATGGTCGTCAGTCTCGGCTCGGCCACAGGTAAAAAAAGTGTTTCTGGCCAAGCACCAAAGAAATTTTTCAGTACAGGTGTTGAGATTTTGTTGTTGTTTGTATACATGTATATATTTCTGTGAAGTAGAATGCAAATCAGAAAATGCAAGGTATTGTAGATCATTTTCCATGCTGAGCAGTAATGGAGCAGGTTAACTTTAGTTATTAAAAACTTTGTAAAAGCACTCAAAGATGTTGATTGTCATTAAAACCTTAGCAACAGTGTTATCTAAGTTCTCATGCAACATTTCTCATCACAAGCGTGATACGATGATTAAAACGTAAAACATAGGCTTTGTTGTCGTTTTTAATTCGTGAATAAACAAAGCGTTGGGGTTGTAGCATTTGGTGTAAGTTTCACTCGATCGCTCGATCGGCTGTAAACAATGAGCCCGAAATATGTACTGGTGACCTGCCTTACCCATGGTGACGGTATTGCAGGGAGGGGAGGGTGGAGGGTTCGACGCAGGAGGGGGGGTCAAAACTCCTAAGAGTGGGTAGGGTCGGTGAAGATTGAGCTCCCCCCATTGGTCACCTACCTTACAAATGGGACAGTATATGAGGGAGGGGAGGGTGGCGAGTTTGAGCGTTTCATATTCACAGGTCAGCTGATAGGAGCCTTTGATTTTGTTAGTGGGTGGGGTGGGGTGGGGCAGTAGGAGTACCATCACCGTAGTATGGTGAGAATTTACAAAATAATCCGCATCACATTTAAACTATTATGAGCGGATTTGGCACCAAGCAAATCTAAAAATTGCATTGAAGGAGTTTAGTTCACTTCAAATGAAGAAATTATTATAAGCCCATAGTCATGTGCGTTTTGTGAGGAATCCCACGATGAAATCGCGTTTTCGGAGGTTGTTTCCTGGCAATCCAAATATGAAGGTGAAAAGATTTAGTAAGGTTTTGTGTTTCAGATATTTTCCAGCTCTCGTAAGCCACAAACTTCAGAAAAATAATTAAAAAAAAAGGGGCGGAATGGCGTTGTACCGTTTTTCCACGTCATTAAAGAAACTGTGTAAAAGCCGGATGATGACTATGATACCGGATTATCTAAGTTAAAATTGTTGTCATTATTTAATAGGAGGTTCATTAGAGATGTTACATTTTTGTTCAATGTAATTACCGGTAATCGACATTATGATATAGATATTTCAAACAAGCTCGTATTTTGTAAGGACAGAAACAGGTTATAACTTGACGAAAAATGACACACAGGCCCTTGCTCCTAATTTTAGTAGAACTAATGGTTTTAAATATAGCTTTTTTAACCGTATTGTTAATGAATGGAATAGTTTACCTAATCATATAAGAGAATTAAACAGTATTGTAGCTTTCAAAAAGAATGTTTTAAGTTTTATTAAGGATAATTAGAACACTTATTTTATATTTGTATATACTTTTCTTACACCTTATTTAGTGGGGGCATCCCTGGTATGGTGCATTAGCGCTTTTGGCTGTCCCCTTCTCCACAACTTTTCTTTATATTAGTGATTAATTTAATTTATTATCTATTTGTAATTTAGTGGAGTGAAACTGTATTAAATAAGTAAATAAATAAATAAATAAATAAATAAAGCTGACAGGTTGAGATTTTCTGTTCTTTTAGCTGAATATTTCTGGGGCAGAAAATGCAACGGGAAAAGGAATCTTATCCCCTGAATCAGTACTAGCTGCTTTCGGTACCTTTCGGCACCTTTCGGCAAAATCCTAGCTGACCTTATTTCCGTAACCAAAATGACATTTTTAATCCCTCCGAACACAAAAAAAAGTTTTGTTTTCATGATATTTTACTTTATTCTGTTGTTCGGCAAAAGCAGCTGGATATTTCTCTGTTTTAAAACAGTTTAAAAAAATTAAAACTGGAGTCCCGTCTTTAAAATATAAAGGAGTCCTAGCTTAATTAATGTTTCGTTTCGAATGAGCGAAAATTTAGATAAGGATATGATTTAAAAAATATGTATTGAAAAAAGCCAAATCGTCAATTTGCCCTTCCAGACTGACCTTAATAAGCAGACTGCGCGCCAGCTTTCGTTACCAAAGGTTGATGGTTTCCAAAGACAACCATTAACCAATCGAAGCTCATAATTGGGTTACTCAAACGATCCCAGAAATCTCAGCGCCAAAGGCTGATTGATCGTTTGTTCTTTTATTGCACAATAAATGGTGACCTTATTCAGCTTTATACATGAACACACAAGAACTGTTCATCACACTTTATTACCAGGGCGTTCTCTCCCTTTACTTCCTAAGAAGCCTGGGTCGAGTAACGACATACATCATGATGGAGTTGTTCAAAGCAGGGTTACAATATGTAAGTTAATTCAGGCCGGGTTTGCACCAACCTTACTTCAAATATATACGGTTTACAAAGCAGGTTCTTGTAAATTATTTTTTAGCCTCCAGTTTGCCTTTGATTGTTACTCTCAAACTGTTCAGCCAATACGCTTTCAAACAAGAGAAATAGAATCCTAGATTAACAGTGTAACCCCGGGGTTAGCATTAACAGGCTTTCGAACAACTGGGCCCAGGTATCTTGCTGAACCTGCCGAGAAAACGCTTCTAATAAGAAGTTCTACTCTAACCAGAAATGCACATCTATACAAACGCTATCAAAGGTTACTATTTTAGCGACAACTTTAATAATAGAGCAATAATTCCTAAAGTTTAAAACAATTATATCGCCTCATTCATAAATACTGCTCTACAAGAATTACAGTATAGGAGGATAAAGTACCAAAAATTAAAATTAAAAAAGTCCCAAATTTCATTTTGCAAAATATTGTAGAACAAATGGTACCATGCAAACGTATTGCTGCATGAAGAGGTTTAAGTAATGATCCGCATAAGAAGGATAACGCTGAATGGCAATGCATGATGGAATGTCAACTTCAGTTTTTCATTGTTACAACTAATGATCTCATTGGCCTACACTCAAAAACCGCTAAAAAGTTAAGGTTCAACTTGCATTTTGTCTAATTTTTTTAAGGTTTCAAGTAATTTGAGACACATCGCACAACATGCAATTTTTAAAAGATTGGAACTTCATCAAAGAAGCAAAATTATTATCTTCTGCTATTCTGTTTGGTTAAGCACGAACATTTCCTAAAATTTATTTGACGCAAATGGATTTTCTTTATTTTTGTAATGAAATATAATTATTAACCATCAGCTCCTCCTCTATACTTGAAATCAAAGATATTCTATGCGGGAAAGAGCCAATGCCGCAGAACAATGAAGTTTGCTATCGTTCTCATGTGAAGCATTACTTAATAAATGGTCACAACAAAGGATTTCGTCGACCGACTCTAAAGTTAGAACTACACTACATGTCTCCATAATTGAATCTGAGAGTAAAGGGGTTAAAAAGATTATTATATTAATTTCCTTTACAAATACCTAGATGATTGTATGGTTGACTCCAAGTTAATCTTGTTGTCTTACTGTACATCTCACATTCGATTCTTGGGACGAAGTCCTAAAGTTTGGTAGAACTACTGAGCAGTGCTTTCCTGTGGTGTTAAATGGTCTCTAACTCTCCGTTAACATTTGAGTTTGTGGATAAAATCCTAAAATTTGACATTCAAATGAAACTTGCATGCTGTATGTACATGTACGGGGAGTTTCTAACTTTTGAGTCAGTGGATGAAATTCTTTAGTACGACCATTCAAATGAAAGCTATTGAGCAGTACTTTCCTGTGGTGCTATTTACTGTGCCGTACAAGGTGTTTTGTTTTACCTTTTGAGTCTGTGGATGAAATCCTTAAGTGTGACCATTCAAGTGAAAGCTACTAAGCAGTACCTTACTGCATGTGGTGCTGTTTATTATGCTGTACAAGGTGGTTCTAACTTTTGAGTCTGTGGATGAAGTCCTAAAGTGCGACCATTCAAATGAAAGCTACTGAGCAGTACTTTCCAAATGGTGCTGTTTATTATGCTGTACAAGGTGGTTCTAACTTTTGAGTGTGTGGATGAAGTCCTTAAGTGCGACCATTCAAATGAAAGCTATTGAGCAGTACTTTCCTGACTAACTTTTGAGTCTGTGGATTAAAACCATTTAAATGCAAGTTACAATGTATTCGAACAGTACTTTACAGTGGTGATATTTATTATGTTGTAACAGCAAGTGGATATAAACAAAAGTATGACCACCTCTTTGGATGAAATCCTATACTGTGATCAGTTTAAATAAGAACTAGGATTTAAACAATACTTTCTTTTGTCTGCTACCATTGGTCGTTTTAAATATTTTGGGAAAATGACCTTTACAATTTGTTCTTAATTTTGCAAACAGCTTAGTTATGAGTGTAAATATTAAATATGAGTTAGTTGAAGTAATAACATACACAATTCTCACAAATAATCAAGCTCAAAGTACGCATTCATAATATCTATGCCATGCGAATAAATTCCAAATTAAAATACTTGTAAGTCAGTTCACTAGCTACAGTCCTGCTTGAGATTTTCGCGCCCGCAGACGGGTTTTCACTTCATAACTACCATCTCCCAAGTGTCCTCCCAGTTCGCTTCTCCTTGGCTTCCTCTTGCGAGTTTCCTGAGACTGCAGCTGACTTGTGTCAGCGGGTGGTTTAAAATCCAGTGGTGCATCTTGGGCTTGTTTAGTGGATCTCAGATTCCGCTCTGTTGCGTGTTGATCAGCATTTACTGGCCCACTGTGATAGCCATTAATGAGGACATGCTTGTGTTCATGGAGGTCTGTTTGGAAAAGGTGGTTGCCGTTCGTTTTGATGTAGTTCAGGGTTTTAGTGGTGGGATCCTCGGCAGGTATTTCATCCAGGAATTTGGGCTTTCTGGTCCCCTAAGAATAAGATTTTTAAACACAGTGAGTCCTTTATTTGTTAAAGATCCCATTTTTTGAAGAAATCCCACAAATCAGACAGACTTCACACAAGAATCCAACTTTCCACAGGATGACCACTTTTCACAGGACAGCCTATGCTTACATGCAGAGTAATTCTGATTTCCCACAGGGTCACCACTTCTCACTAGCATTCCATTTCCTACAGGACACCCACAGTATTTATAGCCAAGGATCTACTACCTGAAGTAAATTTTTAATCTTTTAGTCATGTTAAAGTCAAAGCCTTGTTTAAAATAAGTTTAATACTTTAATTGGGCATAAATTCAGGTTACAACTCCATCTTGATTTCACTATTATTTTAAAATATTAGACACTGCTCATAAATATTTCAGTTGGCTAATGTTATCAGTTAAGATTTAAATTACAGGTTCAACATTATGTTTTAATTCTTTATTTATTACAGGAGTATCGTGGAGTATTTTTATTGGCAGTTTGTCTAGTGTGCTGACCCTTTCACTCCCAAGAGTGCCAAACATGAAAATTCAAGAAAAACCCCAAGTTTTGTTCAGTTATTATAAAATAATGAAAAATAAATGGTACCACGCAAAAGAACTGCTGAATGGTCACAACATAGGATTTCGTCCACAGACTCAAAAGTTAGAACAAATGGTACCATGCAAAAGTACTGCTGAAGAGGTTTCATTTGAATGGTCACACCATAGGATTTCATCAACAGACTCAAAAGTTAGAACAAATGGTAACTTCAAAAGTACTGCTGAAGAGGTTTCATTTGAATGGTCACACCATAGGATCAACAAGTCAGGACAAATGGTATAATGAACACACTCAAAAGGTAGAACTACACTACATGTCATCAATTCATCATTGACTCTGGGGGTGAAGGGGTTTATTGGGTTTTAGGGAGGGGAGGGAAGGGAGGGAGGACAAAACTTTGTCAGTGACTGTTTATCTATTTTTGTTTTGATTGTGGTTGTCAACATTAGTCCCCAATAACAGATTTTTAGGAAGGATTATCACACTTGGCAAACCACCCCTAAACATTTCTTACGTATTTCTTGAGCATTTTAAGTTTCTCCACAATGTTTTCCTTCATTCTACCACCTTCCTAAACAAAGACATTGAAAGCAATATTTGATCATAGTTTAAATGTTAGACTAAAAGATAGGATACTTGGTCGTTTTTTATTTAACACAGATTTGTCCAGTAAAATAGTTATTATAAAAATTAACAAAAATCTTAAAAGGACATGAAACACGTTATGGTGAAAGGATTTAAGTCTTTGCAAAACCAAAGAGTTTTAACTCTTAAAATGTTAAACATTTTTATGTACAGTATTAAAATATTTAAGTGGTGTCACTGCAATTGAACTTTGTAAACACTTTAAAGCTCAATTAAGGTTAAATTACAAAAAAATTAATTAAGGTAAAAAAATCATTTCAAATAATTACCGGTATATTAAAACTTAGTTTATAAATATTAATTTTAGCTTAAAAAGCAATGTGACTTTTAGATATTTATACTGGTATGTTATATTAAACTAATGTGGGGATCACAATTGGAAAAATTACCTCACCACTGCTGCCAACTAAACATGTTGACAAGCACTGCTAGCAGGCAGTAATAAGACACAAACTTGTTGACTCGTAAACATGTGTATTCTCTAATATGGCGGATTACTCGACAGGCTAACAGTTGTTTACATTACTTTACTGGGTGCTGTTGAGAAGTATTCTGGGGAATTGGGTATTAGACTACAAACTAGCCAATTACTTTACAAAGTATGGGACATGATTTGAAACTCTGAAACAAAGTTCACAACTTCATTCTCACCAAAGTACATAACTGTCTTGTACAATATGATGGAAATGTTACATGTAACTACGCAGGGAAAGTCTTTGATAATGCAAATAGAGGTACTGTCTAATTTGCCATCAAAATTCTGTATGAAACTCTCGAGATCTGCCATTGTGGAAACACATACTTCAGAGGGAATGAAGTTGCTAACTTCTTTTCCAAGTTCTCAATAATACATTCCATACTTTGCAACGAAATTGGCTAGATCGTAGCCTAGGACCCAATTTCCCAACAACTTTGCAACACTGCGCGGTAGAGGTATGTGAAAACAACTGTAATATGCATGTGTCAGTGGGGGGGGGGGGGGGGGGTAAAAAAATTTGATTCTATCAACAGAGCTGATAAGGTCAATTTGCCACTGCAGACAGCTTCAAAAGCTGACATTTTGAACGCTCACCCTTCATCAGAGGGAATCCCGACTTTGCCAGAACAAATCCTTAAGAATGTGTTTATTTGAATGCTGTAGGATGACTTTCAAAATGCTAGGACCTTATTTTTTGGTTTGGATAAACTCTTGTCCTACAAACCTTTGACTTTGTCATCACCATATAATACAGCAATATAAAGCTTATTGCCATCTGTAAGAGAAAAATGTGTTAGCAACATCAAAATTCTCCTTAAAAATATAAACTTATAGAAATCATGGGTTACAGGAGTGCATTTGAGAGCACTAGTAAAACCTAAAGTTACTGCATGATTTTCCGAAAATGAGTTCAAGATGCGTACCATTTCTCAGACCGAGAAAAGCCCCTGAAAGAAATTTGGGGGGGGGGGATTACAAATGTATATCCTTACAAAAATCTCAATTTTTTCTGCTCCTATCACACAGGACAACCAACATTGTAACAGAACACCAATATTAGGCTTACAAGTGTTCTCCTTTCATTGAATGCAATTATACAATGTGAAGCAGAGAATGTAAGATTTTTAAGAAACTGCTGTTGAACCTCCATGTGTGTGACCACCTCTTGTAAGTGACTGCTTTTCCAAAATACCAAATTTGTTTCAGTCAGATCATTATAGTCAAAACCTCTTATAACCCTTTCACTCCCAGAGTCAATCATGGAGACATGTAGTGTAGTTCCAACTTTTTAGTCCATTGATGAAATCCAATGGTGTGGCCATTCAAATGAAACCTCTTTGGTAGTACTTTTGCATGGTACCATTTGTTTTTCATTATTTTACAGAATGAAATTTGGGAGTTTTCTTGAATTTTTATTTTTGGCGCTCTTGGCAGTGAAAGGGATAAGCGAACACCTCCAAGACTGTTGCCTAACAGGAGCCCATTAGCCTGAGACTCCCAAGGAACTGATCTGGGCGCCTAATGTTTTGCTAGGGCACCTAAAATTTCACTTTCTGTGTCCCTAACTTCTGAGCTTAGGGATTTGTGGACTCCTACGAATGTTACTTTGGCAACATCCATGACCTTTCATAAGCGACAGTGACCATTGTTTTTAGCCTCTGGTAGGCAACCACTCACCAATTATTTTGGTGTCACTACAGACATCAAATAAATAATATATTACAGTACAATTCCAATACACACATGGAGGTTCAACAACTCAAATTACCGGTAAAATAAGAGAGAGGGTTTATCTAAACACCTGAAACAAGAGCCAAAGAATGATGCTAAGAATTTCAGTCTTCTTGAACATGTCCAGTCCATATTTGATGCAAATCAGTGCTTCTAGACATGTGATGACACTAAAACAGAAAATATATATATAAAAAAAGATATTATTAATGGCAAGGTTTACAATAAAATTTTAATAAAAATTAAAATTAATTAATGTAATTAATTAATTAGTATTAATTAAATAAGTAACTAAGGGCCTACATATATTATTTAAACGAAGTTTAGATGGTGTAAACAAAACCGCAGTCTTAGAACCCCATTTCAATCTGGCCAACCCTAATATTTAAACACTATTTACTGTAAGCAATGTCAAGTAGGCATATAGCACTGACTAGAACAACATTTATCTCCTGATCGATCAGAAATAACCAACTTATAAACAGATATGGAGGTCCATTAATTTTGTAAAACCGCAGTCTAAGTTAGACTTTGTTTAAATAAGCAGCCCTAAGAAGCCTCTGAGTAGCCTCTGAGTACAACGTCCACCATTTGTGAACTGAAGTTTGGAGAGGAACGCAGACTTGTGGCACACTATAAAGACAAGGATCCTGAAGCAGGACTGCCAACAAAGACAATCTCTCTTGGGCAAACGGCAGCAGGATCTTCTGAACAAAGCTACCTTGAGCAGATCTCCCCTTATGTTCACGTGAAGACTGCTCGTGAGAAAGGCTCAGATTTTAAGCCCTATTATTATTAAACTAACCCTTCCACTCATGGTCTCTAACTCTCCGTTAACATTTGAGTTTGTAGATAAAATCCTAAAATTTGACATTCAAATGAAACTTGCATGTTGTATATACAATGTACATGTACAAGGTGGTTCTAACTTTTGAGTCTGTGGATGAAATCCCACAGTGTGATCATTCAAATGAAAGCTACTGAGCAGTACTTTCCTGTGGTACTGTTTACTATGCTGTACAAAGTGTTCTAACTTTTGAGTCTGTGGATGAAATCCTACAGTGTGACCATTCAAATGAAAGCTACAGAGCAGTACTTTCCTGTGGTACTGTTCATTATGCTGTGCAAGGTGGTTCTAACTTTTGAGTCCGTGGATGAAACCCTATGTGACCATTCAAATAATAGCTCTTGTTCAGCACATGTATTTCCCTATGTTACTGTTTGTTTGACAGCATTTAGGAGTGACAAGGTTGGCATTTGGAGCTTTGTAATGATTAGAATATGCAGTACTTACATCAAAACCCATGTTTGAGTTCCAAGTCGCCGACTTCTAGTGTCTGTAACGTAAACATAGTACTGCCTACAAAAAGAGACAGTTTGTAGCTCAATTAAGGAGACACTATTAACATGTGCACAAAAATACCCCAAGAAAGAGAAACACGCTTACCGCAAAGAGGGTGCAACAATGATGCAGATGATTCCCAGGCGATAAAAGTTGAGCCAGTGAGAAGTAGGTACCCATAGGATGTGCTTTAGAAAGAATGTGTTCAGTTCTACAATCTGAGAAGAATAAGAACTCTTGTCAGGATTAAGCATTAGTATAAACAGGTGCAGATCACCTGCAATGTGATTTACATTGTGTAGTTCCAAAAAAAATCCATACCCACCCCATGGAAGGTCATTGGAAATTCCTAGGGGGAGGGGGGTCTTAAAAGCCAACATTTTAGAAGCAAAGTATGAAGCTAAGCTGGAATTTCCTGGGGGGACGGGGGGTGCTAAACAAAATACCTTCCGTGGTGGAGCTGCACATTTACATTTACATTTACATTGGCGAAGTCGGTAAAATCTCAGGACATCAAACCAACTGATAAAATAAAATAAAACAACAAAACATATTTCCTAGTTCATTGATTAGAAAAATCCCAAACTTCATTTTGTAAAATACTGAAAAACAAATGGTACTATGCCAAAATACTTCTGAAGTTTCATTTGAATGGTCACACTATAAGATTTGGTTGGCAGACTCAAAAGTTAGACTGACAACACTGCATGTCTTCATAATTGACTCATTCGCTATTTAATAGTTATTCTGCACATATGTATATTGCTTTCTGACCACCCGGCAAATAATCCCCCTTAGAGGGGCTGCTGTAAAGGAAGATAGATAGATAGAGTGAAAAGGTTAAAGGAGTTGCAACATGCCCTGCTCTCTCCCCCAAGGGAACATACCCCAGACTCTGTTAGGGAGTCACACCATTGGCTTTTGTGATGAATTTCAAGATTTAAGGGAAAGGTCAAAATGAAAAAGACAGTGGTCTTTTTATGTACTCTGCTCCCTCCCCCCCCCCCCCCCCCCCCTTGGTAGTATAGCCTACACTCTATCAAGAGTAAAAACTGAGAAAAAGATTCAAATTCCCCTGTGCTGTTTTAACTAGCAATGCAAACTCCCTGTGCTATATATTTTGCTCACCTGTGATATAACCATCATCTGACATATGGCAAAGAATCGCATGTATGAACATTTGGGGTCCATCCAGCGAACATGAGTCCAGCTACATGTATGGATAATAAAATATCAGTCAATATCATAATGGCAATCTACATGTACAGTAGGTGTCTAGGCCATGAAGCACTCATACGAAGTGAGATGAAATTATAAAGAGTATTTCATAGTCAAAATGTTAATTAGTCAGCCAGTCAGTCAGTCAGCAAGACAGTCAGTTAGTCATTCAGTTGGTCAGTCAGTCAGTGAGAAAGACAGTCAGTCAGTCAAGTCAGCCAGTCAAGTCTGTCAAGTCAGTCAGTGAAGTCAGTCATTGAAGTCAGTAAGTCAGTAAGTCAGTCAGTCAGTCAGTAAGTCAATCATTAAGTCAGTCAGTCAGTCAGTCAAGTCAGTCAGTCAGTCAGTCAGTAAGTCAATCAAGCAGCCAGTCACCCAGCCAGCTGATCAGTCCTTTTGCCATGCATAAGATAATAAACAAACCTTGCTGGTGTAAACTGCATGACTGCACGTCGCAGCTTTCCTGTGGTAGTGTGAATATCCCTTTAAACAAAATGAAAATACACGTTATTTTCCCCAAAATCAAACTGGAATGGCATTTATTTATATTACTTTGGTTGTCAAGGGAAAGGGGAGATGAGGGCTTAAAAGAGAGGGAGGGGCTTAATAAATTTCTTGTTCCAAAAAGACAGAGGGAGAGGGAATTAGAGAACGGCACATATTAGGGAGGGGGGAGGGCTTATTTGTGAGGGGGTGGGGGGGTTAATAGAGGATTTATGGAAGCTTACTTGATGCTCTCCCAATGGTAGTTGCGCATCTCCAGTTTCTCACACACATACAGGCCAAAGTGAATTCCTAATCCATTACAGATCAAGAAATCCAACAGCAGGGCATCCCACCAACATTCCGCAAAATTGGGTAACAAGTGAGAAAAGAAAACCTTCAAATGATAGAAATTATAAAGATATAAATCATCATCATGGAAGTCATAGTGTATCTGTTGTAGTTTATTGTTTTATCAGATTATGACAATGAATCTGAGGTACAGCAGCTGTAAAGGAAAAATGCAATAATACCGGGAAAAAGAATTAAGCTCAGGGCTGTGCTCTAGTATTGCCCGGGTGCCATAGGTGACTAACTGTTGTCTCTGAGCAACAAGAAAAACTGAGGTTTTGCACATAGCTTTATAACTGCTGGGCACACTAAATTTTATAGTTATTGAGTTCGACCCCCTTTGGGCACCCCATGGCATGAGAAATCCTAGAACACAACCTTGAAACTACTGTATGTACATCATGTATTCAGTGTTCTGGTGAAATCCTTTTATTAATGTTTATTATGCCATATGCAACTCAGGTAGTTTCTACTTTTGTGGCTGTAGTAGAAATCCTACAGGTACATTGTAAAGTGTGGCCATTCTTGAAAATGGAAGCTATAATGAGCAGTATTTTACTGTGGTGCTGTTTACTATAAAGCTGTACAGTGTACAATGTGGTTCAAACTTCGGAGTACAGTGTTGGTGGATCATAATCTACGGTAAATTCATTGTGTTGTTGCGGAAAATATCCATACCTCCCCCACAGAAAGATTTTTGGTTTTTGGTTTACCCACCCCCCCCCCCCCCCCCCACTCCTCTGGAAATTCTAGTTTGCTTGAAGTGCACATGAAGTGACATTTCACTACCATTTTTTTTTTTCGGTAATCTGAAAATAGGTGTTTTAAGAATTATTTTGATGGTTAAATGAGTCACTTGAAGTGGTGGGAACATATTTTAACAAGCAATGTATCTGGGCACGTTAAACAAGGACCTGGGTTCTAGTGATGTCATTAGTGTGTTTTCAACAGAGCACGTCATTCATTTTACAGTGGAGTTTGACAACTTGTGGAAGGATATGGCTGAAAGCGATGCATATTTTAGCCCTGGGTTCATCTCCTTCTCGACCATGTTTTGTTGTGATCCAAAACATGGATGACGTCGCCAATACATTTTTGCCGTGTAAATTTCAGGCCCCGGCGGGAGTTTTCAAACCGCTAAAAATAGTGGATCCTCTTTGCGCAAAAGAGGAAAATGACTGAAAAAGAAATAAAGGTGAAACAAACAACATAAAACCCCAAAACAAAACAGTAGTGAAATTTCGCTTCATGTGCACTTTAAAAACGTTGGCTTTTGAGATTGTCTTTCCCCTCAGAATTTCCATGAACTTCCATGGGAGTACTGTATGGATATATAATAATAATAATAATAATAATAATAATAATAATAATAATAATAATAATATTTATCCAGGGAGCCCACTCGCCATGGCAGTTTTCAGTGGGGCCCTGCAAATTATAAATTTTAAAATTGTTAAAAGAAAATAGTTAAAAATAGTTTTAAAATAGTAAAAAATAGATTGTAAAATAGCTTAAAAAAAGTTTAAAAATGAAAAGGTTATTTACAAACTTTTAAGCTTTGCTTTAAATAAGGACAGTGAATTATCTAAATTGTTCCAGTCCTTAGAGGCTTGATATTCCCTAGAACCACACATTGTTAGCCAGTGTCAAACTCCAAAACGTACCTCAGTGACCTCCCAAGTGATGCTTGCAGTCCATAAGAGTACAGCATTCCGAATAAGCAATGCTTTAAGAGCCCATCCAAAGAAATGAGAAAATGCGAAGATGTCACAGTGGCCCCAAAGCCTTGCTAGGGTCACTTGTGAACAGTTTACAGCATACTCCTATTAAAAACAAACAATGGTGACTTGGATGACATAAATAAAGCTTGGACCACACAAAGGCATGCAATTCCTCCTGCATAGCAGCAGGGTTGTCAGAAAGATTTTCAGTAGATGGAGAATCTAAAAAAAGTAGACGGCACTGGGGGACACTTTTTCCTCTATTTTTTTCGCTTTTGGCTGTGAATTGTAGACGATTGTGGCCGGCGAAACTATGAACTACCCCCTAGCTTTTGAAGTGAAAAATAATATCAAAATAACCACCATACTATCAATTCCTACCTTTGTGTCTGGGCCTTCGAACCTTAATTTGGGGTCAAAGAAAAACAAAATGTTTCGGAAGTCTTCACGCGTTTGAAACAAGGCAAATGCCAGAAACATCATGTAAAGAACGCTAACACCTATTGAAACAAGAGACAAACAAAAGGAATTCAACAAGTTGATGTAAAAGTAGTGGATGCTAATGATTACAAAAGCAGCATACACTAAGTAAAAATTTTACTGAAGTGAAGTTTAATGCAAACAATATGTATGTACCGAAAATCAATCTCCAGAGTGCTGGATGAGGGCGGATAAATGGGCCTATAAATAGAAAACACCAATAAAGATTTAATTGATCATAAATACATGTACTACAAAATAAATACAGTGAGTAGCTGGTGAGTTTGGTGCTTACAGTTGAATGTTTGCTGTCTACTACATGAAAAACCTTCCTACATGCAGCAGGTACTACATTAAGGAGACTTGTTCCTTGGCCTTTGATATGTAACAAGCATCATTGTTACCTGAGTCAAACCCCGAGTTTGGTGATCAATGCATTGATATGGTCGAAATTCAATCTCAATGAAGTGGCAGTGAATTTTTTTGGATCAAAAACCAGTGCAAAGTTTCTTGTCAACTTAAGATTTTATTGCTTAGTTTTCAAAATGAATGAAAATAGAATTTCTGTTGATAAATAGCCTGCACATAAACTAGCCAATAAATCTTTGCCAGGCTTTTATCCAGAAATTGAAAAGTGGGCGTCCTGAAGATATTTCCCATCATAAATGTTTAAAGGATTAGGTGCGATTTTCATGAATTTCTTCAAAAAGTGGGCATCCACAGGACGACTGGACACCCTGCTGACTAAAAGCTTGGTCTTCCAGTGTTCCTGCTAGGAGAAATAAAGTGTTAATCACACTCACCATTAGGCATGACAAGAAGACTAAGAACAAGGAACACAACAGCAAGAGAAACCATGCCACTCCATATGTTCTCCTGACGAGTAGCATCGGGGTTTCTTAGGGGAAAAAAAGGACAGCGTTAACATTGTTAACCTTATTTAGCCTGGGCTTTACGGAGGTTCCTGAGCCTGGCAGGGGAGGCACCCCCCTTTGTAACTTCAAGAGCATAACAGCTATGATAATAAGACTTGGAGGGCACATGGCATGTCCACAACTGTTTCCTTTGCAGTCCATAAAATGGGGCAACGATCTCACATGATGAGTGAATAGGCCATTTGCATGATGACGTCAATTGACTACTACTACCAGAATCCTTCAGTTTTTTGTTTGTAGTGCAAATTAGGGCTATTTTTACTTAAACCGCACTGGGATTACAAAATTTAAATAAGAAAGGAAAAACGAAATGAATTCTGGTAGTAGTAGTCAAATGACGTCATCGTGCAAATGGCCTATTATGTCATTAATTCTGTACAGTTGCCAACTTGGATGATCCACCATCTTGGATTTCAAATTTCTTCAAAATCTCACAAAACTGTCCAAATTGACTCAACCGCGACAAACTTAAATCTTGTTGTCATGGAAACTTCAAGTCACATGAACATTGAAATGTCAAACCAAATCGTTGCCAGTAAAATTTTACGAAAAGTGAAAGGTTTAATGGCATTTGCTTTAAATTTAAAAAGTTATGAATAATTTTTGGCTAGAGTTTGGAATATCTGGCCACTTGCTTGCATCTTATCGAATAAGAATTTGTTTTCACATGCCTCGTTCTACAAAACGGTCAGTGAAATGTCAATAATTAAGTGGCTGGGTATTCTAGAATCAGTTCTCAAATTTCTTGCTTTCCTGACTAGTATAGCAGGTCTCCCATTACATTGTATGTCAAAATATTAAACATGTTATTGGAAATTTTGAAATAAAGATGCAAGCACTTCTAAAATAAAACTAATATGACTTTTCCTTGTGAGAGTGCAGTTGTTCATCAGTAATAGAGATTGAGATGATCACAAGCTTGAGATCAAGCAGTAAACAATTTCTTCAAAAGTTATGAAATTTGAGCTTTTGTTCATGACCACCTGCTAAAACTGCAAGATAGAAAAACACACACTGACTCTAGGATATAATTGGACTTTAAGACTATGATAACAAAATTAAAAATGAAAACTACAACTAACGGAGGTTGGCGAACTGAACGGAGATCAAGATGCGCTTATGGTTTAATTTATTTAATACGCGTACGCGTGAAATATAATGGCAAAGCGCTTGTATATGTAAACACATGTACCCTGATAAACCGGACATGAACTTGCAGGTCGCTTAAAATTAGAACCTTTTAAACTCCTTGTTGTTTCTAAGCTTTCGTATAAAATGCGGACTGTTATTCGTTAAAGGAAGATGCTGAACAAACCTTGATATGCAAATAAATAGAAACGCTCACCTGGTGAAGGCAGAATAAATTAGGTACACGAAAAGACAACAAAGGGCAGTGATCGAACGAGGTTTGTAGAAAAACTCCAGCGATATATCTTCGACAATTTGCTCGCTAGCATCTTGATAATCGTCTGTGGAGATCGTAGAGGTCGTTGAGAATGTTCTTTTGCGGCGACGAGGACTCCGATCGTCCGCCATTTTTGCAATGGAAATGTCTAAAGGGCGTTTGCTGTTTTCCAGTCTCTCTCGCTCCTTGCTGTAACTCTCCCCAGGTTTCTTTGTTCTTTTCGGCCGAAACAAAATGGCGGTGAGTGTCTTCTGTTGATCATAGCAAAGCAATCCGTTTACATCGTCGTTGCGTTTGAAGTCACCTCAAATAAATGATTTGTTTTTGGTTTTTATATCATTTTTCTTTCAATTCATGGTAACATTTGGATCTTTCTCTGGATAGTCTTCTTTGTACGAAGGATCGTTCGTGAGAAAGAATTTATCAAGTGTTTATCGTGTTGCGCCTTTAAATTTACGTTTTTTTTTTACATCATTTTGAAAAAGATGTACTTCGTTTAGCTTATTTGATCGTATTTATGACCTTTCATTGGAACTAACGTCGTTGAAAAACTTATCTAAAGTTTTATTTTATGTAAGCCAGCTTGATGCACCCTGGATCCAGAGGTCCGTTCTCTGAATATCATGAGTAAAATTAACCGCATAAACGGTTAGAAGAAGTCGCGAGACGGACCTCTGGTCACTCGAATATACAACCTCATTTCCATGCGAGGATCTAGTTCAGAATCTGAACTAGGTCGCTGATTGGTTACTCCTACTTGTTTCCAGACTCTACCGGGAGTTAATGATGCAACAGCAACTTCGATTGGTTGGACCAAAACAATTCGCCACGGGCGCGTGAAAAACCGGTTTCCCAAAGTGAAGCCACACAAACAACAATGACGGACGTAGATAGAGATTGCGGCTTTTTGTTTTTTGCGGCTGTAGTATTGCGGCTGAGATTGCGGCTATAGTATCCAAATTTTCAAATATCAGAGAACTCAAGCCAGTTCAGAAAGAAGCGCTGTTGAAATCTATTCAGCGCAAGGATGTCTTGAAAAGACGTGTTGACAGGCCAGACACGACTTATTAATTCGTGTTATCGTGGAGTGTGACCTTTAGAGTTTTGTTTGAACGAGGAAAATTGTTATCTCTATTTTATTTTTATCTCTAGCACGGTGGCGTGCTTTGGAGCTGCAGGTATTCTCGCTGAACGATTTCGCTGACCACCGGTAGGTGACAGGAAGAGAAATAAGTGTACTGGATTAATTGCGTGCGGATATCAAGGATTCTTTGTTTGTTAAATCTCTCGCCTTTGAAAACGGTTGTATCCAGAAAGTTTACTTCTTTGTCTGAGATTAATGTTTGTTTGCAAGGACAATAAAATCTTCTGTCTCCACTTTTTCTCAACACTCTACAGTGAAAAAATGTCATCGATGTATCTTTTCCACTGAGTGGATTTGATTTAATATTTCTGTCTCGACCGCGGAATATTGTCACCAGATTTAATGTAAACAAACAGGCACGCGTTGGTCCCCAAGGATTAAAACCGGTTTGGTGAGATATCCGATCCACAAATCGCATGGAAATGAGGTTGTGTACTCGAGTGCCCAGAGGTTTTTATTTTTTCTCGGCGCGTTGCGCCTCGTCGCGGCTTCGCCGCTCAAACTCGCCGTTTTCACTAAAAAATAAAAACCTCTGGCACCCAGGGTAAGCTTGATGTGATATCGATACTTAATTTAATAGTTCTTGATTTCACGCAACACGTTTTTATTGCCATTTAATAATATCTCGTTATCCTTTAAAACCAACCCACTGGTCTCCTACTTTCTCCACCATACTTTAAAAGAAGGGCTATATATACACAGTATACAAGGCCCACTTTTGAGTATCTTTAAAACGAAAAAAGCACTGGTAAAATTTGGTCAGATCGTAAAGAGAGAAGTGTAACTCATTTAGTCTGCCTTCGATCATTTTGCATGAATGCATTGTGACAAATGTAACTGCAATCTAATGTATATTGTAAAGGTCATTGCCAATACATGCAGTCAACTCTCTCAAAATGGACACCCTTGTAAGGTGGACACCTTTGTAAGGCAGACACCCCTGTTAGATAGACACCCCTATAAGGTAGACATCTCTGTAAGGCAGATATGCATAGTTGGCTGGTCCCAGCCAACTTCTAACTTGTTTGTCTGTAACTTAACTTGCTATAAGGCGAACACCTCTTGAGGGCAGATAGCTAGAGCTGGTCACGAGGGTGTACGGCTTACAGCTGTAGAGAGAGTTCACTGTAATAACACTATCCAGTTGTTTTACATGTACATGCTCTCAAACAAAAAAAAAAGTGTATCAGACCCTCTTCATGCTATTTGGCCAGGGACAAATTAAAGTTGTTGCAATTTATATTGAAAACACCAGAACCATGTGCAACTGCTTGATTTCATTCAACAATATGGCTAAATAAGTTCATGGAAATATGTTTCTATTGGTCTTACATCTGCCCCAATGTAGATCACAATCTATGCGGATCACAATCTACATGTATAACCAAGGCAAAAATGCTAACAAACATATATGCCACAAAACAAAGATGTTTGTTGGAATTTATAACTATTGCTAAAGCTAGTCACCAAAAACTTGCCATTTTTCTTGTGGCCTAATGCATTCTGCTCAACCTAGAAACGAAGTAAGTTATATAAATCTGGTTTGTTTATTATGTTGTTTACTGTGAATGCTAGGCCCAGCGAAAAACCAACCCCATGAAGGACTTGCAGATCAGAAAGTTATGCCTGAACATCAGTGTTGGAGAGAGTGGTGATAGACTAACCCGCGCTGCTAAGGTGCTGGAACAGCTGACGGGTCAACAGCCAGTGTTCTCAAAAGGTACAAAAATGTATAAAAATGTACCGAATTGTCAGAAAGAACATGTACACCTTATTGAAGAAACATTGGGGCAAAAAGCATAAACCATAAATGATATGACAATGGAATTGTGGTAGCATTTGCAATAAGGCTCGCTAACATTTCATTTATTGATGTTAAAAATTTGTTCCTTCCCAAAACATTTTTAGAGGATGATGTGGGAGCATGCTTTGTTATAATAATGTGCAATTTATCGGAGAACACAGTAATATTTTTCTGTTTCCCAGAAAACCATTTGGTCATATTGTTCACAGTTTATACTTTTTACCCTGACAATGTTTTTTTAATCTGGTATATACACTGTATTTGTATTGTTTCCTGTTACACGCATTCAATAAGCTTGGATCCAATGTGTTACATGTATAAACTTTACTTGTAATTTGCATGCATTTTTTACACAAATTTGCATGCATTATTTTACTCATGGGTGACATGCATATAAATTGCATGCAATACAAAATGTTTACACACATGATTCCAATGCATATGCAATCCTGCAATGCCTGTGGCCTGTACTGTACAGTCAAAAGGATGCCATTTTCAAGGGTCATAGACATAGTTATTTATGCATGAAGAGCTCAGGAGCTGTAGCTCGTTAAAACACTCTTGTGAAATAAAAAGGACTAAAACTACAATAGGTAAAAAGATAAAAAATACAATTATTTAAATTATTAAATTATTTACAAAATTTTATAATGAGCAGAATGAGCATTTATTACAAGAGTTATCTAAAGAAAGATTCAATTTAGATAAGAGTCTCTTAAAAGAGGCAAGATTTTAGGAAATGTTCGTGCTTAACTAATTAGAATAGCAGAAGACAATAGCTAATAATTTTGCTTCTTTGATGAAGTTCCCCAAATGCAATATCTTTTAAAACTTGCATGTTGTGCGATTGGGTCTCAAATTACTTGAAACCTTAAAAAAATTAGACTTAATGCACCTTGAACCTTACCTTTTTAGTGGTTTTTAGTCTAGGCCAATAAGATCACTAGTTGAAACAATGAAAAAATTTACATTCCATCGTGCATTGCTGTTGAGCACTATCCTTCTTATGTGGATCATTACTTAATTGACCGCATTACCTTGAATTATATTCATCTGAGATGTTAGCAGAAAATAATCAGTAACTAAAAACTTAAGCATGAGTAACAAATAAAACAAACTAAAGTAAATTTACATGATCTGTGAAAATGATAAAATGGTCCTTGCTGTGTTGAGCATGATTATTGCAAGTTATCTCTTTCACTCTCAGAGTCAATAATGGAGATATATATATGTAGTGCAGTTGTGACTTTTGAGTCTGTGGACGAAATCCTATGGTGCGACCATTCAAATGAAACCTCTTTGGAAGTTCTTTTGCATGGTACCATTTGTTTGCCAATATTTTACAAAAAGAAATTAGGAATTTTTTGTTAATTTTGATGCTTGGCACTCTTGGGAGTTAAAGGGTTAAGCCTGAAGACTTGGTACAGTAATGCACTGTTATCCTGATCAGAGAAAATGTTTTTCCCTTTAGCTCGTTACACCGTGAGATCTTTTGGAATCCGAAGGAATGAGAAGATTTCTGTGCATTGTACTGTACGAGGACCCAAAGCTGAAGAGATCTTGGAGAAGGGCTTGAAAGTGCGGGAGTATGAGTTGAACAAGGCAAACTTCTCTACAACAGGTTTGCTTCATTTTTTATTTTTAGCATCCTTGATGAAGATTGTGCTATCTAAGGGCTCCCACACATTAGCCAACTTTTTGTCAGCTGACGAAAAATCTTAAATTGTCAGCTAGCGTGCGGTGAATTCAGACAAGCTTACGACAAGATCAGACCATGTTGGGTGATATCTGGCAGTGCTAGATCTCAAATTGATCCTGATTAAAACTCCAGAGGAGTCAATTGCTTAAAGTTTAAGAGTTGTTGTTTTGGCCGATTTATTACAGGTAACTTTGGATTTGGAATCCAGGAACATATTGATCTCGGAATAAAGTACGACCCAACCATTGGTATTTATGGCATGGATTTCTATGTGGTCCTTGGACGTCCTGGCTTCAATGTGGCAAAGAGAAAGAGGGCAAAGGCTCATGTTGGTGCCCCCCACAGAATTAACAAGGAGGAGTCTATGAAATGGTTCCAGCAAAAGGTAATGTTAAAAAGATGGAAACTCATCTCTCTAAAAGTAGTGATATAGGATGTGGCATCTAGAAGAGCTTGATGTAAGGTATCAAACACAAGGAAAAGTGTTTCATAAGGATTAACAAACACCGAGAAGTGGGTGGAAAAAATAAGACGTAGCCAATTTTTTAAAACCGACTTTGAGGTGTAGTTGGCTAAAATGATTTGTATCACCTGAACAGTCAGTAAACATCAGTACTTGATTTCTTGGGGAACTTATTTTAAAAATGCCTACACACATTTTGAACTAAGTACTAATAATTTAAATAGTTAATATTTTCATTGATGACTGACTGTTCAGGTGATACAAATCATCAGTGGCAAAAGACCATGCCAACATAACCATTTGATGCAAGACAGAATACCCCGTGGCCTTCCAAAATCTTGGGATGAACCCTTCTACTTTATTTCCGTATCACTTCAGAGAAATTCAACTTTACATTGTCAGGATAACCAGCTCCATTACACAGGCACCACCCCCACCCCCACCCCCACCCCCCTCCCATGAGAAGTTAAAAATACAGAAATGCCTGATTTTACACTTTAAAAAATTATGTATAACTCGATCCTACAGTAAAGAGCCAACGAGGAACTTAGCATTCAGTTTATTGTCTAGTTTAAGGCGTTTATTTGATATTTAATATTAATTAACATTTTTGTTTTCTTTGTTCTTCTTTCAGTTTGATGGAATCCTTCTGAATCCAAAGAAACACTGAATTGCAAATAAACAAAGAAAATAAAACACAGCTGATTTGTGTTCCTCCCCCATCCCCACTTCCCCCCCCCCCCCCCCCCCCAAACCAACCAACCAACAACCAACAAAAAGACTTTCACATCAAAACCAGGCAGTCCCTCTCTGAATAGTCGAGCAGGCGAGCAAATATGCAATCGGTGAACCAAGCGGCGAGTGAGCATTAGCTGGCCCGCTCAAATGACTGAAAAGGGACAGCTAGCAGTCTAATTTTGGCCTGTAGACATGGTCACATCCCCAGCCCCTTTAATTGTAATGTTGTAATATCTTAACTGATCCAAGGCTTCTACAAGCCAACTCCTGGATATGAAACACCCTTCGGACACTCCTCTCTCCTACGTGTTTTGGTCCACCGATAACCCCCCACCCTCTGCATCTAACTCCCCACCATCCACTCCCTCCAATGCTAACCCCATGGATAAATCAGGTGACCATTACCTATCGAGTTAAGAATGGGCAAAATATATGCACAAGCCTTGTGTTCTGGTCAGTGGAATTACCAGGAGTTAAAATTTGCATATTTATCCCTGTCTGCTGTAACTCGTTCAACGCTTCGTGTATTCACGAGTTAAAGATGGACTGTCATTATTCAGTGGCCTCAAATACTTGTTCCCAAGGATTTTCAAGGGTCATCAAATACCTCTAAATCTATCTTCTTGAGCATGTTAAACTTGTAATTCCCCGTTCATGCACTCCATGACCTTTTAGAAAATAGCACAACATACCAATCATCTTTGTGTTTTATTTATCTACTTCACACTTGTTGTAAACTACAAAAATAATATACTTATCAGTTGCTTTTTACCACTGTTGTACACGCTCTAGTTATAAGTTAAATGTTCACACTTTTTTTGTAGTCTCATCCACGAACGCTTTCTATTGCTATTGTGACTTGTATTTGTCTATTTGCTATAAGCATCATCACAAATACGACCTTCGAGTGAGGATGGGGGGGGGGGGGGGGGGGAATGGGCTCTCTGGCCCCTCCCCTAGTTTTGCAATGATTTATACCACTCGAAGGTACCCAGTCAAATCGCGCCTAAAATTCCAACATCTCTATTAAGCACTTCGCCTAACCGTGGTTCCTTACTTATACCCACAGTCAGTATCCAACACACTGTCGCTAAACTCCAGTCTAGGCTTTCCCAGGCTGAGCCGATTGTTCTGCAGCGTTAAGTTCGTTTAAGAGAGGCTTAAGCGCCTTGTTGCTTCCCTTGGAGTTTCCCATATAAGACATGATGGCCTTCTTGACATGATAGCGTGACTGCTGTGGTAACTCCTTCAGCTCTCTTAGGTTCATTCGGTTCCAGTCGTTGAGTGTCCTTTGTTGGTCTTCTTTCATTCTCTTCTGCGCTTTAGTTTCCTGGATTCGTTTGATGTCGCTTCTGATAAAACAAAATAAAGACTGAAGCGTGCCACAGATGTTTCCCAACCAGTATTTTTGTTTTGTAATCTATTAGCTATCGTTAACCCTTTAACACCCAAGAGTGCCAAAAACCAAAATTCAAGAAAAATCCTAAAATTCATTTTATATAATATTGAAAAACAAATGGTATCATGCGAAAGTACTGCTGAAGAGGTTACATTTGAATGGTCACACCATAAGATTTCGTCAACAGACTCAAAAGTTAGAACAAATGGTACCATGCAAAAGTACTGCTGAAGAGGTTTCATTTGAATGGTCACACCATAGGATTTCATCGACAGACTCAAAAGTTAGAACAAATGGTACCAAGTACTGCCGAAGAGGTTTCATTTGAATGGTCACACCATAAGATTTCGTCAACAGACTCAAAAGTTAGAACTACACTACATGTCTCCATAATTGACTCTGGGAGTGAAAGGGTTAAAGTATACCGTTCCATCTCAAATTCCGGGTCAGCTTATTTGTTACCTGAGGCAAAAATGGGGTAATTCTTGGGTGGGGAAAACCATTGTTAACTATTGTATATAGCGTCCACAGCTTTGCGAAGATTACCCGACGACTTATAAAGATACCGATGATCAGTCGGGATTTTTTCCGCGTAGAAAGGCGGTGCCTTTGGAAATATTGGATATTTTACAAATATAGTCGTTTCCGTGTCGTTTATCAGCCTTGCTTTTTTATCAAATCGTTTAATTTTCGGGACTTGTTTCTCACCTGAATGGCTGCACGTGCGAGTAATTCATGGTAAAGTGCTGATATTCTTTTTGCTGGAATCTGGGATAAGCTACTTTTGGAATCGGAGGAAGTCTGGTGCTGCCTTGACTACCGTCTTTTCCAGATACGTTCTTGCTCCTGAAAAAAAGAACAAGTTGATATTGACTAGGCTGATTTCTGCGTGGACGCCTCACGTGGGACCCTCGTGTCCCTTTCGCGCCTTTCCTGTTCACACAAGTTTTGTTCTTTAGTATAATACACATCCAGAACAAAAAACATGCACGTTTATCTCTAACGAGAGTGGAACTTCTTCTATGGGACACCTCCATCAAGGGGACACTTCTCCTGGTCCCGGCCGGCAAAACGCAGTCGTTGTAATTATCACCTTTATTAAAGGGACACCTCCATTAAGGAGACACTTCTCCTGGTCCCGTCCGGCAAAACGCAGTCTTTTGAATTATAACCATTATTAAAGGGACACCTCAATGAAGGGGACACCTCTCCTGGTCCCGGCCGACAAAACGCAGTCTTTGTAATTATCACCTCTATTAAAGGGACACGTTAAAGGGACACTATTAAGGGAACACTTAATTCTCCTGCTCACTCCGTGACTCGTTCAACGCTTCGCGTATCCCACATGAGTTGAAAAGATAAATACTCAAACCTAAACAAATATTTGTAACTTAAAGTCTCTAAAGTTCGCCTCAGACGTGCCTGTTTTGTAAAAATGTTTGGTTTTCCAGTTAGAATAATGAAATACTTTTTTCTTTTTGCAAGATGAAGCAGTTTGCTTTCATTATACTGAATGTCTGCGTTCTCGGAGGTGAGAAATAGAGAAGTGTGACTATCACATAGCAATCGTATTATCAGAAATGCTAATAGAACTCGAAACAAACACAGGTGGCCGGTTCCAAGCGCGGGAAAACGCGTGCGAGTATGTCACGCTTGGTTTTAATTTTACTTCTGATTTGTTGAGAAAGTGACGCGAGATTTTTAGCCAATGACAAGCGTAGCAATGCAAAACCAAAGCAATTGCGAAATTACTTTCGACACTCAATTGAACACCGCTCTATAAAAAATATCATATTTTGTTTTTACGCAGTACAGATACGTACCAAATATGAGGCTTATAAAAACAGCGTGGTACCACCGAGTCATACTTTGGACCTGGAAAACTGTGAAGAAATGCGAAAAGTGCGGTTATTTATATCAAACGTTAACAATTTTAAACAAACAGAAATTCTAAATACTACTGTTCGTATGTTCCTTTAGTTAAACTTTACTTGAAATTTGGGAAATTACCGTCCAATATCAAACAGTGAGAAAGGGGAGGGGGGGGGGGGGGGGGAGGTTTTCACACCAGTAGTTACACCCACAACTAACGGTCCCGGTGTCTGCGGCATGAAGCAGCTAGGAATATTGCTACACCCCCATGGATGGGATGCTAGTCCATCACTGGTTACCCCCCAGAATTATATATTTGCCGGTACCTATTTATACACCTGGGTGGAGAGAGACAACATGGAGCAAAGTTTCTTGTCTAAGGAAACAACACAACGGCAGAGAACTCGACCACCAACCTTCAGTAAACTCTTACCCAGTCGCTATTTCTTTGATTTTGTGACGAGAGAAGATTGGACACTAGGGTGAATGGAGGCGCGGGGTGTTTAACCGAGGTCAAACGAGAGAAATTTGCAAAAGTTAAGCAAAGTACTTAAAAGTTAAGGTTGTCATTTTCACTGTTTAAAGTTTAATATATTGCCAATACACTGTCAATTTACCAAACGTTTTGAAAGTTTACTAAAAAAGTTCTAAGCGTTTAAAAACTGTGAACTGCAGAATTGTCGGCGCCATTTGAAAGCTCATCACTTTGAGAAAAACTAAAAGATAGTAACGTCAACTAATATTTTTTATACATCCTTGCCCATATTTCCATTTAATATTAAATAAAATCCCATTAAATAAAACGAAAATCTCCTCGGACGTTTGACCGCGGTGGACGCGGGGGGTGGGCTCCTTCCCATACCATCCCGCGCACCTCAATTCATCCCAGTATCCAATTTTCTCTCGTCCCAAAATCAAAGAAATAGCGATTGGGTACGAGTCTGGACCTTTCGGTTTAAATACCAACTCGACACTAGCCACTAAATCTTCGATCATGATGCGACATTGTTAACAAAGAGAATAACTTACTGATCCATTCTCCAGGACTCATCTGGGTCTGAAAGTATAAATAATATTGTGAATTAATAGATACAAGTCTTCGTAGAGAGAGACTAAACTGGAGTAAATAGAGTGAGGACTTTATGTTATGCACATGTGCATAACATTTGCTGAATACTATCCAGATCTGCCATATATGAAGGTGACATTTTAAGAAGTCAGTACTCAGGGGCAGATCTAGGGGGAGGGTGCAGGGGGTGCGCACCCCCTCCCTGAGATGACCAAGTCTGCGTTGCTCGCTTTTAAAATTTGTTTACGTCACCCTTCAGTTACGTCATTCCTTAGAGGTGCACCCCCTCCTAAGAAAAATCCTGGATCCGCCCCTGGTACTCTAGAGTTTCCAGAACTTCGATGCCTGGCTTGAATCCATTTTCATCTCCTTCTTCTGGTAAATGAGTTGACGTACAGTAAAAAGGTAAAGTCGCACTCGGCCCACGATGGCCCACACGGCCGGAGCTTAACCCGGTTTCCGTAGCATGAAGCAACTAGGAATATTGCTACTCCCCCCTGGATGGGATGCTAGTCCATCGCAGGGTTACCCCCAGCATTTTGTCGCCGGTACCCATTTATACACCTGGGTGAAGAGAGACAGTGTGGAGTAAAGTTTCTTGTCTAAGGAAACAACACGACGGCAGAGACCAGGCTCGAACCACTGACCTTCAGGTTGAAAGTCCGACGCACTAACCACTAGACCAGTAAGTCGTACAGTAAGTGCCGCTAATTTTGCGTCGCTAACTGGTTTCCATTTGAGGAGTGATGAATGGTGCGTTGAAATTTTCAAGTGCTCGTAAAATTTCAAAGGCTGCTTGTTTTCATGTACTCACAAGTTGCTCAAATGCTGAAGAGGAAGATCAGAGCGTCACAGATTTGAGAAGTCCTAATAATTTGCCGTTGAAAAACAATTTTCTTCCAAAGTGCTCATTCACTTGTAAATTATAATGCTCTAAATAAGACCATTCGATACACCTCATATGAACGAACGAATACAAATAAAATGGTAGAAGATGAAAAAGTAGAATCGGTAATACCATAAAATACAACAACATAACAATTAAAATAAAAAAAAATGAAATAACACTAGGGTGTCAGTAAAACGCGGGGTCGGGGCCGGGGTCGGGGTGGGATTAGGTCTAGGATTAGGTATGGGATTAAATATAATCCCTTTACCTAATCGTAACACTATGCCTAATCCCATACCTAATCCTAGACCTTATCCCACCCCGGCCCCGATCCCGCGTTTTACTGACACCCGTAACACTGAGAATTTTTGCCTAATGCAAATCAAAAATTAACATGAATGAAAAAAGAAAAAGTAAAACTCCTACACGACCAGCCTGCGGGCAGGCTGGGATTGGGATTCATAATCCTCATGCACGGCACCTTACTGACTTGCGAGTCTGTAAAAACATAATTCAAACTTGTCCGGTTTCGTGCATGAAATGTCTGGGTAAAAAAGGTATGGCGAATCAATAACTATCGACACTAATGGATTAGTTTTGAAACCTTCTGATAATCCGCGAGATCAAAAATTACGTAAACGGTACTTACTGTACCAAATCGCGTTTGTTTTATCGAAGGTAAGACTCCTTTGAGTTGTCTATGTTGCTGCATAAAGACTAAATGATCGATCGTCTACCGAAACTCAGACACTATTTAGCTATTTAGGTTTTCCGCGGTTTTCTCAGATCACTTACATGGTTTATAAAGCCGGCCACATGAGAAATTGAGACCCACCAAAATGACTAAATATAAGGTTCAGTGTTGAAGTCGTTTTTTTTAAGTGTTTCGGCTCAACCAGAAATAACCGATTGTCAACTAAACATATTAAAAAAATTAAATTAACTGCACTAAATTCACACGCACATAGAAAGCTACTCCTTCATCAGATGACCTTTTCAAGAAATTGTTGCCATTCGTGTTACTAAAAAACGTAATTTTGTTTCGGGTTGAACGAATATTTTCTCATCGTTTCACCTTGCTGTGAAAAGATATTTTTCAGTCCATTTTAACTAACTAAATAACACATGACAGCATAATTGAAAAACGTGTGGCTTTCTAGATTGAGCGATGGTCGGCATTCATCCGTAGGAATTACCAGCCTTATATGTTGACAGCTTTCCTTCCCACATTTCATGATCCTCTTACCTACAAGCTTAAGTGTTGTGGCTCTCGTGCCCCATCCGGGTCGTGGAACATAATCAACCTGGGGAAGATAAACAGGTATACTATCAACCAATCAGAATTAAAACCAAAACCGGAATCAGATTGAAGCTAAAAGAGTGGTTTTCAATTAAGTATCGAAAGTAATTTCGCAATTGCTTTGGATTTGCATTACTACGTTTTGTGATTGGCTAAGAAATCTCGCGCTAATTTTTCGACCAATCAGAAGTAAAACCAAAACCAATCGTGACTCGCTCGCACACGTTTTCCCGCGCTTGGCGCCGGCTACATGTATTTGATTTGTGTTCTGATTGGTTCATTGGATTGTTTACGACTGCTATGATTGGTCAGAGTAATTACTTTGGTTTTGGTTTTGGTTTTACGACACTTAATTGAAAACTGCTCTATTATATCACCTACCTGATCATTTATCATGTAATTCACGATAAACTTGTTATAGTAGGGCGACAAATCATTGAATATGTCCGGAGTGTAGGGCTTACTGAAAAGACAAAAAAGAAAACGATTTCAAAATTTATGCCACAAGAATCAAGCATGAAATTACATCGTCAAATTAAAAAATGTTTTACTCACACTTCCGGTTTGCTCAATATTTTACTGTTGTCATCCATTTCCTTTTTCACGCGTAGAAGCTCACACAACATTTGGGAGCGCGTTTGTTTCTCTTCGTCGCGAGGAGACTGGGCCTCGTCGGTCGCCTCCTGTTCTTCAGTTTCTATCCGAGAGAAAAAGAAAAGATATTTTTTCTTTTCCAAAAACGCGGTCGCGTAGGTGATGGGAAACGAAACATTCGACTGTCTGAGAAAAAGGGTTGAATACTGTTTGGTCAGGCGAAATTAATACTCCAACTGAGTCCAAAATTCTAGAAATATTGCAGCGTTGCAGGTCGTCTTCCATTTCAAAATAGCAAATTGGTAGAACTTGGCCTATTTTTCTTTCTTTTTATCCAGAACTATAATTTACTTAAATACTGTACAATTTATCCCAAGAACATTGTAAAGAACGTTTTCGGCTCAAACCGGCCCCCAAATAAAAATATTGAGTCCGGGTTCAGCCTCAGCCAATTAATATACGTTCTTATACAAAAAATAGTGTACTTTCCTATTGTATGTTTTGTTTTTTGGTGGTTGCAAAATGAAATTTGGAATTGATTCTTAAAGGCACACTATCTCGGTTGTTTCATACAAAACTGCGACGTCTTAAAACCGTTCCCTCGGTTCGGCGTTTTTAGCCAACAAATGTTTATCAAAACGTTAGTCAGACAAAGAAACACACTTTCGAATAACAAAATTGCGAACGGTCAATGCTAGTACTCAAGTAAATAATTTATCCTATAGACTAACGAGCTAAAAACCGTCAATTGTATTGAAAGATTGAAAAATAACGATTATTTCGCTTAGTACTTGTAACTGCTATCCGTTTGAATCATCCTCGAAATAACGACATCTGGACCCGATTGTTCAAAAGGTGGATAACGCTATCCACTGGATACGTTACTATCCAACAGATTCTGGTTAACAAAACCAATTCGTTGTGTTATCACTGGATAGAGATTTATGTCTAGATAGCACCATCCACCTCTTAATAGACCATTTGCACGATGACGTCATAAGACTACAACTACCAGAATCCTTCAGTTTTTTGTTTTGTAGTGCAAATTAGGGCTATTGTTATTTAAACCTCACTGGGATTACAAAATTTAAATAAGAAAGGAAAATAACCGAAATGAATTCTGGTTCTGACGCCATCTTGCAAATCGCCTTTTGAACAACTGGGACCTATGCTGTATTTGTATCGTTTACTGCAGAATTATGCCTTACTTATATTTGTACAAATTGTTATTTTAGAATCTTTAATGACCAATTTAGCCAAGCAATGGAAAGAATTGTGCAAGCATGCGCAAAGCGTGCCACAGTCCCTTTAAATCTGATTTCTCCTTGGAGTGAAATTTTCTTAGCTATCGTTACCTATCTATTGAGAAATTAGATATTGATCATCCTTGAAAATCAAGCTGAAAGTTGACGGGTGACGTCACTGTTTCAATTGAGTAGAGAGGAAAAAAGAAACGGTAACTTTCTGGTGCAAGTTTTGGGAGTAAACTTATCTAAGTATCTAAGAGTGGAATTTTGCAAAAGAAGAGAAAATAATCCAATTTTCTCGTCTAGAAAAGTAACGCTAAATAAGGTTTTACTGTATAAACAATGTGATAAGCAACGGGTTTTCTTTTAAAGTTTTACCCTGAACCAAGGGGTTTGCTCGAAATTTTTTGTAAGCGCCACGAACCACGTTGGTAATTCAATTCTATCGGATTGTTACCTACCTCTAAAGGAAAAATTGACGACGGTTTTCCACCTTAAATTTTTCCACCAAGTTATTTGTTAAGAAAATTAAATCAACAGAGTAGAGCATTTCAGCAAAGTAGTGTACTAAAGCGAACTGACTTTTATATACCAAACGGGTGGACGCTTGCGCAAGTTTAAGTTGTGTGATAGTTTCCGACGAAAATTTTTTGTTCTTAGTATCGTTTTCCGCCAGTAATGCGTTGGTTTAAAACGATGCATTTGTTGTTTGTTTTTCAAACGATCCGTCGTAAAAGGACAAAGAGTTCCGAGTTTTCTATTTAATAAATGAACATGATAAATGTAATTCAGTACATGATATTGTAAACTTCAAAGATCGAAGTAGTTTTTCACTGAAGAGAAAAGGCGTCATTACATAATCTTCTGATTTCAAGCCGAGGCTTTGAAATGAAACTACTTCGCAATGTCCCATATGCGTTGTTAGCTTTATCAAGTCTTTGAATGTAAACATTTATCAATTATCGTGTCGCTACTCAAATGTTAGTAAAATTAAATTCCCATTAGCTCGGTTAGTATTCCCTACCTTGCGGATTGTCTCTAACTTCGTCTGCCATGATTCCCGGTCCCACTTAGATTTGAAAAACAAACTGTTATCTGCGAAGAAATAGTTTGTTTGAGCTAAAATGTTTCCTCGCTGAACGCTTCAATGTAATTAAAACTAGCCCTGCCAAGCTAATTGAGCTATTTTCTTTGAGTTCGCAAACAAAAACAGACAACTTAATGCAACTATAGGTTCTTTGAGATCTTACTTACCATCAGTAACAAAAACTTTTACTATAGTATAGTATTGGGTTTCTGCAAAGCGATCTCTCAATTTACCAAACTTGTGATTTTAGGATTACTTAGGTTACTATGGAAACCACATCCTAACTGGTCCCTTGGCGCTGGTACAGTAATTATAAGCGAATATTTGCATATATCTCGAAAAGTAATAAAGAATGCAAACAAAGGGAAGCGTGTTTAAACTTTTGTACTTGAATTCGACCGCAAACACGTTTTATTTACTTTTAAAGTAAACACTTATATCGATTCTGTTTTCCCACGCGCATTCTCGCGGTCAGCAACAGTACACAGCCGATCACGTCCAACAAAAACAAAAAAAATTGGTTCTATAATTAACTGAGTTTTTAATGTAAATTTGCCAAAGTAAAAGAGATTCAATGAACTTTGAACTACGGTGGCTAATTTATCTTATTAAGGGTAGTCCCAACTTTCCCGGGTGTCCTTCGGAAAAAAATTCGTACATGCGCCAGTTTTAAGAGTAATGTGACGAACTATACACCTGATTGAAGAAACGTTGTCATTTAAAAAAGCATAAACCATGAACGATGAGACCGAATGGGATTCTGGGTAGGCCAGGTCTGGCAAGCTAGTTATATTCTATTTCTTGATAATCAAGATGTTTTCTTTGTTTGAGGCATTTAAGAGCATGATTTATGTATTCTGTGTTAATATAATGTATATTCTGTCACAGACGAAGATTAAATTTTCCAACTTCCCAGTAAGCCTTTGGGTCGCATCGTTCATGGTTTATGCTTTTTACCTGACAACGTTTCTTCAATTTGGTGTATATCAATAGAAAGCTTAATAAATGCAGTTTTCGATAAAAATATAATTTTAACGATTCATTCTTTTACAAACGGCCAGGATCCGATAAACCGCCAAACGACCGCGGGTTGTTCAATTAAATTTATCGGGTATCGAATACCGTGGCAAGACTGAAATGGGCGATGTAGCAGCTCTCGTAAAGGAGATGTTACACGGGACGATTCGCAACGACGATTTTTAGCGCAACAAAATTATACGATAGGTATATTACACGAAACAACTTGAGTAAAATTCGTGTTTTTACGTTGCAAGTTTTTGAAGCTGATTCAAAAACTTCGCAACGCAAAAATTACGAAGAAAATCGTCCGCGCACCCATGTTGCGCTAAAAATCATCGTTACGAATCGTCTCGTGAAACATCACCTTAAGGTCTCACACCATTATTTCGATACCCTTCAAGAGAACAATACAACAAAGAACAGAAACAAATACCCCTAGCCCTACCACAGAAGCAGCCGCAACACCTAAAACAATGGAGCTGCTATACTACCGACCGAAACAGCTGCACAGTGTTATTCACAAGGAATCGATCAACAAAACCGTATCTGGCTTTTTAAATTATTCTGATTAGTTAGAAAGATAGAGCAGTTTTCTCTTGAGTGTCGAAAGTAACTTCGCAATTGCTTTGGTTTTACGTCGCTACGGTTTGTGATTGGCTAAAAAAAATCTCGTTCCACTTTCACAACCAATGAGAAGTAAAACCAAAACCAATCGTGACTTGCTCGCACGTGTTTTCCCGCGCTTGGGGCCGGCTCGGAGTAGTAGTGCACCTAGCTCTTCGGAACCTCTAATTTCATTAGACCTGGACGAGGTGATTGGTTCGTTGGATTGTTTACGACTGTTGTGATTGGTCGGAGTAGTTACTTTGATTTTGGATTTACGACACGCAATTGAAAACAGCTCTATCTGCGTCTAAAGTTGGAGTAACAACAACAACAACAACAATAACAATGACAATAACTTTATTTAACAAAGGAAAAAACCTGAAAGGAGACAACGTTTCAAGTTCTTTCTATTGAGCAAAAGATCAACATGTCTCCAAAGTTATTTTAGCTTTCAAGCTGTTTCCACAAAAAAGAATGTGATGAATGACAGGTGTGCCAATCTGTATAATATAGCGGTTTTCAATTGAGTGTCGAAAGTAATTTCGCGATTGCTTTGGTTTTGAATTGTTACGCTTCGCTATTGGCTAAAAAAATCTCGCGCCACTTTAACAACCAATCAGAAGTAAAACCAAAGCCAATCGTTACTTACTCGCACGCGTTTCCCCGCGCTTGGCGCCCGCGGCATGTCTCTGCTTCGAGCTGCGATTGGTTCATTGGATTGTCTGCGTCTGGTTTGAATTTTACGACACTCACGTGAAAATCACTCAATGTAACCTTGTGTTGAAAAGGCACAAATTGGGATTGTCAAAGATTGTCACCTGTTAATTGCACTTTAAAAGTACCATGTTAGCAGAAACCCATAAGTGGGTTGAAACGTGTAACGCGCATTCACAGCTTCCGAATACTCATTTTTACTTAGTACCATATTTGGAACCCCTCGGTCCCTCCAGGTGGGAAGCAAGTTGTTCTAGCGAATTGATTGGTTAATATTTTTATCTTGATTTTCCAAATATGGCTGTAACAACTTCTTAGCAAATTGAATAATCGGAAGCTTGTTTTGAAGCGTACAAGAGACAGTTGCACGTTTCAACCCACTTATGGGTTTCTGATGTTAGCCAATAACAAACTATGCGAGAGGCTTTGTGCGCAAGTTGGCTCATAGACGAGGCAGCCGGAAGACGTCCTAGAAGGTATGTTTGACTGAAGGACTTCCTATCCCATCATGATCCTTATTTATTAGGTCTGTTAGAGCAGTTTTCAATTGAGTGTGGTAAAACCAAAACCAAAGTAATTACTCTGACCAATCATAGCAGTCGTAAATAATCCAATGAACCAATCAGAGCTCGAAGCAATTACATGTCGGCAGCGCCAAGTGCGGGAAAACGCGTGCGAGCAAGTCACGATTGGTTTTGGTTTTACTTCTGATTGGTCGAGAAAGTGGCGCGAGATTTTTTAGCCAATCACAAAGCGTAGCAATGAAAAACCAAAGCAATTGTGTAATTACTTTTCACACTCAATTGAAAACTGCTCTATTCCAAGTTCAACCAAACATGTAACTTTAGCTTTGCTTTGCAAATGAGTACAAGATAGAAAGAAGTGATTAACAGAGTTAATGTCCTTCTCTGATCTAAAAGCTAATTCATGCATTGCTACTTTTGATATAGTTTAAAAATGTTCTATACAACATAACCTTATTGTAATTTAAGGCGCTGTTACACTAGGCAATGTTTCGTGCAACTTGTCTCGCAATTTTGTTGCGACACAAGTTGCATGAAAAATTGCCCCGTGTAACATACCCCGCAACAAACATTTCTCGCGATTTTTTTGTTGCCGCGATCGTTGCGAGAAGTAGAAGTCGGTTCTACTTTTCGCAACGACTCTCGCCACGCCGCAACGAATTTTTCAAGCGTTGCGTAGTGTACCATGTTTCCTGCAACTTGTGTCGCAACGTTTTGTGACTTAAGCCAACGAAATTGCTCCTTTCACCGTCGGGCGAGACAAATTGCAAGAAACATTGCCCAGTGTAACACCCTCCAGGCAACTTGTCTCGCAGCATCGCAACGCACGGTTTTTAGTTGTTGCGAGACAAGTTGCACGAAATATTGCCTAGTGTAACAACGCCTTTACTACGAAATGCATTAAAAATGATAAATTCAATTCTCTGTAACAAGGGTTGAAACAAACAACACAACCCTCTAAACTCTATGGGTCGGTTATTTAAACGAAGTTTCGACAGTATTGAGCAAAACCGAGGTCAAAACCAATTTATATCTGGCCAACCCTGATATTTAGACGTTGTTTACTGTAGTCGGTGTCCAAAAGACATATAACACAGACTAGAAAAAAACATTTATCTACTTAAAATGACCCACTTATAAACAGAGGTCCATTAATTATCTTAAACCGCAGTCTTAGTTAGACTTCGTTTAAATAACCGGCCCTATAATTCTATATTTGTCGGGAAAACGAGTGCAGTTTCCGGGAAAACCTCGTTGAAATACCGAGAAGTTTCCTATTTTTACTGTCCAACCAGAAAATTACAGGAGCACTCCAAACATTGAGACATCTACTTGTGCTGGCCAGAAACCTTTTTTACCGCACATATTCACAGTGAATATAGGGTCAAGGTTCAAGAATCTTTGCGCACAACCTATCGTAAATTAACGGGAGTATCCCCCCCCCCCCCCCCCCGGAGGAGGGATAGTCAATACCTGACGAGAGAATATTAGACCTTTTTCATAAATAGCGGCCGATTAATTATTCTTTCAAATCCGTGCTAATCCGCCCTACTGGCCTCGTTAGGATGTGCAAAATTCAAAATAATTTGTACTCTAAAATGAGGCTAGTAGGGCTAATTAACATACATAGAAAAGAATAATAAATCGGCCGCCATTTATGAAAAAGGTCTATTCAACTGGAAAGAGCACTTTTTCCCCAACTTCTCCAATTAAAATTTATGTTAACACGCAAGATAATCTCTTTTGAGTTCCCAGATACAATTTTACTCCTGCGCAATTGGTGCAGGCGATTTTGCTTTTAGTTCTTTGGTCAGCGGTACAATTGCTCGGCTTGACCCTCGGGATGTCCCGAGATAGGACACAATGGCTTTCTTGATGTGGTATCGGGGACTCGGGGGCAGCTTTTTGAGTTCTGATAGGTTCATTCTATGCCAGTCCTGCACTGTTCTGTCATAATCCATCTTCGCTTGTTTCTCCGCTTGTTGTTCGTACGTGCTGCTCAGGTCACTCCTTTCAAAGAAAGAGAAATGTTAACAGATGAACAACAGCAACAACAACAACAACAACAACGGCAAAGACAACAACTTTATTTAAGGAAAAGGAAACAGCAGTACCTTATTTTCATGTTATATCACCTCATGCCACCAAATATACAACTTAACCCTTTTAGCCCTAAGAGTGATCAGCATCAAATTTCTCCCTGTAATATCAATTCCTTATCAATCAAAAAGGTCGTGAGAATTAAGGACATGATCACACAAGATGAATTCTCTTGATATCCAAACAATTTCTCCCCACTACTTCTATAGGAAATGTATAGGGACAAGAAAGGAGAATTTAAATTTTGATATTAAAGCTTAAAGGGTTAACTAAACAAAAAGATTCTATAGAACAAAACAGAAGCAGGATTGCAGGGATGTAGGTGGATTACAGTTCATCAAATTTACTGTAATCTCTGATTGCAAATTTATTCTCACCTGAAGCTTGCCAACTCGTCATACGTCATTCTGTTTGGTTGATAATTTGACTGGTTGAACTTTGGGAAACTGGGCATAGGCAAAGGAGGAAGTCTGGTACTGCCTTGGTTACTATCATGTGACTTTGACATGTTTCTACTCCTAAAATAAGATCATTAAAACCAGTCACTTGAGGTTACTGTATGGCTCTCTTTCCCAGGAAAAAGTGGGCGTGGGGGGGGACTCCCCAAATTTGTGGTTATGTATCACTAAGGACATTTTAATTGAAAACGACAACTGACACAGTTATGCTGATACCTTTTTCAGTATTAAGCCAGAAAAAAATAAGCTCACACATGAACAACTTTTCGAAAAGAGTTGGTACAGTCTTAAGGCCCGTTTACATATGTGATTTTTGTCTCGCTCTCCAATGCCACTTTTGTCAAAAGTGTAAACAAGCGGCGATTTCCTGTGCGATTCGGGTGCGACATTGCTTTCATTGATTTGCTTTGATTTCCCAAAAATCGCCAAATGTTCAAAACCTCTGCGACATAGTGTGACAAATCGCGCCCAAATCGCACTGAAATTGCCGCCCATTTACACATGTGATTTGAAGATGCAACTTGCACGCGACAAAAATTGCATCAATAAGTGCGACAAAAATTGCACAAAAAATTGCCTGTGTAAACGGGCCTTTAGGGGTAAAAATTAACATGAGCCACACCCCCAAAACAGGTTTCTGGTACCTTCAAGGGGTTCTTGTCAAAATTTCTGATAATCCCCCCATCTATTTTATATGGGAGTCAAACAACCACCTCCCCTCCCCTCCCCACCCGCTGGTCTCTTATGCGGAAGTTGGTCATGTTGTTTTGTCAACTCATTGCTGAGCTTTCAAAACCAACACAATAGACCATTTGCACGATGACGTCATTTGACTACTACTACCAGAATTCATTTCGTTTTTCCTTTCTTATTTAAATTTTGTAATCCCAGTGCGGTTTAAATAACAATAGCCCTAATTTGCACTACAAAACAAAAAACTCAAGGATTCTGGTAGTAGTAGTCAAATGACGTCATCGTGCAAATGGCCTATTTCAATAATAATAATATTATTGTTATCATTCAATGCATTTTCCTTCCTTTTCATTGGCTGAAAGCCCACTATGTGATCTGCGAATAACTGCCTACGAATAATTCTGCTCATGCACACAACAGTGCAAAGTTGTTTTGCTGCGAATAATTATAATTTTGTTCTGCTCCTGTTCTGTACAATGGATTTTTGTGAGTGTACGCTTGCCAACAGTTATGAATAAATACTAAAGTGAAAAACAAACTTGGTGATTGAGTCTTGCAGATAATAATTATTTTCCTCAGCCTTTGGTTTTGGCAAATAATTGGTCTGCTCGCCACTGACAAATCATGATATTTTGCTCAACCTCGTTCCAATAATTGATAATCATTATAAACTGATTATGCACATAAAATATCTTTCCGCGTCCAAAAAGTTACCTGGACTTTTGAGAAATGGGCCCCCAGAGTCTTATTTTCTTTGCAAGTTCTGCCGATCAAATCACAACTTTTTTGCATGTTAATGTCCCTAGATCTACAACTAATGCCATTGAATAGTGCATATATTTCAATACTATATATTTACCAATCTTTAGAGTGGTAAAGCCTTCCAGGCAGCCTGGATAGTGGAACTGGATTTGGAGAACTGGAAACAAAATTATTGTGAACATTAGATTTAATTAAATTCCAGGGTTTCCCCTTGCAATTAATGCACAATTCTGACACTTGCAGTCTTATGTCCAGGATTGCACAGAAGTATTGTTTAATAAATACTTCATATTTGACAGAGTTATCTGTCATTCTCATATCATTTCATATGTGACAGAATTATGCATTTGTGTTAATGCTGAACTTTTATAGATGAGGACACTTTGTGATGTCTATCATGGAGTAGTGTGCCCCCCTCCTCTGCATGCAATCCTAAACATTACTTAACTCGAGATCTGATGCACATTTTGGCACAGAAACATGAAAGGGTATATGTACATCAGAAAAACAAATAAGTCCTCTGGGATGCACATGTTTTAATAATTTTTGTAGTAAATTAGAACAGAGCTGGAAAATTACTAGAAAATAAGAGACCGAAGAGTAGAGTTTCTCTTTTTTTGGTCTTAAAATGGGTATAGATTTGCCTTCCACTCTATAAACCACGGTATGACTGGTATAGATTTTTGTTATTTTGGGTTGAAAGGGTGGGGGGGGGGTGGGGGAGTTTAAAATGCAGGCCTGCCACACACCCCCATCAAACATTTTGAGGAGTAATCCCCGGCCCAGGTCCTTGGGACTCCAAAGAGAAAAATGCACCATATTCAATCACCTTTAAAGTTACTTACTTATCCATTCTCCATGCGATTTCTGGATCTAAAGAAAAAATCAAATACAAAACTGGTAATATGACCTCTTTAATAGTGGCAAAAATGTTTACTATAATATTAACAACCATAGTACAAAGATGCCATCTTGGGCAGTTTAAGTTTTTTAAGCATTGTTTTGTATACTGACACTTTGCATGTCATCATCATCTAGTGGTTGAAACCGAGATTCCATTTGCAATGTCACACCAGTAGTCTTTATCCCTCATTATGTTTGGCAGGTCCTGTACTTTATATTACGTGTCCCTACCAATCACTTTGGCATAGTTAAGGTCTATGTCCTTGATAGGGCACGGGAGTTGGATATGGCCTGATCTTTAGCACTACAGCAGTGGCCAGCAAAGCATACTCTGTACATGTAGAGGATGTAACACTGGGGATCTGAAGATCCTTCTATACCTATACCCTTTATATTTATTTCCTGTTCCTGGGAATCTTGTGCCCCACCCCAGGGGGGGTTACACTAATGTATACAAGTGACAGGGAGGTATTTGAGATTATCCATTTGGGGACTTTTTGGAGTTTTTAGGTCACCCTACCCTCTCCTTTGCCGCTCCCTGTAGGACTTCCACCCCAATATCTCCTGGTTGCTGCCGCATGGTATAGAAAATGATTTCCTTTTCTTTTTTTTATAAATGCCTTTGTGAACCATAGCCACATCATGGTAATAATATGCCCTTAAATAATAAAGGGGGACTCTGAGGGACCAATCAATTGGTTCACCGTAATTTGAAAATAAATGTAAAATAAAATAAAAAACTTCAGGAAGAGGCAAGATACTCATTGGACGGCTCCCTCTTGAAGGCTTGAATTTGACCATTAGATATTTCTCTAACAATCTGACAATTTCTTACCTACTACTCCAAGGGCTGTTGGTCTGTGACCATAGCCTCTAGGGATTGTTACATCATCCTGTGTAAAAACAAAGCAAAACAAAACAGTGCAATATTAAAAAAAATGTAAATGTTTGTTTATAGTGGACAAGCACTTAGCTTTCTAGCTAATTCACAAGCACGCCACTCAAATAATGATGAAAACAAAAATTAATATTGTAAATTGAACATAACATGTTAAAAATCCCAACTGGCAGGAGGCAGACCAGTCGGCTATTTTACAAGCGTGGCTGAGGAGTTGAACTTGGGTCTACCATGGAACAACTTCATCTAGTGGTCACAGCAAGACTTGAACTTGGGACCTCCGGATTCCAAGTCCGGCGCCCTAACCACTCGACTGCGCTGCCTCACGTAAAGTTGATAAGTGAATGATTAACAGAGCCATTTATTCATTAGGATCACCAAGATAAACTGTCTTTAAATTCTCCTAACTGGTACTACAAAGCAGAGCCTTGTGGTCCATAAAGGCCGGTACTTTTCTCCGATTCTCTAACATGAAGTGACTAGGAGTATTTCTACTCCCCCCCTGGATGGAATGCTAGTCCATTACAGGGTTACTGGCCCCAGCATTTACTTCGCCGCTACACCTGGGTGGAGAGAAGCACTGTGAGAGTAAAGTGTCTTGCCCAAGAACACAACACAATGATCCTGGACAGGACTCGAAACCGGACCCCTCGATCGGGAGTCCAGTGCACTGACTATTAGGCAACCATGCCTGCCATTGAGGCAAACAGGTATGGAGTGAGACAACAAAATAGATGAGAGGCATTCACCTGTTGTAGATCTTGAATTGTACAGTTTACCAAGTACTGATTGTAATATGGTGACAGGCTGTTGAAGATGTCAGGAGTAAATGGCCTTCTGTTGAGAGAAAAATGCATGCTTCACTTAGCTTGTAAACCCTGTTTAGAACATATAGATTACTTTATGGACAGTGCAGGCATATGGTATTTACACACGAGTTGGTTCATATCAGAAATGGAACGAGCGAGGCTTTGCAAGCAAGTTAGATTTCTGATACAAACCAATGAGTGCGTAAATGCCGTACAAAGCACTGTCCATGCTGTAATTTGTTTATTTTATACATACTGAGATTTGTGATTGGATGAAACGCTTTTTTCATGTGCGAGAAAGTCGTTTTGCCATTCTGATTGACTGCGAACGGGGTTTTCACACAACAAATTTCAATAGAAAATATCAATATTAAGTATGGAATAAGCATGTGAATGTAAGCTTCCTTTTAAAGGGAACAGCTGTGGGAACTACCACACTGTGGCGGGGGTAACAAGTCTGGCAAAGGGCAGAGTCACTGTCTCCTCCACCCCTCACTTCTCTGTGTCATAAAATCTCCTAACCATTGTCTGTCAAAGATAAAGCACCTTGATAACAGGGTGGTATTCTGGTCTACAAGTACAGTGTTGATCACTTTCTTGAACTCATCAGTGTAGCCTGTGACAGCCGCTTCCTCCCCTCAGAAAAAAATCGGGGAGAGAAGCGTCTGTGTAACGCCGTTGCTAATCTTGCTCCGGAATAATTTTGCATAAATTAAAATTTAGTAATTTCCGTTGACCAAAATAACGGACTCTCGAATTTCAGTTTCAAAATGGCATCGAACGTGTCGGATCATGCAAATTTTCATCGGGCGATTGCAAGTGTTTGCGAGAGTTTCAAGATTCCTTCACTCTATCCAGAACAAGAAGAATGTTTGAAAGCACTTTTGAAGGGAAAAGATGTATATGCAAGTCTCCCTACCGGGTATGGGAAGTCGCTTATCTTTTAATTGCTGCTCCGATCGTGGCTGATGAAGTCTTCGAACGACCGCTTGGAAGCAGCAAAATTGTCATCATATCACCGCTAAAAACGTTGATGGAAGAAGATCAAGTCGCTTATCTTAAATCCTTGGGTTATCCCACTAAAGCTTAATAAACTATCTCTCTCTGCTAACCTTGGATCTACATTTAGTTCACCTTGACATACTCCTGCAACGACAAACAAAAATAGCTGGGCCCAGCGTGATAAAAAATAGCGCTAAATTCTCAGAAATGACCGATTAACCAATGAAGACACGGTAAATGACCTACGTAATAGGATTACAATAACAACCAATCATGATACGTCCTCAGCATTCCGGGAAAGTCACCCGGAGCGAGGAGCAAGATTAGCGACGGCGTTACACAGACGCTTCTCTCCCCGATTTTTTTCTGAGGGGAGGAAGCGGCTGTCACAGGCTAATCAGTGCTGATCTTCCAAATGTAAAGTCGCACACGAGCCACAGGAAACCCATAATGAGCCACAAAATGGGTTACACATGTAACTTCATCCGCAACTTGTCTCGTGACAGCTCTCCTTAGCATTACATTGCAGGTTGCAAGAGCAAAAATTGCCTAGTGCTAACAGCACCTTAATCCTCCTTAAGTCCTAAGAGTGATCAGAATCAAATTTCTCCTTGTAATATCAATGCCTTATCATTCAAAAAAGTCATGAGAATTAAGGACATGATCACACAAAATGTCCAAACAATTTCTCCCCAATACTTCTACGGAAAATGTATAGGGACAAGAAATGAGAATTTAAAGTTTGAAATTAGGGCTTAAAGGGTTAAATGACCTTTACTTACACTGGAGGCCTGTGTATGGACTGCTGGAATAAAGACATCTGAGACTTCAGTCTGTATAGTTCTGCTACCATTTGCTGTGTTTTCTTATCCTGATGCATGGATGTCCTGGAGCTTGCAGCCTTAGAGGATCCTTTGCTTTTTTTGTCTGCATGTTTTGGATTGCTGCTTTTATCATCTGTAGTTTTAAGGATTGTTAATTTTATAAATTTGTTACACTACTAATTATATGCAGTTGCACCTTAAAACTAAATAGCATTGTCATGCATTTATGTGAATAATATGTAATGAACTTGAAGCAATTACTAAATAAAATTCAGTTTTGAACATGTTATGGAGTGAACAACATGGTGGCAGTGGTTCAAGCATTTATCAGGCCAACGGTTTAGCAGTTGTTCAACAAGTTGAACTCTGTGAGACATGTCATGGGGACAAAACTTTCCCAAGATTGGTGTTGCACCACCTGTAACCCACTTGTAACTAGCTTTTATGTCCAACCATCCAAGGATTAGAGAGCATTGAATATTCTGGTTGTATTTATTGTCTTTATGAGGCGATGACTGCGGTTTTGGAGCTAAATGTGAGATGCATAGAAAAAGGAACGGACTCGCTCTTTACTCGAGCGAAGTTTTGGAGCGATTGGAATTGATAGAAGGTAATTTTTGTTGCTTTTCGTTGGAGTGACTTGGAATAGCAAGCTCTCCCTTTACTTCTTTTAGGTCAAGTCAAACCAGAAATACCACAACTCGCTAAAATGCCGTTTAGAAGCCATAAAGCTGCCAAGAAACAATAGACAGACATTATTTAATGAGGTATGAACACTTTAATGGCTGTTTATTTATAATTTTGATATTTTATCAAACTCACGATAAAATCCCATACAAATCCTTATATTTTTGTAGTTTGGTATTCCTGTTGGGAGGTTGGACTCCCTGTGCTGAGACATGTCCCCACAACATTTTCATGTGGTGTGCAAGTGCTATGATTTTTTCCCTGCTACATGTCCCTGCTACACTCCCTGCAACATGTCCTTCAGTGTATACTACACAAATTTTTGTCGCTGCTACATGTCACTGCGACATGTCCCTGCTACATGACCCCTCGTGTCTGACCACCTTTAAACTTAATGTTAAATTCTTTGCCTCAAACTTATAATTATGCGGTTTATCGATCAGTAAAAAAATTACTAGCCACTTTTGATTTCTGTATTAATCGGCAATTTTGCCAATATATTTGGCGATAACTACTACTGCGTGAAGAGTGAAGTTGGTCAGCTGTGTTGACAACTAGTGTCACTAGTAAATTTGCACAATATGGCGCTACCGCTCTCAGAGCGTGAAGTAGCACTTAATCGACACAAATCTTAAGAAAAAAATGTTGTATGATAAGACTTATATCTCAATTGCTTTGATCGTAATTTTGATTGCTTGAAATCATACAGCTTGTACGAAATTTTGGAAATAAAAGCGATTATTGCTCTAAAGATAAAAAGAAGCTTAATTCGTAGGCAAGGTATAGATTTACCTGCAGGGAATCCTTCGTTCTCGTCTTGTCCTTCTTCGTCGACATGTTTGTCTTCTTCAACTTCTTGCGTTCCATTATCTTCAGTATTTCTCTCCTTTTCAAGCAAGGAAAACAATACAACGGATGATTATAGGTTGTAAAGCCAAATAGTTAGAAAGCTGGCTAAATAATACTCTATTAAAGCTCCCAAACAATTAAGAGATTGAGTCTCAAAGGACTGCATTTGGCGCGCTGTAAATAAGTTTTGTCTTACCCCTGTGTCGCTCATTCTTCGAGGACCAATAAACCGCTCTTAATTTATACGAAAATGTTATGTTTTCGAATAAAACAGTTCGAATCATGCAGCAAATTAGAACTTCGCAAATCCTGCGCAAACTGATCTGCTAAACTCTCTCATAAATCTCGTTTCTATGGAAATAAACGTGCGGACGCACTTGAAGTGTCAAATTAGTTTGATTTCCATTATTTAATATTACACGGTAATTAGTACATTTTCTAATAAAATATTAATAAGGAGTAAAGATAAATATTATTTTTGATATGGGTTTCCAAAAGATAAATAGAATAACATTGTTTTATTTAAAACAGCCTTTTTTCTTACCGGTGGGTCACAATCCGGAGCTGGCTACCCATACATGCATCCAACTGACCGACCGAATACAACACTCAAATCTTCAAAGGCTACCGTATAATCACAGTTGAGCCCTGGCTAATTTGGTGCATTTTTTTGTAAAGAATTGCTGTTATAAGGAACTTTGGTGTGCTGGTACAACCGACGTCAAAAACTAAAGGCTGAGATGGTCTATAAGTCCTTAAACGACCTTATTTGTCCTTATTTGTCCTGTAAATTTATTCAGCAGAGTGATGTAATTACTTCTTAAAATTTGCGGGATTCTGATAATAAGCTTGCAATACCATTGCCACGTACTAACTATTACAAAAATAGCTTTGTCTATAGTGGTGCAGTCCTCTGGAACAGTCTACCGTACCCTTGCTGCTAGGCAAGCAACATCTCTGACTAATTTCCGACGATTCTTAATTAATTCCGGCACGGCATTCATGTAAAACAGGTTTTATTTTAGTTTACTTTTCTTTAATAGTTAGTTATATTTTTAAATTATAGAAGATTAATTCATACATAGTTTCGTATTAAGTTGTAGTTTTATATTAAATTGTTAATGCCTGATGCATTTACCGTGTTTTTAAATAAAGATGATGAAGATGATGATGATGATGATGATGAATGTTTTGTTACCAAACTGATAGGCCTATCAAACCGGGGGTGGGGCGTGGGGGATGGGGGGAGGGATATACGCGGGGGCGATCCTCTTCATCATCATCATCATCATCATCATCATCATCATCATCACTTCTATCTATACACGGGTAAACATCAGGCTGATACATATTCGTATACTTCTAAATCCTAAAATATTACACTCTAAAGAAAACTACTATTGTACTTAAAGAAATAAAATTAAATGAGAAGTAAGCAGTTGCCACAAGCTCTTCAAGGATATAGCTTGCCCTATATCAGAGGGCAAATTGTTCCACAGGACAGCCCCGCTGCCGGCGCAGAAAGCCAAGTTAGTTGAAACGACGAACGAATTTGCTGTCTGATCAGCCTTGTATGTTAAAGTTTTTTTATTTAGTTCATTGCTGATCCTGATCTGCTCAAAGATCCAGCTACATTTTGCTACTGTTTGTTCAAGTGGTCCTTGCAGTTTTACAGAAGTTATTGGAAGTATTATAAACTTAAAGTAAAATCTGCAAAGGACCGCAAACGTTAATGCTGCCCCAATGCTGCTAACTGTATATGTAGGATCTGTGCGGAGAGACCTAACCAGTCAAAAATTGAACAAACATATGATGAACTGCACGGCTGATCTGACTAGGTATAAAAGTAGACTTTGCGAGACACCATCACTACAGAAACCGATAAAGTAGGATCGCAACCGTGGACAGCTGTTTCGTTCTAATTGGAACTCGTAAGCACGGTGTAGCGAACTAAATGACGCCCGCAAGAATGCCAGCGCAAATAGATTACACAATGACCCGTTCACCATATCAGGCTCCGAACTATATATGGCTCACTTGTCACACGAATCACGCGTTGCCACATCACGTGTTCCGGAAAACAAGGAGCCCACAGTGTCGTAGAAAAAATGTCGATGGACAAAGCCGATCTGAACATTTAAAAGCATGGGAAAAACCATACTTAAAGAAAACACAGCATATCGGATATTTGTTGTTGTTGTTATTATTATTATTATTATTATTATTATTATTATTGTTCGATTCTCTCCAGTTGCCGGATGTTCTACTGGGTAATGTTTATTGTGTCTCAGCCACTCCCCGTAGCTAAGAGACACAACACTTTCCTCAGCAAGTGCGTAGTTCCGAGAATGGCCGATATTTGTACACTTCCAAGGAAGTCACGTACATCTAACTTTCCAAACCAGGTCTTTACACCTTTCGATATGCTGCCAAGAGCACCAATCACGATATTATTATTATTATTATTATTATTATTATTATTATTATTATTATTATTATTATATCTCCTTTAACTTTATGCCACATTACAACATAGTAGCCGAGCCCATTCCTTGGGCCTAGGGCTAAAATGAGGTAGAAGTCTACTTATCTTGATGGAGAGTGCCTTTCTTAGGATGTGTGATGTTCCTAGTAGTGTGTAATCTTCTGTAGTTCAGTAATTTTGATGTTACCCGGGATTTGTTTGATGTATTTCTCCAAGCCCTTTTTTATTAGTCCCAGTACTCCAATCACAACTGGGATCGTTGTGGCCTTCATCCCCCACATTCGTTCAATCTCGATTTCGAGATCTTTATATTTTGAGAGCTTTTCGGTAATTTTAACTGAGGTGTTCTTTTCAGTGGGTATGGACATATCAATGAGTAGGCATTTTTTATCCTGTTTGTCTTTTATTATTATTATTATTATTATTATTATTATTATTATTATTATTATTATTATTATTATTATTATCGGATCTGTAAAGATCGTACGGTCCCAAACTGAATATAGAAATAAAAGTAAAATCTGCAAAGGACAGGTAGTTTCTTGGTGTTGAGGATGGTGTGATCACCAAATGACGTATATAAAAAAAAAAACGATTCAAAAGACACTGAACAATACCCACACCAAAACACAAAGCTAACCAACAATGGCTTCCGCAACACCAAGAAACACCCAAAGGACAGCAAACGATAATGCTGCTAGAGAATGATGATGATGCTGCTGCTAGAGAATAATGCTGCTAGTCTCTCTCTGCGAGAGACAAAAGTTGCCCAGAAATTCGGCTCGCGAAAAGAAATCAAACTGGGCACCAAGAGCCAACCAGTGAATACGAAACAATGCAACCTTCGGACCCTCCCCTCCCTAGGCGTTTTGCTCCACACCCACTGCGTCCAACTCCTCACCCTTCCCTCTCTCTAATACCGCCCCCATGGGTAAGGCAGTTGACCATAATATATCGCGTGCTCAATGTTTATAAACGACAAACTGCAAGGCTGATCTGACTACGTAAAAAGGTAGATTTTACGAGACACCAATGCGACAGAAACCGATAAAGCAGGGTAGCAACCGCGGACAGCTGTTTCGCCCTTGTATAGGGGCTCGTGAGCGCGGTGTAGCTTGTAACAAACTAAGGACAACTACAAGAAAGCAGTCGTAAATAGATTGCACAATGACCCGTATACAAGGGCGAAACAGCTGTCCGCGGTTGCTACCCTGCTTTATCGGTTTCTGTCGCATTGGTGTCTCGCAAAATCTACCTTTTTACGTAGTCAGATCAGCCTTGCAGTTTGTCGTTTATGTTTGTTCATTTTTAGGCTGATTAGGTCTTTCGTATATCCTACGTATCGTTTACAGCATTATCGTTTGCGGTACTTTGCAGATTTTAGTTCTATTTTCAATGTTTATAGCCGATCAACTGAATTAAAGTTTGCATACTTAATTTTCCTCGTATGCGAGTTTTAAAAAAGGCAATGAGGTTTCGTGTTATTTTTTGGCGCGACAGCATGCCGCGTAAAGGAAAGTGGTTATATGGTGGTAAATAAAAAACCAGCGATATTATATTACCATTTAGCTTTTTATTTCCGCCTCTATTCAAGGTAATGGAATAAATTGTTCCCGGATCACTTTTCTATGAATAAGGCTGCACCTGTTTCAAAGCGGACACCAATCTGAAGCAATGGTGTGTGTTTCCTTCAGTAAAAACTTACCCTGCTTGCGGAGTCTCCTTTGATCTTCCAAGAAGGAAACTCTGCAAGCAGGGTAGCAAAAACTATTGAACGATAAAAAACAAGAGTTTGGCAACCAGGAAATTTTCAAATTTGCAAAGCAACGATCAGAATGGTGCCCAATTAAAGTTTGTTTATGTCAAACGTTTTTATTAAATTACATATACTGCGCGCGGATTAAAAGTTTGAATTGCATTAAATTAATTTGAATTAAATTAAGTTTCTTGTGTAAAATGAATGCACCAAAACACAGTTTTCTTTTGTTTTCACGGATTTTAACTACTAAGAAAGATCGATTTAAGGGCTTGGTTTTTAATGATTCATAATATTGTCACGACATTTTTTACATACATGTAGGTTTTATTTATTTTTTCTTTAATATTTTTTCATGTATACATCCTTTTTTACAATACTAATGATTATTCTGAAATTTTTACTCAAAACTAACTATATATATATACAAGATCTAGTCTCTCTAGTTTTACAAGCTAGTTCAGTCCCTGATATAATGATTTTCCACTGATCAGTTTAAAATAAGTCATCCAGTCATCTAGAACACTGTGCTCACTGTTTGTCCGCGTTACAAATACGACGGAAACTGTTAAGTACACAGTATTAAAGTGTTCGTAATAACGAGTTTCAAACGGCATGCATTACAAGAAGACGTTTTACAATGTAGCACTAGCAATATCGATAAACTGAGTTAAATACAAGAAAAATTCAAAATATAGAACAGTTATCCGAAGCCGTTTTACTTCGCTGTTTTGCTTTTACTCAAACAGCAAATTAAACATGAACGCGCTAATCGCTCCCGACCAGAGTGCGCCTCCAAATATTAACTTTGAAGTTAAAGTTATGTCTCCAGTGGAAGCTATCCACGGTATAGGGGTACCATCGCGCTAACTCCAGTTTTCCCGTTTTGTCAGCCATATCTCAGATTATACTTATTTAATTTATTTTTCGCGCGACTTTTAATGTGAGTTCATATATACGTGTATTGTTCTAAACTGAGGAAGACAGATTCGACGTTTATAAGTTTTCATAAAGCCTGACTGTGAAAGTCGTTGTTCGGTTTTGTTTTTTTTTTTGGTGCATGATTCATAAATTTTTGTATTTGTTTTATTTGTTAGATATATTGATGATTGACTTCGCAAAGTCAGTTTTACTTATAACCCATGTATTTTCAAGATTTAATCCCTTTAGTTTTACAAGTTGGACTTATAAAAGAAGACTTTTATATTTCACAGCCGGGCTGCCACTGAGCTGTGGAGGTTTTGAGTGTTGTCATAGCAGAAAAGTTGGGTAAACGATAGTTCGCGTTTCAAATACAATCATGGAAACTGTTAGGAGTATCGGTAAATGTCCGTGATACAATGAACGGTTTTCACATGGCATGTATACAAAAAAAAAAAACAGCTTAATGACATTTACAGTAAAAAGTTATATGGAATAAATGAAAAATCCAAAATATAAAATAGTTATTTGACGGATGTTGTAGATCGCTGTTTTGCTTTTCCTTGAAAAGCAGCCTTTTTTCTCAGTTGTGACATGGGAATATATTTCGCAGTATGTGCATGACAGCGTGTCGAATGTCTGTCATCTTCCAGCAGTAGATCAGAGGATTGAGAGATGAATTCAGGAACAGCAGCGTGAAAGTATAAAGTTGCAAATGCCAAGTCACAATGTTTAGTCGGCCGGTGATAAAATGGTTGACACAAAGGTGTGGTAAATAACATGCCAAAAACACGAGATAGGCGTAAAATGTACCAACTGCAGATTTTCTCTGCCTCGCAACGTTTGCAATCACTTCGCCATTTTGTGATTGCTGTGCTTGCAGGACGTGAATTTGATTTCTGTGGTGTCGTACGGCCACATAAATCTTTAAATAAAAGATGGCTGTGGTTGAGAAACAAACACACTCAATAGTTGCTGAAAGGATCGCACTGACGTTTGCTGGGATCCACCCGCTGAAAGCAATCAACGAAATAATTACGCTCGACACCCAAACTAAGATCACCGCAGCAACAACACGCTTCTGAGTCACAAGTTCCTGGTATCTGAGATAATAATGGATGGCCAAGAATCTGTCAGCACTTAGAGCCACAACACCAAAGAACGAAGCATAAGAAAGAAAACTCCCGGTGAGGTGCAAAACGACTTTTGTGATCTTAAAAGTTTGAGTTTCAGTGTTTTGTTCTATCCCCATGACAAGATATGCAATGTACAAAGGTTGGACCACTAAACCAACTCCAAGATCAGAAACAGCCAAACTCAAGAGCAAAGTCTTTAAAGGTTTCGGCAATGAGGAGGTTTTTCTCAGCGCGAGTATTGTTATAATGTTCAACATGGTGGTGGTACAAGATAAGAAGGCGTTCAAGACGCAGTTAGCGATGCGCGACGAATTTCGGTCTTCAAGTTGTGCCATTATGTAGAAATACCTTGTAAAAGAGCTCTGCTGGTTGAAGTTTGTAATGTTCTGAGGTTTTCTTTTCAGAAGATAAGTTGTTTAGGTACCTCCCAGGCTCAGTATGCGAGCGCAACTTTATCACCAAATGGTTAAAATAAACCGATCTTTCGCGCGTCTGATTTGCCTTGTTTTTATGTGGTTATAATAGGTGTTTTACATCCCGTCCATCATAAAAATGGCTAATTTAAATATATATATTTTAACTTCGATAAAAAACAGATGTCATGATCCAATAATCTCGGCATCAAAGCTCGTCAAGTAATATGAAACCGAAAGGTATTGTTAAAACACCAACGTAATTGCAGTTTAAATTTTGTATTAAATATGTGTGGGGTATAACCAAACAAATGCTGATAAGCCTATTACGTTAAAGTGTTTTTGAAAAACACCGGGTCGCAAATTGTTGATAAATTACGTGTAAAAACAACGCTTTTGCCCTTAATTATAGTCTACCAGAAAGTTAATGTGGACCAACTTCATTTAATACACATGATGAATCAGGCAACAATCCAGCTCGAGAATTAAAAGTCAATCAATCATTTTTTTTTGTCAAAAATGACAAAGGGAAAAGAATCATCAGAGCCGTAAAAGCTGTTGAATAACTCCGAAGGGGGGGGGGGGGGGGGGGGTGAATAACGGACATCAATAATCGTTGCAATTAGAGGCGGCTGTATCAGCAGACAAAGCAGGTGGCAATAGCATTCCAGCCGAGTTTATTAGCGAGATCACCCTGTTATGATTGGTAGCCTGCGCTCAGGCGTCTCCTATTTCGTCTGCACGCAGGCTAACGACTGGCAGTGAGCATACAAATAGTTTACAATATAAACATAATAAGCTGAGCCCGAAATGCCGCAAGCTGTGTTTTCACGATGCCTAAAGGCGTAAGCTGATATTTCATCTAAGTAATTTGAGGCGTGCGGATAACAACAATAAGAATATTGCGGGAAACGCACCGGGGAGGGGGGCGCCTCCCGTGTAAAAATGACGCGGGGGCTCGTCGTACCTTTTAGGGGTCGAAAATTGGACATTGGTACCGCTTAGAATTATCGCGGTACCTTTTAGGGTATTAAGCCGAACAAATATGACAGAATATGACGTGTTGTTTTAGAATTGGTACCTCTTAGGGGTAAAACTTCTTTTTAGCCACGCCCATCAATTATAGCTCTGGTACCTTTTAAGGTGCTTTTCGAAAATTTCCGACGAGCACTCCCGTCATTTTTATATGGGAGTCCCCCCCCTCCCCCGGGGGAAACGGAGACGAAGTTCGCATGCATATTCTTCTTTACATCAGTATGTTTTATATGCACTGGTTTTCATACAACGGAGGAACCAATTTCGCAAAGCATGAGATGCTTACAATTAGAAGAGAAGCAGGAGGAGAAGAACGGATGTGTATTCTTTTCAATTACAAAGGAAATGTCGTAAAAGGAAAATCACGTGGGTTCTTGAAAAGCCACAATTCTGGTTCGAGAGTATGGTTTTAAAAGAACCATTCGAAAGAGAAACGCTTCTTGAACGGATACTGTGACATTTTGGTCTGTTTTTTTTTTTTATTTCCTATTTGACAGCCTTATCAAATGATTGACCGCAACCGACAGAATTCCATTGAAGTTCACCGACTCGATCTAGCCTGTTCCAGGCTCCGAGATAGTGGGGAACGCGCGAAGTAAAAAAAAGGAAAAAAATCGCGGGGGAACTGGCGTCCCTCTCCCAGTTCCCCCGCGATTTTTCCCTCTTTTTTTTTTTTACTTCGCGCGTTCCCCATTATCTCGGAGCCTGGAACAGGCTATTATAGATCATGACTAAAACTACAGTACACACGGGTGTGACGGGTAACATACGAGTAACATACGAGTATACATACGGACACACACGAGTATTTAAACATACGAGAACAACACTCGCTCGATCGTGAATCTATTGGTCGAAATTTCATTAAAAAGTCTTGCTTAGGGACGGACCATTTAATTTTTGTGGGGGGTGTTGGGCAATAACCAAAAAAAAATTCCTGCAGAAAAAATTTAAGAGAAAAAAAATTGTGCACAAGATAGCACGTGAAGAAAAAAAATTCAAGCATTAAGGTAAAAAAAATTCTTGCAAATAGTGATGCTGGAAAAAAAATTTCATGCTCAGAAGAAATTGCCCACCCCCCCCCCCGCCCCCCAACATTGTTGTCAATATAAATTTAAACGTAATTTCGCGATCGGGTTTTAAGAGAAAATTCGTACTTTCACTTACGTCATTGCTCGGTTTGTATGCTTCTATTTCTTTTTTATTTCATGTAATTTCTGTAAGTTTTCATTCATTCAGCCGTTTATCTACCGAGTGACATAAACTGGTCGAAATGAGTTCACTTTGCAAAGAAAGTTTTTTTTGTTTATAAATAAAAATGTTGTGAAGATTACTGAGTTACATATAATTTAGGTTTTGCACGCGTTGTGTCAGAGACATTTCTTGGAAAGTTGTACAAGTCAGTATCAAGTTTTTCTCGGCAAATCGCAGAATTGAAATAGGGGAAAAAATAAGTTATTTACCGGCCTTGGTCAGTCCGTATAGGAAAAACTGTACGGCCCTTGGCCTGCGGCCCCGGGCCGTACTCAAGACCAACCTCGTCCCAGGGCCTTCTCCGTTTTGTTCAATTCAAAATGGCGGGTCAGGCGGAGAAGAGCCTGGACAAGCTAACAAAATACACCAAGAATCATGGAGTATTTTGTCACGTGACACACAATGAAATAGTGTTTTCAGAGGTTATTTCCAGTGATTGGTAGCCGTGTTTGTTTTCAGAGGTTATTTCCAGTGATTGGTAGCCGTGTTTGTTTTCAGAGGTTATTTTCAGTGATTGGCAGCCATCTTTGTTTTCAGAGGTTATTTCCAGTGATTGGTAGCCGTGTTTGTTTTCAGAGGTTATTTCCAGTGATTGGTAGCCATGTTTGTTTTCAGAGGTTATTTCCAGTGATTGGTAGCCGTGTTTGTTTTCAGAGGTTATTTACAGTGATCGGTAGCCATGTTTGTTTTCAGAGGTTATTTCCAGTGATTGGTAGCCATGTTTGTTTTCAGAGGTTATTTCCAGTGATTGGTAGCCATGTTTGTTTTCAGAGGTTATTTACAGTGATTGGTAGCCGTGTTTGTTTTCAGAGGTTATTTCCAGTGATTGGTAGCCGTGTTTGTTTTCCGAGGTTATTTCCAGTGATTGGTAGCCGTGTTTGTTGTCTGGTGCAATCTGTAACCGTTGTTCAAATGAAACAATGCATTTCGTCTTGTTTTACGCGACAGAATACGCCACGATTCTTGTCGTATTTTGTCAGCCTTGACCAGGGTCTTCTCCGCCCGACCGGCCATTTTGAATTGAACAAAGAGGAGAAGGCCCTGGGGACGAGGTTAAGCACAGAGTTTTTTCGACCTCCAATGCCGTCCCCATGGGTAAGGCAGCTGACCATTATATATCGCGTGCTCAATGTTTATAGCCGAACGACTGAATTAAAATTTGAATACTTTTCCTCGTGTGCGAGTTTCAAAACGAGGCGATAGGGTTTCGTGTTATTTATTTGCGCGACAGCATGCCGCGCATAGAAATAAAGTGGTTATATGGTGGTAAATAAAAACTAGCCGTATTATTTCACCAATTTAGCTTTACATTGCCGCCACTATTCAAGTTAATGAAATAAATTGTTCCCGGATCACGTTTCTATGGAGAAGGATGCACCTGTTTCAAAGCGGACACCAATCTCAAGCAACGGTGTGTGTTTCAGCTTTAGTAAAAACTATTGAACGATAAAAAAACAAGTAGTTTGGCAACCAAGAAATTTTCCTTTCAGTGATGAAATTGCAAAGCAACAAATCAGAATGGTGCCCAAACGTTTTTATTACTGCGGGACTTTTCCATTGTGACAAAAATAATGGTAGTTTCTTGGTGTTGCGGATGGTGTGATCACCAAATGACGTAAAACAAAAGATTCAAAAGACACTGAACAATACCCACACCACAACACAAAAGCTAACCAACAATGGCTTCCGCAACACCAAGAAACACCCAAAATAATGTAGCTCGTGTGCCAAACTGTATCTTAATTTCTTGTGTAAAATTAAAACACCAAAACACGGTTTTCTTTTGCTTTCACTGATTTTAACTGCTAGGAAAGATCGATTAAAGGGCTTGGTTTTTAATGATTCATAATATTGTCACGACATTTTTTACATTCATGTACACTTTATGTATTTGTTTTTTCTTTGCTTTATTTTTTCATGTATACATCCTTTTTTACAATATTAATGACTATTCTGAAATTTTTACTCAAAACTAAGTATATATTTACAAGATCTAGTCTCTCTAGTTTTACAAGCTAGTTCAGTCTATAACCATTTTTCAATGGACAGTTTAAAATGAGTCATGCACGTAGAACAGTAGTATGCCACACTGTTAGTCCTCGTTTCAAACACGATCTGTTCATAAGTACACAGCCGTTAAAATGTTCGTAATAACGAGTTTCGCACGGCATGCATTACAAGAAGAACCTCAGTAAGATTTACAATATAGCAGTGGTAATATCGATAAACTGAGTTAAATACAAGAATAATTCAAACTACAGAACTGTTATCCGAATCCGGCGTTTAACGCGCTAACACTACCGACCAGTCCGCCCACAAATGTTAACTTTGAGGTTTAAAGTTATTTCAGTCTCTAGTAAAACTACCCAACGTATAGCGGTACTATCGCGCTACCTCAAGTGTTTGCATTTTGTTGCGATCGATCAGCAGTGTCAATTTTAATGTGAGTTAACATTTTCTTCTAAGCTGGGAAAGGTTTTGGTTTTTCTTGATACGTTTTAATTTCGGTTTGACATTTTCGTATTTGTTTTATTTCAGCTTTAGATATTGATGATTGACTTCGCAAAGTCAGTTTCACTTGCAACTTTTAACTATATATTTACAAGACGTTTAGTTTTTCAAGCTGGACTTAAAAAGGGCTTTTAGATTTCTCCAGCCGGGCTGTCGCTGAGTTGGGGAGATTTTGAGTGTTGTCACAGCAGAAAATTTGGGTCACCTTTAAAGGATACGCAGTCCGCGTTTCAAATACGATGGAAACTGTTAAAAGTATCGGTAAATGTCCGTGCGGATAAAATGAACGGTTTCAGTCCAGCATGTACAAAAAGCAGCTTAATGAATTTTACAGTAAATGTTGTATGGAACATAAGAAAAACACTAAAATCTAAAACAACTATTTGAAGCTGTTGTACTTCGCTGTTTTGCTTTCCCGTCTTGAAGAGCAGCCTTTTTTTCTCAGTGGTTGTTGCATGGAAATATATTTCGCATTATGTCCATGACAGCGTGTCGAATGTCTGTCATCTTCCAGCAGTAGATCAGTGGATTGAGAGATGAATTCAGTAACAGCAGCGTGTTAGTATAAAGTTTCAAATGCTCTGTCACGGTGCTTGGTCCAGTGGTGAGATCGTTGACCCATATACAAAGTTGTGGTAAATAGCAAGCCACTAACACGAGATACGCGTAAAATGTACCAACTGCAGATTTTCTCTGCCTCACAACATTTGCTATCACTGCGCCATTATGTGCTTGCTGTATTTGCTGGACGTGAATTTGATTGCTGTGGTGTCGTACGGCTAAATAAATCTTGAAATATAACAATGCTGTAGTTAAGTAGCAAACACACTCTATAGTTACTGCAATGGTGGCACCGATTGGGATCCACTCGCAGAAAGCGTTAATCAACGTAAGAATTACACTGAACACCCAAACTGAGATCGCCGCAGCAGCAACACGCTTCTGAGTCACAAGTTCCTGGTATCTGAGATAATAATGGATGGCCAAGAATCTGTCAGCACTTAGAGCCACAACACCAATAAACGAAGCACAAAAAAGAAAACTCCTGGTGAGGGTCAAAGCGACTGTCGTGATCTTAACGGTTTGAGTTTCAGTGTTTTGTTCTATCCCCATGACAAGATATGCAATGTACAAAGGTTGGACCACTAAACCAACACCAAGATCAGAAACAGCCAAACTCAAGAGCAAAGTCTTTAAAGGTTTCGGCAATGAGGAGGTTTTCCTCAGCGCGAGTATTGTTATAATGTTCAACATGGTGGTGGTACAAGAAAGGAAGGCGTTCAAGACGCAGTTAGCGATGCGCGACGAATTTCGGTCTTCAGGTTGTGCCATTGTGTAGAACTTAACTCTGTAAAAGAGCTCTGTCGGTTGAAGTTTCTATAAATGTACTATGGTTTTCTTTTCAGAAGACAAGCTTTTTAGGTACACCTTTCAGGCTCAGTGAGCGAGCGCAACTTAATCACCTGATGGTTAAAAACCGATCGTTCGTTCTATTTTTCTTGTTTTTATGTCGTTATAACAGGTGTTTTACATCTCGTCTATAATAAAAATGGCTAACTTAAATATGCATTATAACTTCGATAAAAAGAGATGTCACGATCTAATTGAATCTACGCTTCAAAGCTCGTCAAGTTATATGAAACCGAAAGCTAATAGCTAACACACCAACGTAATTGCAGTTTCATTTTTGTTCTAATTTGTGTGGGGTAAAACCAAACAAACTGTTACAAGCCTATCACGTTGAACTCAGTGAGATTCGTATTGGCATTGCGCATTTGTCAGTCACGGAAAACTGTTACCATTAACACGTGACCCATCGCACTAGTTTAGTTTGGTGGACGTCAATCAAAGGAAAGCCGTTAACATCGTTTTTTTTAATCCGAGTGGATTTAGACCAATTTTAACCAAAAAGAAATAGTGAAAATAGTAAAAATTTTAAAACAACCATTTTCAAAGTCAGTTACAGTTTTAAAGTTAAGCCGATTTCATTCAACATGATGAAAAAATTGGCGCTACGTGCAGCGGCGGCTTTATGATTTGCGATCCGCCTTCTCTTAGCTGGTAAAATGATCGATCTTTATATAATAAGTTTTGTTTTCTTGAAATCCTGTCAGAATCCAAAATAATTTTAACGGCTTTTTTCAGTTTGATTGACGTCACTAAAACGAAACTTTATCCGCCTCTTTTGAAGGCGGTGGGTCGCGTGTTATTGACGGAACCTCTGTAAAAATGTTTCTGTTCATTTACCTTTCATTAGTCCACCAGAAAGTTAATGTGGACCAACTTCATTTAATACACAAACGAATCAGGCAACATTCACAATCTAGTTCGACTTAAAAGTATTAAAATCAATCATTCTCTTTCTTGGGCTAAAAATGACATGGAAAAGAATCATCAGAGCCAAATCATTCTACGTCACATGACGTCACACAAGCAAGTCACATGACATTTTGGCCGCGCGCTCGGGAGGACACTTTTGAAGTCAACATACGCGTGTTTTGAGGGCGAAAAAAAAGGTTTTTTAAATCTTTTTGACCATTTTTTTTTCAGAACATTTTTTTATACATATCAAAGAACCGAAAACAGCAAAAAGCAAATTCGTGTCATATACACTTTAAGAGGCTGCTGAATAACGGACATCAATAATCGTAATTTTGTTATGAGAGGCGGCTGTATCAGCCGACAAAGCAGGCGTAATAGCTTTCCAGCCGAGTTTGTAATACCGTTATTTCCTCGAATCACTAGTCGGGGGCTAATATTCGTGCGGGCGATTATTCCAGTGGGGTGATTATTTTAAATATTGCTCGTTGGAAGTGCTAAAGTGCTAATGTGCTAACGTATTTGTTAGAGAGCTCCAAGAAATAATTAAAGGAAAGAGTCAAATACACGAACGTCACTATAGAAAAACTATATGAAAACTGTTACTTTTCTGTAATTGTTACGATTGTTTCCTTTACAAGAAGTAAATTTTTAACTTGACTGGGAGGATGTGAAAGAAAGGTGGAGGAGTTGGGGGCGATTAATCGAGGGAGGCGATTTTTCAATTATTTCCACCAAAGGGGGGTGATTTGAGGGGCGCGAGGGACGGCTATTATTCGAGGAAATACGGTAAACATAACAAGCCGAAATGTCGGGAACTGTCTATAAGGGCCTCGACAGACTAGAACAATTGTTATCGATAACTATTTAGTTACCTTTATTAATTACAATTGTCGTTAACAAACGCGGAAGTTTTATCGTCGAAGCTCATTAACTTATGAAACCGAAAGGTATTGTTAAAACACCAACGTAATTGCAGTTTAATTTTTTTCTAATTTGTGTGGGGTATAACCAAACAAACGGTTACAAGCCGATCACGTTTGACTCTGTAAGATACGTATTGGCATTGCGCATTGTCAGTCGCGGGAAAGTGTTGCCATAAACACCCAACCCATCGCACTTCAAGTTTAGTTCCGGGTGGATGCCAATCAAAGTAAAGCCGTTAACATTGTTTTTTTTTTAATCCGACTGGATTTCGACCAACTTTACCAAAAAGAAATAGTGAAAATAGTAAAAATTTTAAAACAACCAATTTCAAAGTCAGTTACAGTTTTAAAGATAAGATTTTATTCAACATGATAAAAAATTGGTGCTACGTGCAGCGGCGGCTTTATGATTTGCGATCCGCCTTCCCTAAGCTGGTAAAATGATTGATCTTTATATAATAAGTTTTGTTTTCTTGAAATCCTGTCAGAATCCAAAATAATTTTAACGGCTTTTTTCAGTTTGATTGACGTCACTAAAACGAAACTTTATCCGCCTCTTTTGAAGGCGGTGGGTCGCGTGTTATTGACGGAACCTCTGTAAAAATGTTTCTGTTCATTTACCTTTCATTAGTCCACCAGAAAGTTAATGTGGACCAACTTCATTTAATACACAAACGAATCAGGCAACATTCACAATCTAGTTCGACTTAAAAGTATTAAAATCAATCATTCTCTTTCTTGGGCTAAAAATGACATGGAAAAGAATCATCAGAGCCAAATCATTCTACGTCACATGACGTCACACAAGCAAGTCACATGACATTTTGGCCGCGCGCTCGGGAGGACACTTTTGAAGTCAACATACGCGTGTTTTGAGGGCGAAAAAAAGGTTTTTTAAATCTTTTTGACCATTTTTTTTTTGAACATTTTTTTATACATATCAAAGAACCGAAAACAGCAAAAAACAAATTCGTGTCATATACACTTTAAGAGGCTGCTGAATAACGGGCATCAATAATCGTAATTTTGTAATGAGAGGCGGCTGTATCAGCCGACAAAGCAGGCGTAATAGCTTTCCAGCCGAGTTTGTAATACCGTTATTTCCTCGAATCACTAGTCGGGGGCTAATATTCGTGAGGGCGATTATTCGAGTGGGGTGATTATTTTAAATATTGCTCGCTGGAAGTGCTAAAGTGCTAATGTGCTAATGTATTTGTTAGAGAGCTCCAAGAAATAATTAAAGGAAAGAGTCAAATACACGAACGTCACTATAGAAAAACTATATGAAAACTGTGCTTTTGTTACTTTTCTGTAATTGTAACGATTGTTTCCTTTACAAGAAGTAAATTTTTAACTTGACTGGGAGGATGTGAAAGAAAGGTGGAGGAGTTGGGGGCGATTAATCGAGGGAGGCAATTTTTCAATTATTTCCACCAAAGGGGGGTGATTTGAGGGGCGAGAGGGACGGCCATTATTCTAGGAAATACGGTAAACATAACAAGCCGAAATGTCGGGAACTGTCTATAAGGGTCTCGACAGACTAAAACAATTGTTATCGATAACTATTTAGTTACTTTTATTAATTATAATTGTCGTTAACAAACGCGGAAGTTTTATCGTCGAAGCTCATCAACTTATGAAACCGAAAGGTATTGTTAAAACACCAACGTAATTGCAGTTTAATTTTTTTTTCTAATTTGTGTGGGGTATAACCAAACAAACGGTTACAAGCCGATCACGTTTGACTCTGTAAGATACGTATTGGCAATGTGCATTGTCAGTCGCGGGAAATGGTCACCATAAACACCCGACCCATCACACTTCAAGTTTAGTTTCGGGTGGACGCCAATCAAAGGGAAGTTTACCAAAAAGAAATAGTGAAAATAGTAAAAATTTTAAAACAACCAATTTCAAAGTCAGTTACAGTTTTAAAGATAAAATTTCATTCAACATGATAAAAAAATGGTGCTACGTGCAGCGGCGGCTTTATGATTTGCGATCCGCCTTCTCTTAGCTTTCTTTCTTGAAATCCTGTCAGAATCCAAAATAATTTTAACGGCTTTTTTCTGTTTGATTGACGTCCATTAAAGCTCAGTTTTATCCTCCTCTTTTGAAGGCGGTGGGTCGCGTGTTATTTATAACCGCTGTAAAAACAATTTTTGCCTTTAATTAGTCCACCAGAAAGTTAATGTGGACCAACATCATTTAATACACATACGAATCAGGCAACATTGACAATCTAGTTCGACTTAAAAGTAAATCAATCATTTTTTTTGCTAAAAATGACATATCGAAAAGAATCTGCATCAGAGCCGTAACATATTAAGAGGCTGTTGACTAACGGACATCAATAATCGTTGCAATTCTCCATTTTCGGATTGCCCATAATACACTTTGTTTCCCCCCAAATTTTGCATAAACTATTGTTTTGAAATGCTCTTGGGAATATGCAGTCCTCCCAAGAGCATTTACAAACAATAGTTTATGCAAAATTTGGGGGGCAAACAAAGTGTATTATGGGCAATTAGAAAATAGAGAATAAGAGGCGGCTGTATCAGCCGATAAAGCAGGCGTTGTAGCTTTCCTGCCGAGTTTGTATAATTTACCATATTTCCTGGAATAATAGCCGGGGGCGAGTTTGCAAAACGGTTTTGTCAAAAATTTCAAATCGACTTATACCTGTTTTAAATTTCCCAGCCAATATGAAGCTGGCAAGAACTCGTGCAAGAACTTCGTTGGATCCGAAAGTACCGAAGCGTACTTCGGTTCTCCATATTTGAGTTGTGTTTTCTCCCCGGTTTATTCGCCATGAATACTGTAGAACCGATGAATAAGTTAATTAAACTTTCACTAATTATTTCAAACGCAAAGGGTGTTTTGTAGTTCAAAATTATTTTCAAATGAGTTACTCGCTCCATCTCCATTTCCGAATTACGTTCTATTTGATAGCGATGGTATCCTGACAAAATTGCTAACGGATGGCTGGCTGGTTGGCTATCAATCTTCACAATAACTCGTTCCTGCGCATATGCGCATCCACGAGTTAAAAACGAGGGAGCCAGTTTTTAAAGAAAATCAGCAAGCAGTTTCATTATTATATAATATTGCTTCTTTATTTATTTCAAAATAATTGACAAAACATTAGCTTTCTAATATATAAAGATGTATCTAATAATTGTTCTTTGATTAATAATTGATATTCTTTCGTTAAAAAAAATTCCTGGCGCGGCCCGCGGACATCTTGCTACCGTTTAGCGGTGGGGCGTCACAAAAATAAAACTTTAAAAAATACGTAGTTATTTAATACCACAGTTTAATTTGCCATGATATATACGACCACCCAAAATGCAAAGCTGAGGTGGTCGCTTACGGGCGTTGGTCACACCACAGGGGGTTTTAAAATGAACCTGTAGTAATTTCTCCCGGGTGGGGGGAGGGGGAGGAGGGGTGCTCCCATATAAAAATGACGGAGGTACTCGTCGGAAAGTTTCAAAAATCACCTTAAAAGGTACAAAAATCTTGTTTGATGGGCGGGGCTGAAATGGATTTTTCACTTCTAAGAGGTACCAATTCTAAAACAACACATGTCGTATTCCGTCATATTTGTTCGGCCCGACACCCTAAAAGGTTCCGAGTTAATTCTAACGGTGGTCATTTTAGATTTTCGCACCGTAAACCGTACCAACATACAAATTTTAACTCCTTAAAGTACGACAACCACTCTCGTAATTTCTATATTGGCGCCCCCCCCCCCCCCCGGGAATGAACGTGTAGTATGTAATTTCAGTACAATATATTGTATCATAATTGAAGTTTGATGTAAGGGACAAAATTTTAATTTTATTGGAGCTGCACTGTAACACATCAGTCAGTTTGCATCTGTAGTAACATCAAAATATTGGCGAGTGGTCGCGTATCAGAATCACCAGCGTTGAAAGTAGTCGTGGTCGCTTACGAGAGGTTTGGACTATAGTGATTTGACTGGAAGAAATTTGGTATTTTGGAAAAGTGGTCGCTTAGGAGAGGTTTGGACTATAGTAATTTGACTGGAAGAAATTTGGTATTTTGGAAAAGTGGTCGCTTAGGAGAGGTTTGGACTATAGTAATTTGACTGGAAGAAATTTGGTATTTTGGAAAAGTGGTCGCTTAGGAGAGGTTTGGACTATAGTAATTTGACTGGAAGAAATTTGGTATTTTGGAAAAGTTGTCGCTTAGGAGAGGTGGTCGCTTACGAGAGGTTTGGACAATAGCGATTTGACTGGAAGAAATTTGGTATTTTGGAAAAGTTGTCGCTTAGGAGAGGTGGTCGCTTACGAGAGGTTTGGACTATAGTGATTTGACTGGAAGAAATTCGGTATTTTGGAAAAGTTGTCGCTTGGGAGAGGTGGTCGCTTACGAGAGGTTTGGACTATAATGATTTGACTGGAAGAAATTTGGTATTTTGGAAAAGTTGTCGCTTAGGAGAGGTGGTCGCTTACGAGAGGTTTGGACTATAGCGATTTGACTGGTAGAAATTTGGTATTTTGGAAAAGTTGTCGCTTGGGAGAGGTGGTCGCTTACGAGAGGTTTGGACTATAGTGATTTGACTGGAAGAAATTTGGTATTTTGGAAAAGTTGTCGCTTAGGAGAGGTGGTCGCTTACGAGAGGTTTGGACTATAGTGATTTGACTGGAAGAAATTTGGTATTTTGGAAAAGTTGTCGCTTAGGAGAGGTGGTCGCTTACGAGAGGTTTGGACAATAGCGATTTGACTGGAAGAAATTTGGTATTTTGGAAAAGTTGTCGCTTAGGAGAGGTGGTCGCTTACGAGAGGTTTGGACTATAGTGATTTGACTGGAAGAAATTTGGTATTTTGGAAACGTGGTCGCTTAGGAGAGGTGGTCGCTTTGGAGAGGTTTGGACTATAGTGATTTGACTGGAAGAAATTTGGTATTTTGGAAACGTGGTCGCTTAGGAGAGGTGGTCGCTTTGGAGAGGTTTGGACTATAGTGATTTGACTGGAAGAAATTTGGGATTTTGGAAAAGTTGTCGCTTAGGAGAGGTGGTCGCTTACGAGAGGTTTGGACTATAGTGATTTGACTGGAAGAAATTTGGGATTTTGGAAAAGTTGTCGCTTAGACGAAATGGTCGCTTACCAGAGGTGGTCGCACATGGGGGCTTGACTGAGTCATCAGTGAAAATGGAAATCTAATAGCCACAATCATACGCACTAAAGCGACATTGGGAGAGAATTAACACTGTTGCTACCAAAAAAATGTAACAAGTGAGCCTTTGTACTAGCAAACAGGCTCAAGGTTCCCACATGAAATATATAAAGTGATACAAGAATGGTAAACTTGTGGGATGTGGCTGAGAATGACAAAATCATGACTGAAAAGACGACAATGGTAGATTGTAATGGCACTAATTCTTTCATTTCCAATCAGAAATGAAACCAAAGCCAATATTTGTAGTGAATTGCTCCCCGCGTTTACTAGCGCTTAGCTTCACCTACATGCACGTGATTGTATCAAGTTCTGATTGGTTCATTGATTACCCGGAAAGTTGCACATGTGATTAACGAGAGTGAATACTTTGGCTGCTTTTACGTCACCCAATTAAAAAATCAAAGGCTCCTACGAGCCAACTCGTGAAAACAAAACAACCTAAGCGTTTTACTCCACCAATCCTCCACCATCTGCGTCCAACTCCTCACCCTCCCCACCCTCCCCACCCTCCCCACCCTCCCCTCCCTCCAACGCCGTCCCATGGATAAGGCAGGTGACCATTACCTGTCAAATTTGCAACAGGCAAAATATATGCGCAAGCTTTATGAACTGGTCAGCGGAATTACCAAAAGTCGATGGATAGAAGGAGTGAAAATTTGCATATTTGTCCCCGTTTGCTAAAACTCGCTCAACGTTTCGCGTATTCAGGAGTTAAAAAGTAGGTTAAAACATTCCTACTATACTACTACCGTAGGAGACTTATCCATGCAATTGTTAATTAGCTATTGAACTGTTGAACTCTCTCTCAGTTTATAGCCGAAAGATGGCAGCAGTGAAATTTGCATATTTGTGCCCCTCTGCTAAAACTCGTTCAACGTTTCAGGTATTCACGAGTTAAATAGGCTCTTTACAACTATTCTATGTCTCTGAGGTCAAGGTCGACGAAATTGGGGTCGAGGGACAGAACGAAACGAGCGTTCCTGGGTATGACTCGCACCAGGCCCTTTCGTTCCTCTGCGTAACACCTGAATTTACAGGCCGCGAATGTTTTCCGATTGAAGACATTTTTAGCAAGAGGTTTCTCTTGTAACAAGTGTGTCGAGTACCATGGACAATTCACTGAACTTGGGTCTTTCACTGGGATTAGCTTGCCAGCATTTGGTCATTACTTCATAGCTGAAAGAAAAGAACAAGCGTGAAAATTACCAGAAGATAGGAGCACATGTGGGTTATACAACGAGCGTTGATGGTGTCATTGTGTAAAGGGTGGAAACCTGACTGGCAAAATGCATTCTAAAGCGTGTGGGATGATTTTGGTCCAGGAAGGAAAAACCATATTTGAAACCCCTTTCGAAACCATAGAACAGATTGCGATTCCCACCGTGTCCAATCACGGTTGCGGATCTTGACCTTCAGTTAAGGGGGGGGGGGGGGGGGGGGGGGCGCTCTTGAAAGCTCGAATATGACTGTCATATTCTGGGGAGATCCTTCCGACAAAGTAATGCAAATTCACGAAAAATAAGGTGTGATGGTGGAAACAGAATCCTCTCCCAGTCCAGCCAAGAATCCGGCCGGGATTGAATCTACAGTCAGAAAGCACTTCACTTACATGACATCCGAACACTCGTCAGGTTTCTTCATTCTGTAGCCGGACTTGAGGCTTTGTAAAAGATCTTTTTCTTCAATCTCAGGATAAGGAATAGCTCCTACAAAGTAGCAATTGTGAATGAGCAATGACAATTTTTTTCTAGGAATAGCCAAATGAAGAAATTGTATGATCAATCTAGGATCATAACTTCGCTTGTAATTTCATCTGTTTTAGTGCTTTGACTCACCTCCAGTTTCTATCTCCCACAACAAAATGCCAAATGACCATCTAAGATAAATGATAAAAAAGCACACATCTTAAAAAAAAATGCCAAATGACCATCTAAGATTAATGATAAAAAAGCACACATCTTAAAACACTAAACTTAAAATTTAATTCATAAAACATACTAAACTTAAAAATACCGATGAAGTTTGTCAAGAGAAATTACAAACACACTTGACGTTTTCTCGTTTCTCTTTTCTAGGTAGCGGTAGGTATAGTCATACACGAGCCACAGACGACCAAAACGACCGAAGGTTAACCCGTTTCTGTAGCATGAAGCAACTAGGAGTATTACCACTCCCTCCTGGATGGGGTGCTAGTTCATCGACTTCTGTAACAATGCGATGATCACTTGGACAAACAGTAGCAAAATGTAGCTGGATCTTTGTGCAGATCAGGATCAGAAATGAACTAAATAAAAAAACTAACATGCAAGGCTGATCAGACAGCTGAATTTGTTCGGTTTCTTTTAATATTATCCAATACTTTGGTTAGACAAAACTAACCATCATCAGGGGCTAAAAAGGCTAAGTGAAGATAGAAACAAGCTAGTTCATCGCACGTTACTTCCAGCAATTTTTCGCCGGTACTCATTTATACCCCTGGGTGGAGAGAGACAACGCGGAGAAAAGTTTCTTCTTTAAAGAAACAACATGACGTCGGACGCCATAGTCCGAACCACTGATCGTCAGATCGTTAACTACTACAGCACCTCACCTCAACCCTCGTTTTATAGCGTATAGAGAAAACATAGAATAATAATTATTCGTAAACCGTTTCCTTGAAGCTCCGTTTGTACGAACAAAATGGTTTTGCAAATGTCTTCTTCAATTGGCACACTCATTAGGGTAACTTTTCAAAGATGTCGGTACTTACATATCACTCTGCGCTGAGAAATTTATGGCTTCTAACGTTTCCGGCGCCATCCACTTTGCTGTTGACAACTTTCCCTGGAAACCACAAAAACGTCAGGATTAATGTCATCATTTCATCATCGTTATCCCAGTCATTGGCGTCATCACAATCAGCGTCGTCCTCGTAGTCGTCACTATCGTCTTCGTCCTCATTATCGTCGTTTTAATCATCGTCAACGTGATCGTGTTCGTGTTCGTGATCGTGATAGTCATTTATTTATTTATTTATTCATTTATTTATTTACATTTATTTATACACGGTTAAAAAAAGAAATACATCAGGTAAATGAAATACCAATCAAAACATTACGATAATCATTATCATCGTCATCGTCATCATCATCGTAATTATCATCGTCATCGTCATCGTCATTGTCATTATCATCGCCATCGTCATCGTCATCGTCATCGTCATCGTCATCGTCATCGTCATTATCATCGTCATTATCATCGTCATCGTCATCGTCACCGTCTTCGTCACCGTCATCGTCATCGTAATTATCATCGTCATCGTCATCGTCATCGTCATTATCATCGTCATTATCATCGTCATCGTCATCGTCATCGTCATCGTCATCGTCATCATCATCGTCATCGTCATTAACTTCGTCATCGTCATCGCAGTCGTCTAATATCCGTGTTTTCTAACGAAATGAGCCTCGTATCGAGACTTACCGATGAGACTTGTTCGTGAAACGTCCGGTCATAAATATCACATGAGCTTCCTATGTTGGTCACTTTGGCGACACTATTTTTACCCAGACGAATGTTCCGAGCTGCAAGATCCTTATGGATACACTGTAAAGGACAATTGATGTAAAATATAGTATCAGTTAAGTCAGGACTGCTATAATAAAGTGTGTGAACTGAAAACATTCCTCTAGTAGGATGAAGCAGAGCGGATTGGGAGGCTGCGATAGGCCATTGTTGAGGTCTTATGATATCTCCTGGGACGTCCAGTCAAGTCATGGTCTATCCTGGTGGAGTGAGCCAATGTGAACGAGAAAATGATTTGGCTCGAGTGAATGCATGTGTTTCTACAAATTCTCTTCCTCCACATATCGACTGACCTTCTTTTCGGCTATATGCTTCATCCCTTTTGCCACATCAAGAGCTATTCGCAACCTCTCCACTTTGGATAACGTGCACACTGTTTGAGTAGAGCTGTTGTCATTATTCATTCGATTTTGCCGAAGGTAATCCAATAGACTTCCGTGTTCTGCGTCTTCAAATATTAGATACGTAGGACCTAGATAAAGTTTATTTTTTTCAGAAATGAGTATAATAGGTTACACTTTGCATACTAGTGTAATACTCTGACAAATGTATGCATAGCATTGTACTGTAATGCATTGTGCTGTATTATGCCGTTCTAGAATGTATTGTTAAACTATTGTTATTGCCATATAATACAATACAATAACTAATAACATGCCTGGCTACACACCAAACATTTTTAATACAATACAATGCTATGCATAAATTTGTCCGAGTATTGGACAACCCTCCCACTTTGAGTACGTCAAACCCTATCTGGAAGAACCCCCAGAGGACCCCCGCCCCTCCCGTACTTCCTAATTTGATAAAGGCTATACTTTATTTTAGTCGTTTCGGTTAGAAATTAAGTACACATATTAAACCCTAATGATCTGAAATTGGGTATGGTTTATGCACTTCCGACTTGAAAATCGGAAATCAATTTTAGGGTCTATAATTGGATAAGGCAAACCCACAATTTTGATCCAAAAACGGGTACTCCACCAAGGATATCATGGAGTATCCTCCTGAAGCTTTGCCCCTTTCTCATATGTCTGATTATATAACTTACTCACCTTTTATTGTGCATGCACCAAACAAGTTCAGTATATTGGGATGGCTGCCCAGGCAGCTCATGATTTTAAGTTCGATTAACAGATCATTCTCATCATCCGATGGTCCAGTTTCTTCCGTGAAAGCAGCTGAAAAAAATTGTTGAACAAAAGTTTGAGACTGGGATTCGCAGCATTCCCTGTTCTGGTCGGAATTTATCCCTTAACCCTTTAGGCCCTAATATCAAATTTTAAATTCTCATTTCTAGTCCTGTACATTTCCTATAGAGGTAGTGGGGAGAAATTGTTTGGATATCAAGAGAACTCATCTTGTGTGATTATGTCCTTAATTCCCATGACCTTTTTGATTGATAAGGCATTAATATTACAAGGAGAAATTTGATGCTGATCACTCTTAGGGCTTAAAGGGTTAACTTCCTAGGGCTTCTTTTTGCATTTTTCATAACAGTTTTTAAAGTGATAGACATGAATTACCTTTAGTGACTTTCACAATACAGTCTGTTGTATCCCCAGTCTCCAGAGAGAGCTGTCCATGAAACATGACCCCCACCAGCTCGGACGCAATTCTCTCTCCAAGGGACAACCGTTCCCTTGCAATCTCGCACCAGTCAATTACGTTGTTGCTCTTAATTTCTAACGCTGCTGGATAGGAAGCATCATTTTCCTTGAATCCGGGATTTGTTACTCCAACATCTGTGGACTAAAAAAAGTGAGTGGTAATCGTCGTCACTCGAAGGCAACCTCGTTCCCAGGATTAGCGAGAGAAGAAAAAAGGAGCCTGGAAACGAGGTTGACTCGAAAGAAAGGTAGGCGGACTTCAAGCGAGGAAGGCATTAGGGTTGGTGGTCAAACAAAAAAGAGTTTACTCTCGAGGATATTAATGAAACATTTATCCCTTTCACTCCCAGAGTCAATTATGGAGACATGCAATGTATTTCTAATTTTTGAGTCTGTCAAATGAAACCTCTGCAGCAGTACTTTTGCATGGTACTATTTGTTCTAACTTTTGAGTCTGTTGATGAAATCCTATAGTGTGACTATTCAAATGAAACCTCTTCAGCAGTACTTTTGCATAGTACCATTTGTTCTAACTTTTGAGTCTGTTGATGAAATCCTATAGTGTGACTATTCAAATGAAACCTCTTCAGCAGTACTTTTGCATAGTACTATTTGTTCTAACTTTTGAGTCTGTGGATGAAATCCTATAGTGTGACCATTCAAATAAAACCTCTTCAGCAGTACTTTTGCATAGTACTATTAGTTCTAACTTTTGGGTCTGTGGATGAAATCCTATGGTGTGACCATTCAAATGAAACCTCTTCAGCAGTACTTTTGCATGGTACCATTTGTTCTAACTTTTGAGTCTGTGGACGAAATCCTATGGTGTGATCATTCAAATGAAACCTCTGCAGCAGTACTTTTGCATGGTACCATTTGTTTTTCACTATCTTGCAAAATGAATTTGGGATGTTTCTTGTATTTTGATTTTTGGCACTCTTGGGATTAAAAGGGTTATTCAGATTCAGACTTTATCAGATGACTAGGGCGCTTCTCAAATGAAGGCTGGAGTTTGAAAGGTGCTAAGTAGAATATCTCAGAAATGGCTTCATATGCATTTAACATAATTAATAGCATTATAAGGCTCAACATACGGAGCTAACTTCACTCATGTGCACGAATTCTTTCTTAGGATCAAAATGTCCTCTCCTTCTTCGGTAAAAGCGAAAGTACACCGCAAGCATCAATATCAGCAGGATAACAGCCGCTGCGACCGGAAGTGCTATCACAAGGGCGAGGTTTTTCTTGGTTCGTCCTGAAAATAGAGATCACAGTATAAAATAATGTTTTAAAGATGAAGTTCACTTCGTATCCAAACCAAAACAACCAAGCAGTTAATCGGGTTCGGCACTTAGCTCTTGACTTATGCGCAAAAGTAGTCCAACTTTCGACTGGTTGCCCTAAGAGCCCTTGAGTAGAAAATAGTCGAAAATAGTAATCTAAACTTAAAATAAATAAATTAAAAGGTTTTTTTTTCGGGATTCTTCTGAGGTTAAAAGCGATGTCAAATCGACGATTTGGTCAGTTTAACTGTCCTTCTTTAGAAAACTAAGAAAATAAAAGTCAATATGTCGATTCTACTTTGTAACCGCACCTTGAGACATATCGTGACAATTACGTAAAATGTCAAATATCATGGTAAAATGCGCGGGAAAATACACTTAAAGACATATTTTACCACAGACGGCTTACCTGTTTCAGAAGTGGGAATTGGAATACCTAAAAAAATAAACCGGTATAGCCTGTTATAAGCAAAATGTTTGGATACCAGTGACCGACTTTCGATAACGCGCAGTCTGACTAGCTATTCGCGCAAAAGTAGTCCGATTTTCGACAGGTTGCCCTAGGAGCGCACGAATAGAAAACAGTCGAAAGCGCAAAACAGAACTTAAAATAAATCTATATTGTTTCATTTTTTAAATGCTGTGCTGAATAGATCAGTCAATGGGTGACCTGTGCAATGTGGGACACCATTGTAGATAAACTTTGCTTCAGCATGGACAACCTCGATCAACTCATTTAGATCAGCAGTCATTTTAAAATATATTATGTTGTATCTTCGGATTTTTTTACAATTGTAAAGATAAAGTCGTACGTTTAAAACTATTTTTCTCAAATACTATGCAAGTATTGACTGAGTGTGAGGGACGGATGGGAAATTACTTAGCTCGAGGTCATGGTGTACGAACCGAGCGCAGCGGGCCGTACGGATCATATGATAAAACTGACAATACAATGCAATGTTGCCATGCAATACCATGCCATACCATGCATTGATATGCCATGCAATGCAATGCAATACAATACTGACATCTGTGTAAATGTTATTCTGTTTGAGTGAAGAATCTGTTGAAAGTGAATAAGCTGTGTAGACTTCAAAAATTTCATGACGTCAGGCAAAAACCAAGAGTTGAACACCATGTTTAATAAAAAAAAAAACAATATAGTAGTGAGCTTTTACCCTGATGATTTGTTAAACTACTCCGAGCCAGTTAAATGGTTTGAGAAAAGTTTTAATTTGTTGTCATTTTGTACTTACACACCACTCCAGCATCATTATCATGGTCCCAGAAAATACCAGCTATTCTGGGCCAAGAGCACTTCCAAAGCGACTCTTCGTGCCCCTCACATTTCAGCCCCGATATCCACACAGGCCCTTTCCCCTTTCCAAATCTCTCAACGGAAGACAATATGGCGGACTCGGCTCCTTGGTAACCAAGCTCCCGGCATGCCACGTTTGAGGCCGTAAGATTCCAGCCTTGGTTACGGACTGTGCCCCAGATCCCCGCCATGTAAACCTCTACACGGCCGGCATGAGAGACGTTGCCACCAGCAAGCCTGATTTTAGTTGCTATGGAAATGAAATGAAACAACATAAAACTTTACATAATATTTAAAATTTAAATCGTGAACAAAATACTAAAGTTGAACAGCGAGATATCTGCTTAACATAACTCCTCGTGTAAGTTGGCGAGATCAGATAAGGAATGGATAACTTTACGGAGATTAACAATCGAGATCAGAATAAAAACTCAAAAATTCCTACAGATGGGTCCAAATGAAAATTATTAAGATTGTATTTTTTTTAATTGACTTGAATTTGACTGCCCCATCAGCAGATATCATAAACTTTAGAAAACTGTTCAATAAAAGGGCTACGTGTTACCAGATGGAGTCACTCAAAATGTTTCTCTCTGGCCAGGAAAGAGTTTAAGTATTGCTTTTTCTTGAACTATATCCCGTTTTCTTGTGCATAAATACGTTCTTCATATCAACTATAACAGTTATTCATGACATCATTGGGAAGTTACCTAAATGTCTTGATTTACAAACGACACCAGCTTCAAGTACACGGCCAGGAGTGAAGGACACATTATGAGGGCATTCATGAAGCTGAGATTCAGTACCGAGGCACTGGACATTGTCTATCCATTGGATGTTCATTGCTTTGACCCCAATGGGGCCAAAAATGTACGTCGCTCCACGAACCGCAATTTCAGCACCGGAAAATTCCAGAGTCTTGCAAGCCACTTGAGCATCGGGGAATTCCCAGGTGTACCTGTCAATTGCGCCCCATTTTCTCGCCAAACGAACTTCTACACGACCGGCATACTTCGCGGTTGCACCAGCTAGGCGAATGTGGAGTTCTGGGAATGAAATTATGTACTTTATCAACCCAAACTAAAAGTAATCAGTTTCTAAATGTTAATGTTTTCCTAATGGAACCAAAGAACTAGCAACGGTCACGAAGTGAGGTAAAAACCAGCTTTTAGAATTTTAGTAATGGCTCAAAATTTCACGAGATCGCTTGATCGCTCGAGCGGCTGTTAACATTGAGCCAGCAATATGAAATGGTCACCCATGGGTACGGCGTTGGAAGGAGAGGAGGGTGGAGAGTTAGACGCAGGGGGTGGGGGTCGGTGTAGCCGGTCGTCTAGGAGAGGAGAGAGTCGGTGAACATTATGAGATGCAATTCAGGACCGTCTTAAGCTGTATTCAGACCAACTAAAAGGTTTACGGTCTGTACGCTCCCTACGGATCGACAAATCGTATGCGTCAACTCTTCTCTGCATGAAAATATACCAAGCCTCACTGATGAAATACATTTACATGCATGCAATACAGCACACCATACAAAAAGAGGATGGTGAACCTGTGGTTTATACGTACCCGTCTCAGTGCTATTTGTGCACACTACGCCCGCGTCTAAGCCCCAAGAGCTTCTGAACGTCTGCCACCTGTGAGTGCAATTTGTAAGGGAGCTTTCGTTTCCACTACAACGCACGTTATCCATCCAAGTGACCGTGTTATGAATAAGTTCTAGAATGGATCTACATCTCCATAAAATTGTTGCAACATCCTGGTATCCAAGCTCCCTACAGACAACGCGGCCATTTTTTTTATTCCAGTGAAACTGCCCAACATCGCCCCAGACTCCTGCGTAATTCACTTCCACACATCCTGCATAGGGGACTGGGGCGTAGGAGAGACGAGGTGGCAGGGAGTATGCTGAGAAAAAAATGTAAGCACTGGTCACTCATACGATCATGTTTTAGAACAAAAGCGTGAAATGTAACTTAGGGACAAAGCCGAGAAAGGTTTGGTTCGTTTACAATCAGTAAGGTCAATTTAACCCTTTAACTCCCAAGAGTGCCAAACATTAAAATTCTAGAAAAATCCCAAATTTCATTTTGTAAAATATTGAAAAACAAATGGTACCATGCAAAAGTACTGCCGAAGAGGTTTCATTTGAATGGTCACACTATAGGATTTCATCCACAGATTCAAACGTTAGAACCACCTTGTACAGCATATTAAACAATACCACAGGAAAGTACTGCTCAATAGCTTTCATTTGAATGGTCACACTTAAGGATTTCATTCACAGACTCAAAAGTTAGAACCACCTTGTACAGCATATTAAACAGCACCACAGGAAAGTACTGCTCAATAGCTTTCATTTGAATGGTCACACTTTAGGACCACAGACTCAAAAGTTAGAACCACCTTGTACAGCATAATAAACAGTACCACAGGAAAGTACTGCTCAGTAGCTTTCATTTGAATGGTCACACTTTAGGATTTCATCAACAGACTCAAAAGTTAGAACCACCTTGTACAGCATAATAAACAGCACCACAGGAAAGTACTGCTCAATAGCTTTCATTTGAATGGTCACACTTTAGGATTTCATCCACAGACTCAAAAGTTAGAACTACCTTGTACAGCATAGTAAACAGTACCACAGGAAAGTACTGCCCAGTAGCTTTCATTTGAATGGTCACACTTGAGTATTTCATCCACAGACTCAAAAGTTAGAACCACCTTGTACAGCATAATAAACAGTACCACAGGAAAGTACTGCTCAATAGCTTTCATTTGAATGGCCACACTTGAGTATTTCATCCACAGACTCAAAAGTTAGAACCACCTTGTACAGCATAATAAACAGTACCACAGGAAAGTACTGCTCAATAGCTTTCATTTGTATGGTCACACTTTAGGATTTCATCCACAGACTCAAAAGTTAGAACCACCTTACATGTCTTCATAAAGGGTTAAAGGGTACAACTTTGCGACGTGCTTTCAAATAACCTGCTGCAGGTCCCAATAGATAATAATACAATATTTAATTTTATTAGTTAATCAAGCAGGGCATTTTCATTCTCAAAATAACTTCACTGAATAAAACACACTACTTTTAAACCCCACAGTTAGAGCGGTATTCAATTCAGCGTTGAAAGTAATTTAGCAATTGCTACATTTCGTGACTGCCCAGAATATCTCTAAAATAGCATGACTTACTTTCACGCGTTTTCCCGCGCTTGGCGGCGGCTTCACGTATTTGCTGCGAGTTCTGATTGGTTTATTGTATTGCCTGCGTGTGTTGTGATTGGTCAGTGATTATTTTGGTTTTGATTTTACGACACTCAATTAAAAACCGCTCTAAATACAAACATTTTCGCAAAGACACTCAGAAAAAGTTTCTACAGTTTTCCTTTAACGGTTTATTTTTTGAAAACACAATTTGTGAGTGATCCATCTGAGCGGTCCGTATAGTATAATTTGGACCGATGAGAGAACCATTCAGAATACTCCTTTTGGACAGACATTTGATTCATAGCGGAGCTCTGCGGGCGCGGAGCCCAATACTTATAGAACTAAACCTATGCCCGTCAATTTTCTTGGTCATGGCTAGTGGAATGTTTCGTGGGCGCGCCTCCGTGACATGTGTCAGTCGCGCAAGGCCAACTCGCGGGCGCGTATGACGTTGCAAAACATGCGCGTATGACACCACGCAACATCCGAGATGTTTGTTTTCATTAGTATACGGATTTCCGACCAAAGAAGCGGAGATTTAAAGAATTTCCAAGCAAGCGAGGTAAAACAGATTATGGAAATTTATGTTGATATCAATCCGTGATTGACTTTTTCCTTGTGTTCTTATGTAGTTTTGGAGAATTGTTTTTAAAGCGTACTTAAATTCAGTTGTATCGATTTCTTGAATTTCATCCAAGGCAGCTCGGCGAACTCGATGCGCTATAAATGGTACGCGTTTTGCTTTTAAACAAAAACTAATGGAGATTTGAATAAAATTTTTCGAAAGAAGATTGTGTTGTCCATTTTTATGTGTTTGTTCATTATTACATAGATTGAAAAGCGATTTTATAGTTCTTTCTTCAATCGCGTCGCCTTATGCAAATATGTTTGTCTATTTTTGCAATTTTGATTTCCAAATCAGTTTCTCAGGCAATTTTTGACAAGCAACAACTGTATTTTATTCGGAAAGTAGTCGTACTAGTTAGAGGTATGTCCAGAAATGCACGCTAATGAGATTCATGCTCTTTATGACAGACATCATGAAGTGTCCCCTTGACCTAATTCTCACCTAAACACAAAGCAATTCTGTCAAACATGAAGTCATATGGAAATGACAAATAATTGTGTGCTATATGAAGTGCCCAAGGTCCGAGTTACGTGCATTTCTGGACATAAGTGACTAGTTATTGTAGACGGAGAAAAAGTTATTTTTGTGAACTTTTGTACGGTCTAAATGTAATGTGCAGACGGTCGCCTAATACTGTTTTTGAGAACTAAAATTGAAAAATAGCCTGCTCGTCACAGTCTTAATTCTTGTGCTTCCGACCTTTCACCTTTGTTAAGTTTCACCTTAGTTTAGCTTGTTCAGGGAGCGACGCTGTTAGGCTCAGCCTATCTATATATATATATATTATGGTTGTAACGATGTGTTTGGCCAGACGAACCAAACAGAACTCGTAGGCTAGCTAGAGAAAGAACCAACTGAGAAGGAGAATCAAACAACTCGAAGGCTAACTTTAATCTAAATCAAACGAGCACGCCTACAACCGGGCTATATTAAAACAGTTGAAAAACACCTCATTTAATATACATGAAATATCGTCACAATAGTAAGCTGTATTACTTACAGATTGATATATTAGGTGCTTTGCAAACAACGCTTGCAATATCAAACTTCTTGCAACTATTCACTGCCCAATTCCAGTGCTTGCAATCAAGCAAACTGGTTTCATTCCCTTGGCATTTCACACCAGTTAACCAGAAATGACCGCTTTGCGCCCCGAAGACGTTACAACATGGGATGGCAATGGCTTCTGGGTAACCAAGCTGTTTGCATATCACGTGACCTACGTTGATGTCCAGGCCGTCATCACAGACTGAACCCAAGGTCCCATTGTATTTGACTTGTATTCTCCCAGCATATTCAACTGGTCCTCCCGTCAATTGCAGGCTGATATTGAGTGCTGAAGGAAAGTAAAAAAGCAGCGTAAATGGAAGAACAACAAATGAGCAGATAAATTTCGACCTCGTCCCCAGGGCCTCCTCTGCCTTCAAAATGGCGGGCGTAGAAAACCCTGGAAAACGATGCCAAAATACTCTTAGAATCGTGACGTATTTTGTCACGTGACACACCATAAACCGAAAGTATACAGACAGGTTATCAATAAGCTAGCACGCTCTTTTTTTTACAAGTAACTAACTATATACAAATATCGTGGTATATTTGCTGGTATTATGCGGTATAATGCGGAATAACTTGACCTATGCCGACAGTGACATGCTACAGCCAATTACATATAAATCTACACGTTCCTCTGAGCATGCTTACAAGCTCCCAACTGCCAGTTGTGACTATTTTAAATATTCTTTTACCCCAGAACACGCCTTGCTAGGAACCAGGTGCCTAGGGACATTGCATTAAGCACATCTCTGACACTCTTTAAGAAAGCAATCTTCACTTTTTATTAGTTTCTATGTTAGTACTCAATTAGCCAGTTAGCGAGTTAATTAATTAATTAATTAATTAATTAATTAATTAATTAATTAATAGTCTAAAATGCTCATCATTGAGCGAAGACGAAAATGGCCGGTAAATTTATGCTTGCCTCGCGCGCTTTTCGTACTCGAGTTGGATGATAGAGTTCCTTATATTCTATTATAGGAAGATAACGCTCGTATTAATTAAGGTCAAATTAACGTATCTTAAGATAACTTAAATTTTCAAAATTCACGTTGATTTCGTGGAGCGTTAATTTACAATAATAAGGTATAAGAAAAAGGCATGATGGCAGAAAACTTCAGATCAGAAGGTCCGAAGCGCATGCGCTGACCACTAGGAATAAAAAAAAACAGGGAGCCGATACAACGTAGAATGATTTTAAATTTGGTGTACTGTATTTCAGGTTCGGCTGGGCAAACCAGCCTTCTTCAGGTACAATGAGAATTTACATTGGAAGGTGTGTATACTGTATGTAGATCATGACAATTACGTAATACCGGAAATACGGAAAACTGACTTGATAACAAAACATACAATAATGAAAATAAACCATTGGGATCAACTGTTCTGCCTTTCATTATTACAAAAGCTTCCCTGGCCTTTCGGATTGAGCCTCTGTTGGAGAAGATTTTTTCGATGGGGATTAGTTGCATGACGTTAGCAGCGTGGTAAGGAGAGGAGAGGAAGTGTTCTACAACTGTAGTAGGCTTAGATTTAGTGTTAGGCTTATCTGTGGCACGGCGGTGTTCATTAAATAGAGGAAGAGGAGGAGGAGGAGGAAGAGACTTATGTAGCGCACATATCACATGTCTCATGGCGTTTTACATACACTTATGAGAATGAGATCGGACGTCAGCTTATGACGGCGCCTCAGGCAGCCGCTATCGGTCCTTTGTTGATCTCATCTCACCCATCCCACCATGAACAATGTAAGACACTGAGTGTGGTCACAGCCAGGGTTTTGTTACGTTCTCAGTGGTTCTTTTATGTCCCCAACGGAGACGGGACCGCCATTTCTACGTGGTCATCTATGCCACGTGAAGGTCTAACCATTTGCAGGTGTCATAGCAAAGGCAGCGGTCTTTTAAATGTCGTTTAGTCTCTCCTATGTATTGTAACTACAGAGATTACATTGCATCATGTAGATGAATTTATAGTGTTTTTTAGTGTGTTGCTGACCACTACACCGCCGTGCGTTCGCAAATAACAACTACAACAACTAGTAGTAATCACAGATTAAAAGAGTGCGTTTCGGGGAAAGTCTGAGCACGAGAACGAAAGCGAGGCCTGGAGTGGGTATCAGTTCCCAGCCGAGAGGTGCCCCTGAAAAATGTGAAACTTGAAAATGTGAAAAATTTGGCGCTCAAAAAAAGCCTGCCTTCACGAGATTAGGAAGCGTTCTCCCATCGTCGAACGCAACAAAAACAAACATACACTATACTTCACCTTGTGTTGTAGTACACAGTAGAATAGCAGCCCAGCACCACAGCATGGTAAGAGTTGCAGGTTCACTTCCGCCGGAAGTAGTAGTTCTACCACATACGAAACTATTGCTTGATTCTGCTGCAACTGAAAGGACGAAGAGTATTGATAACTGCTCTGCCTCGTTCCCAGATATCGCAAAGCGCAGGAAAACAGAAGGCGCTACCTCGCAGCGTGCTCCAAGGAAGAGTGACGCCTGAGGACCAGCAGGTTGTTCTTGATTTCACACAATGGATCAGACCACAAGTCTCTATGGCAACCACAATTTAATTTGCGGAGTACTGGGGCTGGGTATGTAAGCGACGTTTTCAAACGGCGATTTTTGATGCGAATTTTAAAGGACTTTTTTTTAGCGTTAATTTTAACTGCGTCTTTCGAATCGCCAGTGTAACACAATTTGAAGTTAGAACTCCAGTGCAACAAAAAAAGTGTAACAAAAAAATACGCAAAATATTTTGCTGCGCTGCGATCTCACACCGATTTGCTTGCAAGCGCAATGCATGCGATTTAAGTATAAAAGTTGTCTTGAAGACATCTTCGTGAATTTCAGCAAAAGTCGCTGGTAGTTTAATAACAGATCAAAATCGCTTATGGTAAACACCGCTTTTAAGACATGCTAACTAAACTAAATAAATAAAAATGGGACAGATAGGGTACGAAATATAGCGTTTTCATGACTTTTATAAGTAGTTTTAGAACTGTGCGTCTCTGTAGGTACATCTCCTCGCAGAAGGTGATTTTCGCGCTCGCTTGCGTGACTACACTCTTACTGTCCCTAAGGGAAATAAGGGACTATTCGTGTGGCTCTCGTTTCATCTGCCGCAACAGCCGGAATAATATATTCTGTTTTCACCCGCAGGTTAAGCCTGCCGCACACTTGAGGAAAGTGCTGAGCAAAATTCCTCGCGAGGTAGTTAGCTCAGCTGTTTCCTCATGTGTGCACTGGAGTTATTGTGAGTTTTTCGCCTCGCGAGGTCGTGAGGCAAATATCTGTCGTCGTGATTGATATCTTTTGCCTCACGAGACAAATTCCTCATCGTGTGTGGGCGCCGCGAGAATCTGGCTGAGCCAAATTAATCAATTAGCCAATATTGCATTGCGAGCTCACGTGATTTCAAGCTCGGCATTCAAGATGGCGGACAGGAGTGTCGGGTTTAACGAAGCTATCCCCGGCGTTACCAATCGATGAAATCGATAATCGGAAATTCAATCGATATCAATCGATGAAATTAGTTAATTGATATCGATTGGTATCGGCTAGTCGATGACCAATCGATAGTCACAAAAAAGTTCATCGATTGATATCGATTGGCATCGATTGATATCGATTGGCAAGTACTTTCATGACAGATGTTCCAAGTGAAATTGAGCAGCGAAGCGGCGACAAACGAGTCTCGAACAGCGAGTTTTCGCCGCTTCGTGCGTGTCTCACTTTTCGTGTGTCTCAAAATGTGTCGAATTTTCATATTTAAAGAGTAAGAAAACTGCATTGTGATAATCGATAACAATCGATGACAATCGATAGCAATCGATGACAATCGATGACAATCGATAACAATCGACGACAATCGATAAGGTCACAAAAATTTTCTTCATCGATTGGTCATCGATTATCAATATCAATCGATTAATTGATATCGATTGCCATCGATTGATATCGATTTTAATCGTTCATCGATTTCATCGATTGGTGACGCCGGGAGCTATCCCAGAGGATAAACTTGTCGAGTTCTATGCAGCCTTGCATGTTGCATGTTTACTGTATTAAAATCTAATAAAATGCTAAATTTAAATTATATCCTATCCTATTCAATTACAGCAATTGCAGTTATACAAATGTAATATTACATTTTGTATACCCTGAGTGGACCACAAACAAACGGATAAGAAGAGCTGCGAGAAGTTCTAACATCTCGTCGTACGCCATCTTGCATGTCGAGCTTGAAATCACGTGAGCTCGCCATGCAATTTTATTGGCTAATCGCTGCCCTATGTGCCACTAGGCGTGATGGGCAGTAAGTAAATAAGTAATCGATTAATTTGGCTCAGCCAGATTCTCGCGGCGCCCGCACACGATGCGGCTTGTCTTGTGAGGCAAAAAAGTATCAAACACGACAGAGGTCGACATATATTTGTCTCACGACCTCGCGAGGCGAAAAACTCACAAAAACTCCAGCGCACACTTGAGGAAACAGCTGGGCTAACTACCTCGCGAGGAATTTTGATCAGCACTTTCCTCAAGTGTGCGGCAGGCTTTATGCAGTGTGCATCACAGGAAAGTTCTGCTTTGAACCCCTTCTTTTAGTTCTTATGAATTAAATAATAATTATCTCATTATTATGTTGTTTTCGTGCTCTGTGCGTCAAGTAGGTGATATTATTTTCTTTTAAAACAAAAATCAATTAGGAATTATTCAGCATTTCAACCCAAAATTGTTTTAGCAGCTCTGATATGATAGGTGTTGATGTAAGAAGCGTACAGAATTTCACCCAAGAGAAATAAGAATTCACTCTGAGGTCTGTGGATGAAATCCTAAAGTGTGACCATTCAAATGAAAGCTACTGAGTAGTACTTTCCTGTGGTGCTCTTGATTATGCTGTACAAGGTGGCTCAAACCAACAATAGTGAGGTTCTTTTATATTTTTTCCGAGAGGAAATTCGCTATTTTTCTTGCGTGACTTTTGATTCCGGCCGCCTTGGGGTTAAGCGGTTGAGCGGATCTCTGAATATGACAAGGAGCGTTTTAGGTAATCTCTTTCTAATTAGCTGTTGTTGATTTAAGATTAAGACCTGCAGAAGTGAGCCACGCTATATTCTGTTGACCATAACATTGGGTAAAACCTTATGCCGATGTTAAATAAAAGAAGAAACACTGATATTGAACCGGATTGAAGCGGATCTGAGAGTGCAAAATGACAACATTTTGATTCGGCTTCCACATACCGCATATCATAAAGGGGATATTTTTGTACATGCCTGTGTATCGTATTAATAAGAACAATCCTCTTTTATAGATACGTTGCTGTAATTTCATATTTGAATGTTCATTTTTGGATCGACATGTAATGTAGTTCTAACTTTTGAATCTGTGGGCGAAATCCTATGGTGTGACCATTTAAATGAAACCTTTTCCACTGTACTTTTGCATGGTACCATTTGTTTTCCTATATTTTTGCAGTTAAAAACGGTTAACAGCAAGGAAGATGAATAAGGATTACTTATTTAACCCATTTACTCTTAAGAGTGCTTTACCTGCGATCAAGGTCTTTCTTTTCGGAGGGCTCTTCCGCCAACTTTCGCGCATTCACGATCTCGCGCTTCGAAAACAGAGCGCTTGATCACAGCTTAAAGAGTGCTGAAACGCACTAGCACATTTTGACAAAAAGTGAGTTTGGCTTTGACATACAATGAAAAATGATCACTGCATACCAGCAGATGTTCTCTTGCTTTCAGTTGCGCTGTAGTACTTGAACCAAAGACTTCAAGGCTAGAAGCATCCCGTACATATTAATAAATAGCACCACAGAAAAGTACTGCTCAGTTTTCATTTCATGGACCACACCCTCAAACTTTAAAGTCAAACAGAACAACTCGTATAACGTAATAAACAGTACCACAGGAAAGTACTGCTCTGTACGGAGTATTCTTCCGATTATTGAACGATAGAGTTTCAAACTGAGAGAGTCTATTGTAAGAACTCGGTCGCGCCGCATGACTAAAGGTTTTATACCAGAGTTGAACTGCACGGATCTCTGCTGTCTGCAAAAGAATCAAACAAAGTGGCCCTTACCTTAAATGCATCGATGTTATCGCTATGAACCCTTGAAGATGGCTGCCTGGTCTTCCTCCCGAAGACGGAGAAACTGGAGAGAGATATATGTGTTGAATTTCAATCAGAAATGTGACCTCATAACCCGTGAATCCGCAACAATGATCAACAACTTCATCGTCGACAGTTATTCAGGTGATGCCGAGAAAACAGAAGCCAGAACGAAAGAAAATCGCTGAATATGTTGAACTTCACAGTGGAACAGATTCAAGCGGGATATCTAGGAAATGCGGTGGCGGATCCACATTCCATCGTAATGGCGGTGGAGGGGGGAACCCGGTGGGGGACCCGGTGTTAATGAGGGGGAGAGCGGGTTCTCGGAGTGAAAATCTTAGAGACTGAAAAAAAAAAAATACGGAGGTGGGGGAGGGGGGGGGGGGGGGCGAGGGTAAGCCTCCCCGGGGTCCTCCCCTAGATCCACCACTGGAATTAATATTAGCTAAATTGAAAGGCTAACACGTTATAAATCAATATGGCGCTATAAGGATTGTATGCAACTCTAAAACTGGGAAACCTTGACCGGGAAAAATCCCTATAACTACGAACTACGTTATAAAAAGTTCAAGATAAGTGGGTTGGGGGGGGGGGGGGGGGGGGGGGGGGAGGTCCTCCCCAAGAACCGCCCACTGGGATGAATGTGTGCTAAATTGAAAGGCTAAGATCAGTAAGATGTTATAAATCAATAAGGCGCTGTAACTGGATCGCTTGCAATTGTATGGGGAAACCTTAGGTTTTGGCCCATGGGCGTAACTCCCTTTTAACTACGTTATAAATTAAACATGGTAAAAAGTTCTTATTAAACATGACTTGATTTCAATTTTTGAGTCTGTTGATTTTTTTATAATCGTAAATTAGCAAGTGTGTCTATTCAGCTAAAAGTTATTGATTAGTACACCGCACAGTCTGTGGATGACATTCCAAAGTGTGATGATTTAAATGAAAATTTTTGATTCAGAAGAAATCTTTAATATCGTGTGGTACTGTTCCTTTTAAAACAGTTATCCGCATAAAATTTCGTGGCAATTTTTTTATGCTTCGAATAGTTCACTTAATTTAGGGCATATAACTCGAGGCATCCTGCATGATCAAGATGTGTGGTTAGTTACAAAATGTTTCTTTCTTGCAAGCTTAATAGCCGGCAGGAATTAGAGGATAACGCTGATCTGATTTCAGTCTTGGAAGAAATGATTGACACAAAAGAAAAATCGACACTTTAATATCCCTTAAAACAAACAAGGATGACGTTACACAAGAAAAATGTATCCTTTAAGTAAACTGAACTACTATGAAATTATTTTAATAACCCCTCTGATGTTTCTACGACAACTTTGTTCGCATTAATTACTTTTGACATTGTCGAAAACGCGTGCACTAAATTGAAGTCAATAGGGAAGAGTTAAGTATTCTCTCTTTTAAGATCCGATGTTTTAAGTCTTCGGTTTATTGAACATTGCTTTTTGCCGCCCCTGACAAACTAAGTTCATCAAGACATGAAAATCACACGAAGAACGACTGAATTTCATGTCATGCTTGAACAAATGAAATGATGAACAGAACGTCAAATTCCAGAAATGTTTGTGTAAAAGCTTTGCTTTCCTTTGCTTTCCAAAGAAAACAATAAAAACTTAGTGAGCAAAAGTTAATTTACAACACTTTAACTACCATTCTGCTACAGAAAAAAAACCGAAGGAGGTTAATTAATTTTGTAAAATATTTAAAAATAACAGCACCAATGGAATGTCGTACAACCCTTCCTTTGAATGCATTTCAGTTACATGCTACAGTCAGAACCAAATTTATGAAACCTTCTTACTGCTGAGAGCTCGAGTGAATTGGCTTGAAACGTTTCTACTCGAAGACGCTTACAACTGTGTCAGTATTTTTTAATAAACTAAAACTTTCGGTTCTTTTCTGAAGGTTTAAACCGTAAAAGTGGGATGGTAAATTATTAAGTTTCTTGTGTGTTCAATGACTGAGTTCATTGTTGACTCAAACACTGTCTTTAGGTTCAGTAAATACGACATGTTATTACTTCAACTCTACACCTATTTTCCCACGGTTGTTGTGGAATGTACTTTTTTTTTTTCGAAATGCCTAAGGAAGATATTTGCACTAGATGAGATACGGGATGGTTGAACGAACAAGTCGATAATTGTCTGTATACGCTGAGCTGTTTTTATTCTGTCCGTGATAATGGATTTAATCTTAAAAGATAGGCGAGTTAATTTAATCCTTGTCACGCAATAACTCTTCCTTAACAAACGTCAACAGGATAAACTGTACAACAGCAGAGAAGATTGTTAAGTTGTAGAACAAGCGACAACAATTTTCCGACAGGTCTTTTAACTGTTTCACGAAGTTTCAATATACATCAACTAATAAAAAAGTCATGTTCTTACCTTAAATTTGAGCTGTCCTTAAAACATTACAACTTCGTTGAACTTTGTGATGTGTCTCAGTTTCGAAGGTTAAATAAATCTCTCTTTCTATAAATCTCCTGTGGTGGCGATGTAGCTATATTACTTGAGATGTGTTTAAAGGTTCGAGTGAGTTTTCTGTAGTGATTGTCGCACCGACTCTCTTGTGATCACTCGATCGAAGATTCCGGCCATTCGTCCAACAATGATATGCTATGTGGGTGGTCATGCGATACACAATCAGTGAACCGGAGCACGGAGGACCCGCGAGAGTCTGGTATCCAGACTCGTGATCAACATTGACCAACATTGGTAAGAGGGTTTCAATGGGGTTAACCGGGTTAATTAAGTCGTTTGGCGTAAAAATTGAAAAAAATTAACCGTTAGCCGTAAAAAATGTTAACCGTAAAAATAATTTCTAGCCCCAATTTTTCATTTGCCATCTTTATAACCGAAACGTGAAACTTAGTAAAATGGAAACGTGATTCGTGCATGGTTAGGAACTAAAATCCTTGTAAGGAACCAGAGTAAGGAATTTAACAAATATGTGACGCGTGAGGTGCGTGAAACGGGATCGTGACCCCCTTTGTTACCCTCTATAAAAGCAATGTTAGCAAGATTGCTCTCATTATTTATTCTCGGAATTCTACTTTGTTTATTGTTTACTTTTTACCCGAATGATATTGACGAGATAGAAACTTTTGAAATTTAATTTCTCAGAGACCGCAACCTCATTTCCAGGCCCCTCTCAGCTTTCAAAATGGCGGGTCAGGCGAAGACACCCATGGACAGCCTAAGGCTGCCAAAATATTCAGAAAATCGTAGAGTATCTTTGTCACGTGACACAGATTGGCAGCCATGTTTTTTTGTAGCGGAGCTCTGCGTGCCGAAGGCCCGCGCGGAGCCCAATACTCATAGAACTAAACCTATGCCCGTCATTTTTCATGGTCATGGCTAGCGGACTGTTTCGCGGACGCGTGCGTGTGCGTGTGCCGCCGGTGTTGGACAGGGCTAGTTCGCGGGTGCGTATGACGTCGCAAAACATGCGCGTGTGACGCCACACAACATCCGAGATGTTTGTTTTCATTACGGATTTCACAACCAAAGAAGCGGAGATTTAAAGAATTTCCAAGCAAGCGAGGGACTTCATGGTAAAACAGATTACATTTTTCGATGGGAATTTATGATGATATCAATCTGTGATTGACTTTTTCTTTGTGTTCTCGCTAGTTTTGGAGAATTGTTTATTAAACGCGCTCAATTAAATTCAGTTGTTTTGATTTCTTTCATCGGAGACATCTCGGCCTCGATGAGCTGTAAATGGTTCGCGTTTTGCTTTTAAACATAAACTTATGGAGATTTGTTCATTCATCATTCATTCATTATGTGTTTGTTCATTCATTACATCGGCTGAAAAGCGATTTTATCTAAACAAAGCAAGACTTGGATTTTATAGTTCTTCACTCGCGTAGTCTTATGCAAATATGTTTGTGTATTTTTTGCAATTTTGATTTCCAAATCAGTTTCTTGGACAATTTTTTATAAGCAGCAGGTGTATTTTATTTGGAAATTAGTCCTAGTTATTCTAGACGGAGAAAAAGTTGTTTTGTGAACTTTTGTACTGTCTAAATGTACTGTGCAAACGGTCGCGTAAGTCTGTTTTTGAGAATTGCTAAAATTAAAAAATAGCCCGGTCGTCAATTTTATTCTTGTGCTTCCGACCTTTCACCTCAGTTAAGTTTATCATCGGCTTTCTGTTCATTCAAAGAGCGACACTGTTAGGCTCAGCCTGGCTATATATATTAGAACTCTGAAACCGTTGTTCAAAACGAAACGAAGACATTTCATTCATCAATATTTTTCACGATTAATGAAAATTTCATTAGAAGAAAAATTCACACCAACATAGCTTTAATTCACACCAACATAGCTTTAATTCACACCAACATAGCTTTAATTCACACCAACATAGCTTTAATTAGTTGTTAACAATTTCAATAATTTCAGTGTTAACGAGAAATGTATATTTGTCTTTTATTGATTTTCTACTTTTCTATTGAAATACGAGAACTTTTGTTTTGATTGGATTAATATTGAGTAGCCAATCCTGACAATATTTTGATAATCTATTCAGACTACTTTGAATTAGAAATTAAAAGTAAAACGAAGCATAAAGAAGACAGTTAAGGTGAAAACCATCTGGTGGTGGGATAGGATCTTACGAATTCTTATGAAGTCGTTAAGGTAATTCATTTTTTATATAAATAAAGGTTAAAAAGAAGTAATGAGAGGATGCAATCTTGTCTTACACCTTTATTATAGTTAAAATTTAGATCGGATGGACGAAAAGTTGGCTTTGATCACCTTTAGGCGGGGATACACCTGAATTTGAATGAAATTTGAAGAAGTTTAAAGAAGGGATAGAAGAAAGAAAATGATGTTTTGTTTTTTCTACACCAATTTACAGGGCGTAGTTTACAGCTTGAGGATAATTAATTTGATAAATACTAAAAATAAACTGTGGATAGTCAATTGATTCGTAAAAAATATTACTTGGAGGTGATGAAAACAAGCAGTTGTATAATAAATGATTCCCGGGTTGACGTCATCTAATTAGCATTTTGTAAATTCAAATCTCTATAACACAATAACGCGAGGTTAAAAACAAGAAATATTTCACCATTTAACTATTCAATGTGTATACAGTTGATTCTGAAAATATGTATTTAAGGGTTATAGGCACCGTGACTTTAACCTAATTGTTCAGGATTATACTGAATTTAAATGAAATTTTAAGAGGTTTAAAGAAGGGATTCATAGAAAAAAAAAAGATTTTTGGAACACCAACAGACAGTTGATACCCACGCAAGAGCACCCCAGGTTGATAGTGGACTATTTTGGTGTCCATCTGTTAATTATTAATTACAAATCCCAATTTCAAAAATAGCGGATTAAATCTTCAATCTTTCTTATTTTCCCGGCGTGTTAAATCTATAAAATCGATGATCGATATCAATCGATTGATATCGATCGATATCAATTAATCGATCGATATTGGAAATCTATGATCAATCGATAACGTATGTTTTTGTGATAATTTGATTGACCGTTGATTTCCAATGTCAATCGCTTAATTGAGATCGATTATATCGATCGCCATCCGATTGCCATCGATTGTCATCGGTTTTGCATTTTATTCATGTGGAAGATTTAATTCATGCCATATGACGCTCAACCTATCAACCGATAGGGCAATTACAGATGCACAGTATACCACACAAACATAGGATAGTAAGCCTGTGCTTGGTCACGCGCGTTTTGCAAATGGCGTATGACCGATAGGGCAATTACAGATGCACAGTATACCACACAAACATAGGATAGTAAACCTGTGCTTGGTCACGCGCGTTTTGCAAATGGCGTATGACCGATAGGGCAATTACAGATGCACAGTATACCACACAAACATAGGATAGTAAGCCTGTGCTTGGTCACGCGCGTTTTGCAAATGGCGTATGACCGATAGGGCAATTACAGATGCAAAGTACACCACACAAACAAAGGATGGCGAGCCTGTGCTTAGTTATAAACGACAAACTGCAAGGCTGATCTGACTACGTAAAAAGGTAGATTTTGCGAGACACCAATGCGACAGAAATCGATAAAGCAGGGTAGCAACCGCGGACAGCTGTTTCGCCCTTGTATTGGGGCTCGTCAGCGCGGTGTAGCTTATAACAAACTAAGAACAACTACAAGAAAGCAGTCGTAAATAGATTGCACAATGACCCGTACACAATATCAAGTTCCGTACCTTGGAACCAATACAAGGGCGAAACAGCTGTCCGCGGTTGCTACCCTGCTTTATCGGTTTCTGTCGCATTGGTGTCTCGCAAAATCTACCTTTTTTACTTAGTCAGATCAGCCTTGCAGTTTGTCGTTTATGTTTGTTCATTTTTTGGCTGATTAGGTCTTTCGTAGATCCTACGTATCGTTTACAGCATTATCGTTTGCGGTCCTTTGCAGATTTTAGTTCTATTTTGCTTAGTTATATGCGTTTTGCAAATGGCGCATGACCGACAGGGCAATTACAGATTCACAGTACATCTCACCTGCAAATGGCACATGACCGACAGGGCAATTACAGATGCACAGGCACAACACATTCAACTGATGGTAAGCCTATGCTAAAATATAATGGTCATGCGCGTTTTGCAAATGGCTCATGAGCGATAGGGAAATTACAGATGCACAGTCACCACACAATCAAAGGATGGTAAGCCTGTGCTTAGTCATGCGCGTTTCGCAAATGGCGCAGATTGTCATAAAACTCTATGACATTTGGAGAGTTTCCAAGTACCTCTAAAACGGTAACTCAGGTCACTCTCGTGTGACCACTTTTAAAGTCCGTAAAAAAGAGAGAGTCCGTTGAACGGGAGAACGTTACTTTCAATAAATCCCATTTACTGACGGCCTTCACTTCTATCAGTTATAATGAGGTGTCCGCAAGGCGGGAGTTGTTTTCAAACAAGAATGAAATTTGATAGCAGAATCCGTGCGATTTATTTTAGAAAACATGCGACAAAACATCATATTCAAAACAAACACCACTTCTTAATTAAATTTAGCGTTTCTTTTTAATGGCAAAGGGACAGCCTCACGTATTCGCTGTTTCCATAAGTCCACAAACTTTATCATGGCCAATGTATACTGAAAGCCACCGTAAAGCCGAGATTCAACATTCGAATTATGAATTCTTGTCAATAAGACAGTTTTCATTTTATACTGAGCGGAGTAAAAAATCTTCCTTTTTTTGTTTGTTTACACTGAGAAAATGGAGAGAATTTGAATTTGAATTAATTTGAAGAAGAGCAGACAGCAAACAGTCCACCTGCGAAACGTGCTTATTTCGACCTTGAGAGTTTGTTTTACCGAACCACGAAATATACCCAGGCGAGGAGAATTCAATTTTCCTTTGTATCTAATCAAATATGTAAAAAATGGTTATTTCAAAAATTAAAACTGGTAAGAAACCGAGAAAGGGGATAACTGATGAAAAGCAGTGTAATGGACTTGCGTTTTTTTTTTACAGAGTGAAACTGGTAACTGAAAATATTTTTGATAACGTAGCAGACTTACAATACATTCACAAGCATTATGCATCGTCTTCTTAAAACAATACAGAACCTTTTAGTGAAGAATGTCTCTCAGTTTAAATAATTTATTAAAAACGTGCATTTTTTCGAAAGAACCTCCGTTAAATTTACGTGTCATAACGACATAATATAAACAACACTGAATCTATTTACCTCCCACAATGTTTCGGCATTATCTGTTGAAGTTCGCGGTTGCAGCTTTGTTGGGTCCTATTCATCAAAGTGGTCAACACTGTATAGTCCGTATTAACATCTTAAAGAGAGATATCGAGAAATTGGTAAGAAAACTTTCCTTTTTAATCATGTTCAGTATTATCATTTTGAAGCGTTTTATTGTTTATTAGTGTTAATTTCTTATCTTGGGTCAGTCAATTTTTTTTCCTGCTATGGCCGATATGTATTGTCAACGATTTCATTTCAATTTTTTTTCAAACTTGTTCTTTGTTCTTAAAGTCAGCAACCTTTTACATAACAGTGAGCCGTTAGGCGTTTAACCGTATACAAAGCTAAGAGATAATCGTACAACACGTTTGAAGGCGATTCGCTACATGACTAAGGACTAGCGCTCGAATCAGCTTCGGCTTCAGTCAGCTTTTGAATTTCTTTAGTTTCGGTGGCCAATTTATCTTATATACAAAAGTTAATAACATACGAAGAATCAGTGGACCTGAGCTAACATTCTTTAATGACGGATATATCTATATTAAAAGACGGTTTTATCACCAGAGAAAAGATTGTTAAAGTAATTAAAGTAGGCGTTTTAAATTTGGGTAAATAATAAACTAACATGTTGCTTGAACTGAAAACAAGCATCCAAACGATTCTGCTTTTCTTTAAATTTTTAAATCTGTCACAGAACACAGGAACGTAATTTTCTAAGATTAACTCAGAAAAATGGAGTCAACCTGAATTGACTGATTTGCAATCCATCCTTGGGGATTATTTGGGTGAAACAAATTTCATGGCGGAGCAAAAGACCCGGCTAAACTACAGAATACAGAGCCACTTTGGTCACAACAAAAGTGCCTATTGCATTATACTTTGTTCTACAAAGAGCTCCGACACATGCAAATGTGGTGGACCAAAGTGGTCCTGCATTCTGTAATTACTCCAAATGGTCTTTCATGGTGTTATGATAGGACGGCAAAGTTTTGTGAAATTGAATCTGACTGACATGTTTCTCAATGTTTTGGTTTCATAGGCATGGCAGTGAGACAAGTTTTCCGTATCTCAGTTCTGCTTTTGTTGGGTCAAATGCTCTACAGAGCAGTGACTCAGCAATGCACTGGCGGTGGATCTGAGAATTCCATCTTAGGCTGGATGTTACAGGGACACATCTACAAGACAATGTTTGCAGAACTCCCACATACGTGCGTATTGACGTGTCGTAAAGACGATCGATGCCAAAGTTTCAATTGGGTAATCTCCATCTCTATGTGCGAGTTTAGCAACCGAACTAAGGAAGCCAGGCCTGAGGATTATATTCCAAATCCAGACAGATTTTACTTCGGACGAGAAATGAACAAAGGTAAATTGAAGTCTGAATTCAATAGCTGGTTAACATGACGGATCCGGACGTGTGAGCCCTGGGCTCTGCCGTCGTGTTGTTTCTGTAGATGAAACTATGTTTGCTCTACCGTTTTGTCTCTCCACGAAAGTGTGTAAGGGGGTTGGGGGGGGGGGGGGGGGAGTTGGCTATAATGTCAGTCGCATCCCCGGGGGAGGTATTCCCCTATCGGAACGGGCATGGTTTTTTGTCTTGAACGGGGTATCGATTTCATCACTTGATCTCTTAAACAGGATATCTTTACATGGCGTAATGTTTTAAACCAGATAAGCATCAAAATTTATAGAAACCTCACCACAGCCAAATTTGAACCAGTATTTTGTTGGCATCAATGTCAAGCTTAACAAGAGGCTGCAAGCAGCCGTTACTCATGCGCATGCGTAAGAAAATTTTATGATATATTTTAAACATGATAAGAAGATGTCCGACATGGAGAAGAGTTACTCCTTTCATTCAGTCATCGTTCCTGCAAACCACGTTGTTTACTATTGAATGTTGTGGACATGAAGACTGTACCACAATGAAGCCAGTGCTTCTTCTAAGTCTTATATATACCAAACGTGAACATAGTAATGTATGTAGGGTTGTAGGAGATTCTGTCGTGACACCAAGTAACGCTCTTTTAGCGGAAGTGAGAATAGCCGGTAGTCACTAAACAGGAAGTGTAAATGGCAAATACGTCAACCGGAAGTGCACAATTTAAAATATGCTTGCATAAATTTGCATGCAAAATCGTGACACAAAAAATAATAAAAATAATAACAAGAAAAGACGGAGCCGAAACCTTACCTCATGCCGCTTCGCGCATGAGTAGTAATGCTACAACAAAACCAGTGGGACAATTTTTAAATGTGGTAGAAGGGGTCTCAAAAGTCGGAATTCTGTCTTAAATAGAGTAGGAAAATCTGCAGATAGTTGTGTGGAGTCTTAAACATGGTCAGGGTTCGAGCGGCCCGCCCACACCTCCCGACCCGAGCATCTGTTGAGTATCCCCCGGGTCGCATTATAGTACGTAAACGAATAAATACGCTTTAGCAGTTGTGGGCCATGGCTCGTGAAAACATGAGCCAAACCATAGTTAATCGAGGGACTGGTTATGAAACCTTGCAGACTTCAGTGGCGATCAGACAAAGGAGCTACAATTTGTGTTGAACTGTACTTGACTGTGCACATTTTTTGTGACTGTTTTGATCACACGCTATGAGTGAATAACTTAATAGCACCATTTCTATTGGTAAGTTGCTTGAACAAAAGTTCAACATCATTGAGGCTGTGCACGGTCAAGGCCGGAAAACGATAACAAAAACATTGAATAAAGACACCAGTTTTCAGATTTGATAACCATTGCAATTTAACGATTGCCAAAACGTTTCGAGGATAGAGTTAGTATGGTCCAGTAACCATGGTAACTGTCCAACAAAGTATAACAATATACTGTTTTTGATAATTCAGTCTCTCTCGGTTCCATTCCTGAACTGCCAGCTGAGACGTGTAAAGAAATTAAGGCGAGTGAAGGAGGACAAGCAGTAAGCGGCAAATACTGGTTCTACACTATAAAACCTGAAGTGCCTGTTCTAGCTTACTGCAACATGAAGACTCTTGGTGAGTTCATTTGTTAAATATATTTGTTATATTAAGACTTTTGTTCTTGGGCCATCGTAGCTTGATGAGAAATAGAACACAAACCGTAGTGATAAACATATTGAACTTATTCATTTTTGATAACACTTGACGTTTCGTATGCTGCTACATACATTTTCAAAAGTGACCGTTACAGTGTTAAAAACTATACTTATATACTAGTAGTAAAAAGGACTGGGACCGAGATTAAGTACAAAACTTAACAGTTGATCTATAAAAAGAAACAGCTAATTAATAAAGCATCAGCTTCTCGCTACTGACGTTTGCATTAAAAGCTGGCTTCAGTTCTTGTATAAACAATGTTTCTTTGATTTTAAAGTGGAAATCGGGCAAAACTGATTTGCACTTCTCTCGTGTTCTTAAAAATTCCCGCGTGCTATATAACTCAATAATGCACTCGGCGCGTTTTTTATTTCTTTAATATTGTCATAAAACATTACGGGGATTAAAGAACGCAAGAAAAATACAGAAAGCATGAGTCAGAAAGCATGAGTCAGTGACAGCTTTCAACTTTTCTCGAGCGTAATACATGGTATGGTTTTCTTAATTTGTTAATTTACCAGAACTCTCTGTTGTTGTTGTTGTTTATTCAGACGTGGACGAGTGCAGTGTTTCTCCCTCTGTCTGTGACGTCAATGCTAACTGCACGAACACTCGAGGATCTTATTTCTGTACTTGCAAGTCAGGATTTTCTGGCGATGGGAAAACTTGCACAGGTGAGAACTAACAATGTGGTCGTGATTTGGATTTCATAAATTGGTAATTAACCAGAACTCTCTGTTGTTGTTTATTCAGAAGTTGACGAGTGCACTGCGTCCTCCCCTGTCTGTGACGTCAATGCCAACTGTACGAATACTCGAGGATCTTATTTCTGTACTTGCAAGTCAGGATTCTCTGGTGACGGAAAAAATTGCACAGGTGAGAACTAACAATGTGGTCGTGATTTGGATTTCATAAATTGGTAATTAACCAGAACTCTCTGTTGTTGTTTATTCAGACGTTGACGAGTGCACTGCGTCCTCCCCTGTCTGTGACGTCAATGCCATCTGTATGAACACTCGAGGATCTTATTTCTGTACTTGCAAGTCAGGATTCTCTGGTAACGGGAAAACTTGCACAGGTGAGAAAAACAGTTTGACTTTTTAGATTATTTTGTTTCCATGCTTTTCGAGTTAAAAACCACGGATACTTTCACTAACACCCCAGACGAGTACCCCACGGGTACTTTCACCAGCACTCCCAGCCGACTATCCCACGAGTACTTTCACAGAACCCCTATCCGAGTACCCCAAGGATTTTACCAGCATCCGCAGTCGAGTACCCCCACGGTTACTTTCACCAGCACCCCAATCTCTGGTTCCAGAAGATCTACCAAAACAGTCCGGTTCCAGCTTCGGGTGGAGCAAAGAGCTTTGAATGCTTACTTAATTTACAATATTGGACATTTCAGTGCATCTATAAGCTCAAAATATTGAGCCTGTGTGTTGTAAGTGCAGAAAGTTAAATGGGGTAGGACTGGGGATACTGCAATGCTGGAGCAAAAAAAAAAAAAAAAAAAAACAGTCCGTGATATAACAACGCCATACCGTGGGGGAACACACAGATTATTAACTTTCTTTAATTTTACACACCCACCAGTGGTTTTAAGTATATATTATGGCCGTGATTTCCGTGACAAAATGATCCAGGAATTTTTTGAGTATTTTGGCAGTTTTGTCCAGGGACTTCTACGCGGAAGAGTCTGGATTCCATAGCTCAGAAGGACGTCAGACATCTTATTGAGAGTTATATAACGGAGCAACTTATTAGCATTTAGTTAGCAGTGTATATGTTGTAGTTAATTTTTTTATTTCAGGTAATTTTTGTTTTTCCTTTGTTTAAAATTCATTAGCATATATATTACCATACCCAAAAGAAAAGAAAAATTACCTGAGATAAAAAATTAACTACAACATAGACTCTACCCTTCTGCGCCCAGTCCTCCATTTTGAAAGCGAAAGAGATCCCTGGGGACGAGGTTAATTTGTAAAATGAGAGTAAGGGCCTGGTCGGCTACAGTCAAAAACAAAAATTAGCCCGTGTAAAATGACATAAAAACAAAAACATTCCACAAAAAAAGTGTCCCACCGGAGCGGTTTCTTTTGTTTTCCTCGATTTTTGCACGGGCTAATTTTTGTTTTTGACTGTAGTGAGACCAGTCCCTAATCAAGCACTATTTTATTCTTACATTATTGGTGCAGCTTGACAGGTGAAAACAGGTGAAAACAATCTTACCAACCCAAGGGATTAAATTACTTGTAAATATCTAGTTTCAGAATGTTCCAACTATCACAATTGGACCAGCAGTGACAGAAAAGAGACTTACGGCTCATCACTTGGCTTGTGTGACAATTCACTGGGACCTGGATGGTTCCGTTTCCAAGGTAACGCGGGAAGAAAAATGGCTACGAGATGCGTTTCTCCTTTTAGATGTGGTACCGATTCTACAGGCTGGTTAAACGGTGCTCATCCAACAGTGCAAGAAGGTAAAGTCACCAGGCAGGTCTGTTTCAGCTGGTCTTCAAACTGCTGCACTTGGTCCATCAACATTCAAGTGCTGAACTGTGGTCCTTACTTCCTGTACTTTATCAAAGGAACCCCTCCAGAACACTCCTGTCATCTCCGTTACTGTGGAACTGACTGAAAAGGGTTTGGACCCCAATTAACTCAAAGCTGTATCTGTTAATCCCTCATTCTTGTCCCCTGTACAGTCCAGGGACCGGATTCACGAAGCCCTCTTAAGTTAAGACATATCCTAAGTATTGTCATTCCAACAATAGGCTATTGTTAACAAACAATATTTGGGATATGTCTTAACTTAGGAGGGCTTCGTGAATCTGACCCAGGCATCCCGGGGGTGGACTCTCATATAAAAATGACGGGGATGCTCGTCGGAAATTTTCGAAAATCACCCTAAAAGGTACCAGAATCTCGTTTGATGGGCGTGGCTCAAAATAATTTTTTTTTACCCCTAAGAGGTACCAATTCTAAAACAACATATGTCATCCATATTTTTTAGGCTCATACCCTAAAAGGTACCGCGATAATTCTAACGGTGGTCATTTCAGATTTTAGTACCCTAAGTGGTACCAAACTACACATTTTGACCCTTAAAAGGTACGACGAGCACCCCCGTCATTTTTATATGGGAGATCCCCCGGGATCTCACGGTAGAGTATAACCGCTTAAAACTTTCATTTAGATGGTCGCAATCGGTTAGAATTTACCAAGACACTCGAGCTAAGAGTTAAAACTTGGTGAAAGATGGATATCGCTTTTCATTATATAAATCCCCAGTCACTGAATAATGCAATAATGAGGCAGACCACCACCCCAAAATATACAGAATACCCTCGGGGGGGGGGGGGGGGGGGGGTCACCAACCTTGAGTCAAGACCGTCACTTGACCTCACTTGGAAACACCTACTCAAACACGTAATACTAAATATAATTAACTGGAACCGCAGAGGAAAAAAACAACTACTGAATGATTCGCTAATTCTATTCCAAGAGAACTATTCTGTATTGCCTTTAGTAACGAAACTCTAATAAAGGCAAAACCACAGCAACAAACCAATGAAGAGTGCCAGATGTTTTGTAGACCTGGATCAGTAAAAATCTTGAAAAAATAAGTAAAAAAAAAACGGCAAACTGATCCTTACGGCAAGGAGGCGAGATTGAGAAGGAGAAGAGATTGAAACCGTTGAATACATTTGTCCGATATTTCGGTTTACAAAACAAACCTTCTACGAGGTTAATTTATAACACGAGCCGTAAGGAAGGAAGGAAGATGAATGAACCATTTATCATAACAGCACAGACCACCACTCAAACACAAGATGGGATCTCTGTGGTTATTTCTATTATCCTCCAACCATCCGCTTTCTTGATTCGATTTCTTGTTTCTTTTATGTTCAGTCCGTCGATATTTTAAGTTTTCGTTTGATTTTAAAAGCATATATATAAGAGTGATAATATTTGCTGTGTCAGGGCATCTCATAGGATGCGGAAAAAAAACAAAAATATGCGGAAATTTGAGGGCATATTGTGCGGGAAAATGCGTCGATTATGCGGAAAACACGCTGGATTATGCGGAAATTTAAAGTGATAATTAGTTATAATTGGGCCTTTCCAATGTATTTACATTAAACACGTAACGCATGAACGTCAAAATGCCTGTATTAAAACAGTGTTCGCTATCTTTGTCAGACATTTTGAAGCTTTTAACAACGAAGGAACACCAAAGACGAACGAAAGAAGCTTAAACAAGAGGCCATCTTGGTTAACCTTAGTAACCAGGCTAACCACAAAACTAGTATCCAGGCTCATCGCTAACAGACGTGGAACGCCTGGAGGTTAAAAATCGCTCTTGAACAAAGCGGCGTGTCAGCGGCGTGTTTTCGTCGATGTTCAGGAGAAAAACTGCTTAAAAATAATCAATCTCTTCGGCTTTAATGTTTGTGAGGAAGGTTCGCATATGCATCTGCTTTATTGTTAATATTGGGCATATTTTTCAGTTTCATGCGGAAAATGCTCCGAAGATGCGGAGGATGCGGAAATTAGAGAATTATGCGGATCCGCATCACCGCATCCTGTCAGATGCCCTGCTGTGTGGTGACCAGTCGAAAAGAAGGATAATACTGTTTTATCATAGTCCGGCTCGTTTTACTCGCGAACATGCCAAAATTATAATTAAAAAAATAGAGAAATAATTATGAAAAATACAGAAGAAAAAGTAATAAAACTAAGTGTCAGCTAGTCCAAGCTCAAACTGTTATCTGCCACAAATCTTGTTTATTTGAATACTAAGGTTGCTGTAAGCTACATATGTGCAATTTTGTCAAAGGTTGTTATTACAGTCGAACCTCTTCACAACGGCCACCTTGGGGGCAGAGGAAAGTGGCCGTTGTAGAGAGGTGGCCGTTATGGGGAGGTAGGGGTGTAATGTGACACGCATTGTTTTTTTCGAGTTACAACACTTTTACTTTTAAAAAAATGCTTATTGTAGCATCGAAATACCTAACACAATCGAAATATATCTATAAAACAGAAATCAAAAATTAATGTTCAGAAGGAAAATGTTAACAAAACAAAACGAGTAAGGCACAGTGAGCACATCGGTTTGTACAACGTTCGCTCCGGTGCAGACATTATATTTTCTCAAGTTTCGTGACCTTTGGGGTTTTGTATAAACCGTTCGTCAGTTGTTATTGATTAAGTGGCCGTTTTCGAGAGGTTATTTTGGCAGTTGGGACGCAATTTAGTGACCGTCACCGTTGTGGAGAGGTGGCTGTTGTAGAGATGTTAAAATAAGAGTGAATGTATGGACCGTCTACCGGGACCGAAAAAAGTGGCCGTTGTAGAGAGGTGGCCGTTAGTGGAGGTTCGACTGTATTATGATAAGTAATCTTAGTTCCTAGTTCTTAGTTTATTTCGCTTCTAGAATTTTAGTTTGCTAATACTAGAAGGACCTTAAAATATTAACGATACTAAACAACGATAATACAATACAGATAAACAAAGCAATGTTAAAATCAACAATAAACCAATAAATGCCATAAAGAGATTTTTAGGAATGGCCTGTGCAGCAATGGCTTTAAAGGCCAGCACTGAGTGAGCTGGCACACGCTGCCTCAGGCGGTAAAATATTCCAAACCCTTCTGACGGAATTTCTAAGTTAGGAATGGTCCGGCTGTGCTGCAGTGGCTTCTAACTCGAGGAAAGACAGTAGATTGAAGTTTTATACAAATGTTTCTCATTCTTTATTAATTGATTATGAATCATTGTACATATCGATATACTGTTATATCGCACAGGCACGAGTGAGATCTGTCAGGGAACGAGATTAGTTTTATCATAGTTGTAGAACATGGCAGAAAAGAAAGAAAGAACAAAAACAATTTAAAATAGTTATAATACTGGGCGCCCGTCAAATTTCAAACCGTTATCTGTCAGAAGTTTTTTGGATTAGGTTGCTTCAGGCTGACGATTTGCAGCAAGGTTGCAAAATCGTTATTACGCAATAAATAGAAGTTTACAGTAGATTAAGTGTTGCATATTTGGTATATTTAACTCTTCCTTGGTTACGAATCAATGTATATATCGATAGTGTTTTTAAATGTAACGCCTGTGCCAAAATAAATTGAGTAAGTACAGTAAAGTAAAGTAAAGACAGGAGCTGCTGTTAAAGTAAAGTAAAGTGAAATGAAGTGAAGCATGAAGTGAAGTGAAGTGAAGTGAAGTGAAGTAAAGTAAAGTAAAGTAAAGTAAAGTAAAGTAAAGTGAAGTGAAGTGAAGTGAAGTGAAGTAAAGTGAAGTGAAGTTAAGTGAAGTGAAATGAAGTGAAGTGAAGTGAAGTAAAGTGAAGTGAAGTAAAGTGAAGTGAAGTTAAGTGAAGTGAAATGAAGTGAAGTGAAGTGAAGTGAAGTGAAGTGAAATGAAGTGAAGTGAAGTGAAGTGAAGTGAAGTGAAGTAAAGTAAAGTAAAGTAAAGTAAAGTAAAGTAAAGTGAAGTGAAGTGAAGTGAAGTGAAGTAAAGTGAAGTGAAGTTAAGTGAAGTGAAATGAAGTGAAGTGAAGTGAAGTAAAGTGAAGTGAAGTAAAGTGAAGTGAAGTTAAGTGAAGTGAAATGAAGTGAAGTGAAGTGAAGTAAAGTGAAGTGAAGTAAAATGAAGTGAAGTGAAGTGAAGTGAAGTGAAATGAAGTGAAGTGAAGTGAAGTGAAGTGAAATGAAGTGAAGTGAAGTGAAGTGAAGTGAAATGAAGTGAAGTGAAGTAAAAACGTGATTGTATAAATTGAAGTTGCAGCAAATGTTTCCACATCAATGTACGTTAGCCAACTCAAAAAAGTTGGCGGAAAAAGTTGGCGAGAATAGAATTGAAACAAGTTCTATTTGTTGCCAACTGTTTGCCAGCAAATTTGCCAACTGTTGGTGTCATTTTCACACACGTCATTTCACACACGTCATTTCACACACGTCAACTTGAGTTTACCAACACCAGTTTAACCAGCTTTAGTTTGTAGTGCGCCGGCTTAAAAAATTTTAACTTGCAGCCGAGAACTAAAGGCTAACTAATGGCTGCAATGAGAAAACCTAAACTTGAATAACTGTTAGACTGAGATCACGAAAGTGTTCAAGGGGCTATGTCATGACATAGGGACATGTATGTTTTAGCGTCACAACTGTTAAGCAGTTTTTTCAAGATACAAGCTAGGAAGAGTTTGAAAAATTAAAATTTTGCCCAATTTTTCTGGAAATTCTTTCACAACGACTCGTATTTATAATTCCAGTGCACAAGTAGATGAACTTAATAGGATTGGACAATTTACATTTAGGTGACATAACCTGTTTATGTTACACCTATCGTAAGATACCATGAAGTATAAGGTATTAAAATGCGTATTACTACTTCATAATCGCATAGCTTAGACATGTCAGTAAATCCTATATCTTGCAGTATAATATTAATAACGTTTTCTTTTTTGCTGTGTGATATTAATAAACAAGCCTGTAATTTGCTGTTAACTGGGTATGAAATTGTTGTCTGTTGCTTTCTTTTTCTCCGCAATCGGCTGTATTTTACCGGGGTGGGGTGATTAGGCCCACACCCAACACACTACCTGGGGGTGTGGAGGGCCAGGGTTTTTCTGTCAGGGTTTTCCTTTCCTTTGTCACAGGTTCCTGTTATTTAAGGCACCGGACACGCGTAAAAACATGGATCTACACATGGATAATACATTTCACTATACCATAATTATATATCTGTCAAGGTTTAGCGAATAATGGGAGTTCACCGGTACTATTTTTTATTCAATGAATCGCGCTTTACGGTAATGCTGTAATGTACGTAAGTTAAAATTATCTAAAACGTAATTTTGTGTCCAAGTTTGCTCCTCGAGAAGAACTCAAAGCAAGTTGATTTCACCCACTTATCCATCAAAACCTCTATTGTGTCATATCTGAAGCCGATTTTTTTTATTTCAACTTTAATTAAAAGTTATTAGCTTTTAAAGGAGTAAAATTGTCCATGTTAGAATTTGAAGCCTCTTATCTTCCCTTTGAAGGCCTATTTAAAAATTTTGCGTCAGAAATGACAATCAGTACGCCTAGTTTACCTCCCTGCTGTGTCATCTCATGAAATTCCATATTCGCGCTGAATTCTTGAACACAAAATTGCTTGTTTTTACCCATCCGAAGGCTTCTTAAAGGGAATCTCGGCTCAGGTGTTTGTGTAAAACTGTTTAAGAGCTTTTAAGTCGATAATTCTGGTTTGAATACTAAGCGTTTTGTTTATGCTTTTCTTGATTTTAAATTTCCCGCGCGACGCCATGATTTTTTTTTTTCAAAGCTTGATTTGGGATTATGACGTCAGTGCGTTGTCTTGCGTTTTAAATGATTTCTGAATTCACCATTGCGTGAATTTGGAGATAAATACGCGCATCTCATGCATCTTCCGGCTTAATAATATACAGTTCTTCTTCCGTAGACTCCATATTTAGATTAATCCGACAACGCAGTGACGTCATAAATAACTGTAAAGAAAACATGGCGGCGATCGGGTAATTTAAACTGAAAACCGAACGCTTCGAACATGCATTCGAATTAACCAGTTACGGAGATATCGACTAAAAACCCCAGGACCAGTTAAAGAGAACCATTAAGTATACTTTGGAGCTTAAACTGTTTTTTAGCCGAAATTTCCTTCAAAGCAACCGAGTCTGCAACAAAGGTCTCGGGCGTTTATTCAAAGAAAAACAGTGATACGACAAAACGTTATTCCGATTATACACCCTCCTATAGACTATATGTAAGTACACCACAGTTCCTTAACGTAAACAACGCTTCTTTATCACAATATTCTTTGTTTGCCAGCCAAAAAGCCATTACGAAGTTGTATAAGGCCAAGACTTATAACCGAATTTTACCATAGAATTTCGATAGCAAGAAATCTAACGCGTAAGCGTTCGGTTCTGTATATCATGCAAGGTTCAGTTGCTATAAAACCACGTACTGATTACTACTACAACAGGAAGATTTTTTCGAGTAGAATATATGCATATATTCATATAGGTAGCCGGCGTAGAAAAAGAGGGTTTTCTGAAGTGCGCATAACGCAACGATCACAGGATGAGCGCAAACCGCCCCTCTATTTCATTAGATCAGTAATATTCTTATCATGTTTGTAACATTTTTTAAAGTATACTCGACGTTTTTCCAGTTTTTAGCACTGTAATTTCTATCGTGACTTTTTCCATAATTTTTACTGTAACTTAACTATCACTTTTTAAGCAACTGTCATTGAAAAGCTAAGCCTCGAAAGAGAGTGTTCAACTAATTCCTCGCGAAGCGAGGTTAATAAATTTGGCGGCCGAAGGCCGCTCGGGTGCTCGGGTCTCGGGAGCTGAGCCGCGCGCAATCGAGCGAAAAGTTTATATATATATATATATATATATACTATATATATATACTGAAGATGTCGTGCAGTTGCCTAGCAACAAAAATCGCGACCGCTGACAATGGCGCGCTCTCATGTTTATTCATGGGGCGGCGAGGCTGACGGTTTACTCATCGTCGTGAAAAAGTGTTTACGTTCTAATTCACTACGTTCAAACGAACGTAAATTATTTTCGCCTTAAACAATCTGTAAAACAGACATAAAACAGCAACAAGAATTATGATGGTTGGATTCTCACAAGCAGAATCGAGTTTATTTTAATACAAGAATGCTAATGGTCGATTTACAAATGGGCACAAATCAAAGATAGGCATCTGTTATCTTTTACAAACGTCTTCTTGTTCGTACATGTCTTTTGCAGTATTTGTTTTCCAACGGCCATGCAGCTGCAACAATTGTTTGGAAATTGAATTGTTAGTATTACAAACAACTAAGGTAATGTTCCCAGCTCTTAGACTATGTATTTCAGGGTGATATCCCAACTCTTAAGCGAACTGTATTTCTCGACATCTTGAATAGGATAATTTGCCTTTTCTGAGACTATAAATACCTTATCGTTTATGATAACAGGTCTAAATAACGGCAAATCAGAACGGAAATCAATATAAGCTGCTTTTATGTATTTCATTGAAACACTTACCGGGAAATACTTATCATTTAACTTATTAATTTTGACAAGATTTCCTTCCCTGTACACGTCGGGTTTACTATGAGAAATCGGAATTGTTTGGTAATCCTCAGAACTAAATGCATATGGAGAATGTACAAATTTCATTATATCGGAAAAGACCTGAAAAATCTATCTCACAAATAGCAGCAATCCTAGATCCCTTAAATTAGATACAGACAGATAATATATTTATCTGGTATCCTTATAATCATGTCTGAAGAAACAGAGCATTTCTTTGTTACTGGTTTAGATCTTAATCGTTTCAGTATTATCCAGGGGATTAGAATCAGGTACGAATGTATGTATCCACTATAATGCAGAATAGGCTAAAGTGACGGATGAACTAGATTTTGCCTGCTCCGAACAGAATGGTAAATAGACATCCAACATATTGGGGGGGGGGGGGGGGGGGGGGGGAACGGTGTCTGAAGAGAAACTTGTTAAGCGTGGCATCAGTCGAAAAACTTCTTAATTTCGAAATTCTGTTCTTCGGTAAAAGTCTCCAGGAAGGACCTCTTAGTTGGATCTGTGAGCGCGGAAAAGAAAATAATACGACAGTTAGTATGCAGCAATAACTAAGTAAACATAGTGTATAGATGGTAGGAAAACTTAACTTATGAAAACAAACTCCTATCGATGCCTAACGTACATGTAGACAGCTACGTACAAAACGTGGCGGCCAGTGCCATTCGTAACCACAATTCTTTGGCAATCATACAAAGACATACAGGCCAGCGCTATTCATATACAAATAGGCCAGTGCCCAATGAGTACAAACATACAATTAGTATATAGGCCAGTGCCCAATGACTATTGTTTAAGGCCAGTGCCACTCATACCTTTCAACCTGCAGAATGCATATAAATCAACTCAGCCGGTGCCTTACAAACACTGGTGGCGTAACAATATAGGATTAGCCGGTGACATTGAGCGAAATTGTGATCTTTAGTATTTGGTGAAATATTGATGAAATAAATATTAGAAACTAATGAAAATAAGACCGTTCGGCCATAATTTCTAGAAAAAAAAAATTTGGGAAACCCAACCGAGAATTTCAATTTTTCCCTGTTCCAAAAATTTTATTCCTATGAATAGTCTATAGTCAACAACAAAGCCACTATAATTTCTGCAAAGCAAAGACCTAAAAGAGACAACAGTTGCGACTGCCAACTGCGAATATAAATAATGAAGAACCCTAGGCACTAAATACACTAGGGGCAGCACCAGACAATTTTCGCCTTGAAGCCTTTGAACAACGAAAGTAAAATCTACACCAGAGCAACCCGAATTCCAAAACCTACAACACACCATGGAATTCTGAAATTATAATAATTAGCAAAGTAATCAATAGTATGGGGCACCGACAAACTGTCCAGGTGATCAAAAAATGTGTTAGAAATCTACCAGTCATCTGTATCAATGAAGCGGCTAACAAAATCAGCTCTTTCTGTTTCGGTACGAGGGATCCATTGTTTCCCAAGATGGATTTTATGTGTAATGCAAATTAGAAAAATCTGAAAGCAATACAATGTAAACCCATTTTATACTGCCGACTTCAACAATTCTTGCGGTGGATTGGATGTCAGTGAACCATTTAACACAAGAACCACTCAATAGAGTGGCGCAAAAGCATAAAGTTCCCTCCATGTAGAACTTCTATAATTTTCGCCATACTCCCACATACCGTGGTGAATATATTCATCATTTAAGCTCGTGTGCGCCCCGAACCCGGACGCACCAGCATCAGAGTAAACCAAACGATTTGGAGTTTTATCACTAAAACAGTAACAGTAACAGGGGCTCTCCCCGTAAAGCCCAGAAAGGTTTGTTGAGGGCTCCTGCTCCCTTTTAAGACACTGTAATATATCATCTTTGTAAATAATATTATTAGGGCAAATAAATATTGATTGATTGACAGTATATAACATTAGCATAGCCAAAATTTTTGGTTCCAACAGTAAATATCTTTTCGAGAATACTCTTCTAAAGTAATCTTGGACAGCGACTGAACCGACATGGAACAATGCCTAGACATAATTCTGCTGTTTATACCAACAACTGCACACGCAGAAATAATCTTTCCGCCAAATGAAGCCAACGATCTGGCAGAAACCTGAAACTTAGAATTAATGACATTATCGACATCGAAATATTTACAACAACTCTATCTACGATCGGTAATATGAACCGTCGCATCGTAGAATTCCAAGAAGACACAGCCATTCAATAAGTTGACAAGCTTCCAAAAAGACTTATCGTTGCTACAAAACCAGTATTGGAAAGATATATATAAATATATTTATTTTTGGTTGATACCCTGAATTCTCCAATGCTTAACTAAAGGTCGTACACGCTTAGTGAGATATGGGGAACTGTAGATAAACCGAAAAGTAACCGGCACAAAACGCAAAGAAACGGGGTTTTCCTAAATTGCAAGATCCCATGAAAAACCCTAGAAAAATTTAATGTCGATTAACAAAACTCTAAATGATGGCAACCGCTCTTTAAATCGACCGTAAACATAAAAGAGTCCTTTTCAAAATAGCTAAGAGCAATTTACCAATCCTCATACTTTTTTTTATATATATATCAAACATAATATGTTGGTGTCACAAGTCAGGTATATAGCTCTTTTACCAAAGGTTGGATAGAAACAGATAAATGATTGACAAAATGTGGCGGCGAGTTAACCTCGAACACGGCCAGCCTTCCGTAATTCCGCTATTGTTTTGCTAACAAACTCATTGTGCAATCTAGCAGACTTATTGTTAAGGAGCTTAATCTTACTAGGTTCCTCAAAGAAGGGTAACTAATAGCCGTCTCTAATGACATCTAATATAAAACTTGACACACCAATATGTTCAAAAGTTCCGTTCCTCTTCAAATTTCCTTAAACCGTATTGAAAGCAGTGCTTAGATTCTGGCACTCATATTAGACATACCTCAGAAAGCTCGTGTTCCAAAACAGTGATCAGATGGGTGATTACTTTGGTGCCGTTCCTGATGTAGCGTTTCCTGTTGATGTGGGATAGAAGGAACCTGCTGAATAGCCATGATGGCCGGCGGGAGAGGTCCAACCTGATCTGCCAATCTCTTGCCCAATGACTGTACCGAAAGCATTTGAAGCAGCAAAACTTGAAACTTGGAATAGATTCTAAACAGACTGTGAGGGTGGGTGGGCGGGAATGTAATGCGTTATAAACTCGATTAGTTCTGCGAGAGAGAGAGGGAGAATGAATTCTGATTCACTCTTATATACACATCTGAAACAATGGAATAACAGACAAACAATAGAAGCACGCTGAGGCGTGCGAACCTCGCAATGTCTTAAGAAACATCTAGTAACACGTGAAAATACATTTACGTTCTAATTCACTACGTTCAAACGAACGTAAATTATTTTCGCCTTAAACAATCTGTAAAACAGACATAAAACAGCAACAAGAATTATGATGGTTGGATTCTCACAAGCAGAATCCTACGAGAAATCACAAAGTAAACGCGCAAACATTGAACGCGAGTAAGAACTCACCAAGCCACGAAAAAGAAACTGATTATCAGCAGCATATTTCGGCTTCTTATCTTCGTTAGGTCTTCCATCGGAGTTGGCCTTTGCTTTCCTCGACTTCTTCTCGTCTTCCGGACCCGATGCCAAGTCGTCTGACTCGTACTCGTTGACTACTAGCCAGCCATGTTTATTCCTGTCGGCAATTCTGATGAACTTTTGCCTCATGTGAATAAGGGGTTTTGCTTTCAGCAATAAGATTGTTAATTACTGGAATATCAGTCGACGGATTAATAGAACTCTGAATTTGGATCAAAATAGAATTTAATTGAGCGTTAAACTTGAATTGTTTCGGGTTTTCTTTGAATTTGTAATTCGACCGTGTCTTTCTCTATCTTGTACTTCGATTTGCTTCCCCTTCCCTTCAAGCCGTGTGTTAAGATACGATTTAAACAAGCCAAAGACCTGCTGAATAATCACTGGATTCGCCTTGGACAGTCGGAGTTTAAGGCTGAACACCACGAGAAGATTAACCGCCCGTTGTTTCGTTTAACCTTTCCGACCTTTCGAACCTACGCTAACCGAAGAAATGTGCACCGCGAAAAAATTCACCGCGTGTTGAACCGTTTATACTCTCAGAATCGGACATCACGGTAACATAATGTAATGCGTTATAAACTCGATTAGTTCTGCGAGAGAGAGAGGGAGAATGAATTCTGATTCACTCTTATATACACATCTGAAACAATGGAATAACAGACAAACAATAGAAGCACGCTGAGGCGTGCGAACCTCGCAATGTCTTAAGAAACATCTAGTAACACGTGAAAATACATTTACTCTCGGCTCTCGGTGCAGAGGGGAAGGGGGGGGGGGGTGGTGGTTGGAAGCCTATCCCATAATGTCTCATCACGTGACCTCGCATTTGCCAGTGATCGCCGAGGCAAGCAGTGGCTGTCAAGACACCCTTTTCAAGGCCTCTTGTCTGTCGGTCTTCTTTTGTCAGGATTTGCAATGTCAAGAAAACTTCTCTTGCAACGAACAGATACATGCTTTCGAAAATTTTCTTTGAAGGATGACACGACAAACGAAATTTTCGCGCGCTTGAACGCGTAAGCATCCAACTGCTTGTCCACGTATATGACGACACTCTTGCACTGTGTTAACCAAATAAATAAGTGCTCTAAAAAACAGAAAACCTTTGGGAAAAAAGTTCTTCTCTTAATAGCTATTTGTTTTATCCACGGTTTTAACTAGACACAGTAGTTCTGATGTCAACGACAGGAAAAAATGTAACTGACGCGTACAGCTAGCTTGTGCGCGCGATATAGCGCGCGATTTAGCGCGCGCATATATTTAATTTTGCTGCGTGTTTTGTACTGATTTGAGCTTTCAGACAACTGCACTTTCCTGGTATTTTCGGGGATGATCGCCATTTTCCTGCGAGCGGAAAATGATATTTTCTAAGGATGAGAAACGAGGATTAAACTTAGAAATATAAATGACTTGCATTGTAGTTCTTTTCTGTTACCAACGAACGATATTCTCTGATTCCCAAGTCTCCCATAATTAAAACCATAAAATGAGACTACCGGCAAAATCACCGAAATATGAGATTTTACAAAAAGTGAGAATTACGAAATTGATTACAAAAGTTAAACATGAATATTCAAGATGAAGCAACATATTCTTTGCAAATATCATAAGCAATGCATGCGAGAAAATCAATAATGAACAATTTACAGCATGTACTAAGACAATAGTTTCCAGTGTTTATAGTGAATTGAATTAGCAATTATTTGATACACAGTACATAGAACAACAGCTACAGAAGTATGTAAAGGGAACAGGTTAATTTTGGGAGATAGCACTCACAAACTTCAAAAAGGCCCACATCGCTAAAATTTTGCAGTGCATCCTTCCCCTAGCTTCGCGAGGTTCTGCGAGACACGTATTTCTAGTTATAAAACTATTTTATTGTATCAAGAGAGAATATTTTAAAAGAACAGATCCCTCATACACATGATATGCATGGTCCTCATGTGAATGAAAATTATTAGTTCGGTGTCGTACTGCGTGGGATGGCGTGGTTAGTTTTTGAAACCGACACCTGATTTGCCCGTCATGATTGACACCAAATATAAGACGTCCAATGGTGAAGGAATTCGCCAAAATGAGCTCAAAGAGTAATACTTACATCCTCAAATAGAAACATTCACATGACACGAGAATTATGGCGGGAAAATAATAACTGGTGAATCGGTTCGCACAGTGCAGTGCGATCTTTGTGGATTTTCTTATGTTGCAGGAAGTTAGCGTTTGCTATTTGGATGAACGCAGTTTATGTATGAATTGCCTTCACAATTTTCTGATCATGGGCATGTCAAACCATGCTTTCCCTCGGACGTGCACGCAAACTTATACAACATAACATATGAATGTAATTAGTACAACCCGCCTAGAATAGCTATGCTATAAGTGGGTTTGTAGATATTTAAATTTTATTTCTTTAAATTTAGATCAATTAATTAATGTAACAGTGTTGAAAACCAATAAACCAATAAACCAACATCTCCATTTTTTTGTGGTGTTATATTTTACCTCTAATAGATAGCCTGTGATATGCTCTACAAGATGAGGTAAATATTATGGTTATGACGCTGCTGGGGGTCCGTGACGTCGTTCAAAACGGCCGCCAAGATGACCGTCATCTTGGATTTTACTGAAAATTCAAACGTTTTTTTTCTGCTTTTGGTAGCGTTTTATGTGTTTTTCACTGAAAAAAATTGAAAAACACGCATTTTTATTCACAAATGATTGACCTCATGCTACTTATGACGTCATATCTCGTTACCATAGCAACCGATTGTCGCCAAACTTTACCAAGATTGTCTCAAGGATAAACTAACAGCTACCGAAAACGGCATGTGCTAACAATAAATGCTCTTGAAAAAATCTCACAAAAATCTTAAGGAGGTGCCCGCCCCCCCCTGTTCATCCGAGGATCAAAAATCCCGGGTTCGCACATTGCAACGAAATCGGCTGTAAATGATAATAAAAAAGCAAAAATGTTAAACCTCCCGTTATTTAAGTCTCCTTTTATTCATGCTTATTATTCATTCTTTACAATAACAAGCTTGGTTCAAAACTCATTACAGTCACCAACAGCTGCTTCAAGACAAGATGTGCTATTCAAAACCAAATTTCCATTGGTTGGAAATGACAGCTATAGGGTCTTGTAAGCGAACTAATAAAACTAATGTTAAAGCTCTACTGGTGCTTTAAATTATTACGTTAATTCCGAATCATTACAAGGCTTTTTATTTGCATACCAACTTTAATGTTCAAACGAAGTTGATATGAAAGGGTGCAAAAATGAATTCCTTTCTAATTCTTTGTGGTATATCCGTTTTGCTGTTTTCATTGAAGCTTGTGTTGGCCTGTTTTGATGGTAAGAGTTCCTATTTTTATCTTAGAATTGCCCTTTCTTTTCTTATATCAGAAAATTGTATAATGTATTGTTGTGACGGAAAAAGAGCGCAAAACGTTTGGTGACGTAAAAAAGGCTTGTGGTCTTAAGTAACTAATCATACACAGGTTTTGAATTTCATTTCAAAGAACTGGCGACGTGTACTCTTCTTTTGAAAACTCAGAAATAGCATATCACTGAATAATTCTTCTTGTTTTAAGCAAGAAAAACAACTCAATTAACACTTTATGGCCCTAGTGTATAAGACGCAAACGTTATTTTAGCAAGATATTTCCGAATACTTAAAAAAGGAATTTTATGTGTAGTTTAGATCGAACTATTAATTATCGGCTTGATAACTTAACAATGAACGTTCTTTAGCTTAATTCCTCCTTCACCTGACAATTTATCCTATATTTACATTATTTTAAATCATGATCCATAGCAAGACGTCTTGTAGCTAGCTTTGCATGCACAGTAAGGTTAAAACAACCGGGCTAAACTGCTGCATAAGAAATGAAATTGACGCTTTTGGAAACTTCAGTTTACATTTTTCATAAGGTTTCTATTTTTGAGTGGTTCCGTTTTGTCTTTTTCAAGCAATTCCTTGAATATTCCCCGATTTTTCAGCCAACTAACGTACATTTACAATGTAAATCATTATACATTTCTAGCCTGTAAACTATAAGTTACCGCTGCTGCAGCTGCAGCTGCCACTGCAAACCGTTTTACAAAAGCAAATTGAAATGGGGACATAATAAAAACACTTATATACATGCACAAGACGTGATATATTAAACAAGAGGAACAGTCTGTGTTTCATCAGATATCCAAACACCGCGAAGTGGGTTGAAAAACGAGGCGCAACCCACTTCAAGGTGTTTGGATATCTGATGAAACAATCTTTCGAGTGTTTGATATAGCTTCTCAAACTGATCATTAAATTAATGCGGAGAAAGCGAAGGAATAAAATCGCCAAAATCTATGCAAATTAATAATGGTAATAGGACTGAGTGGAGTCCGATTTGGTCTGTAATCATACGAGTGATTAACAAAATCGGACGACCGCGAAGCGGGAGTCCGATTTATTTAATAACTAGTATGATTACAGGCAGAATTTGACGACACGGAGTCCTGGAAAAAGAATAGCGCGCGCAAATGACGCGTACTGTCCAATTACATCGTCCAGTTACAAGCATGACGCGTAAACTGTCCTATTAATGCTCTAATCGGGCCTGCTGATAGCCAATCAGATTCGAGAATTTTGTTATAGTTTTGATTAAGACCGGTTATCCAAACCTCCTTCACGGTAGTGATTTTCTTTGTGTTCTCGTTTTGAATTATTAATAGGGTAGAGAAATGTTCATTCTCAAGCTCATTAATAACTCATGAAGAAGATACAAAGGAAATTAATGTTTAATGAGTGTTTGGAAATTGGATGAATTGAACTCCTCATTTTTGCATCATTAATTTCCCCTTTTAAAATCATTTTGTTTTAGAAGTAATATCAAACATTCGACACAGTATTTCATCACAAAATCAAACACCTCGAGGTTCTTCAAAAATACTCCGCTGCGCGTTCTATTTTCAACTGTCTTCTCAGTGTTTGAGTTGTATTAAAACATTGTGTCTCTTGTTTGCGGGTTATTAGTTTTCTTTGAATTTGATTTTTTTGAAACTATGTATAAAAATTAATTCCTTGCGGAATATCAACTCGAACCAGTAGTGTTTAGGGGGCAGTTGACAGTATATTATTCCGTAAAAGCAAAGTATTTGGCTTGGAAACTCTTGAATGCTTACTTTTTTGTGTGTGTGATTCCGTTTATTTTCTTTCTGTTAGATAACTATTGACAACCCTTCTTGCGTCGTACGCTTTTTAACTTGTTAATTAGACGTCGAACAATTTGCGTCTGAAGTTTTCAAAGTAGAGAATAAAAAAAGAATTGAAGAAGTAGGAAATTGGCAACCTCGTTCCCAGGGTCTCTCATCTTCCCGCCCCTTGGATGAGAGACCCTGGGAACGAGGTTGGGAAATTGGTCGTAAACAATTTTTCTCTTGGTTTTTACAATACTTGTAATAAACGACAAATTTTCATTGGAGTCTCAACGTTCCTGAAATTACCTTTGTAACAATATTTCATATCAATATCAAACTGAGTGTTAGACTAAAAAAAGAAGAAAACAAAGTCACCAGCGCCCACTCGCGCGGGTTCGGGGCAGCGCCCGCTCGGACTTCAGCCCACTTTCGCGCATCTTCGGAAAACTCGCGAAATCGCCCGAAACGCGTTTTCTAAAATCCGGTTTCTCGTTATGTATGATAAAGACAGAATGATGATAAATTTTAAGCTTGGTAATATAAGATAAAAGTCAGTATCAATTTTTGTCTCAGCAATACTAAATTTGTAAAGGTAATTTTGCTAAAACAACAAAAGAAAACTATGTGTATAGATATAATTTTGGCAAAAATGTGCTACACCTACATTAAGTAAGTGAAGTCGCGCACCCGAGCCAGAAGGCTCATAACGGCCGGAGCTTAAACCCGGTTTCTATAGCATGAAGCGACTAGGAATATTGCTACTCCCCCCTGGATGGGATGCTAGTCCATCGCAGGGTTACCCCCAGCGTTTTGTCGCCGGTACCCATTTATACACCTAGGTGGAGAGAGACAGTGTGGAGTAAAGTGTCTTGTCTAAGGAAACAACACGATGGCAGAGACCAGGCTTCGAACCACCGACCTTGAAAAGTATAACTTTTTTCTTTCAGTGTACGTAATTTAAAGGGTCAATAAAAGCATAATTCAAAGCTGATAACCATTTTTAGTATGTTAAACATGCAGTATATATGGTATATTGTATGTTTTAGGCGCCAGGTGAAATAAACGCTACAAGAACTTAGCATCATCGTTGAAAACGATTTATTTAGTAAATCAACAATTCAAATCTTTGCCGGAGACTGAAATTTTTTTCCGTGAACTGAAACTTTTTGAATCTGTAAAATGTGACACCGAGACAGAGAATCTGAAACGACTTCGTAACTACCCAAAAAAACAAGGCTATGAGACCCATGAAGTTCGACTAAATTAAATCAGTAATTTTGCGAGAACATGATGTTTAAAAAGTTAATTCGACAGTAGGTGCAAAAATACGTCGCCTGCGAAAAGAGTAAGAGCGCGTTTCTTTTGGAAATATACTGCCCATTCCAAAAACAGAATACCTCAAAATATTGAATTTATTTCTTTCGGAGAATATTGAAAGAGGTCGATCGCTACTTTGACTATGTGTACCTGGAAAAATTTTGGTGTGCGAGAATGTAAACAACATAGTTTTGTTAGCGCCGTATTCTGATTTCAGAATGACCAGAAAATGTCCCCCAAACCGCGCCCTAAGTCGCTATAAAGGCAACCTCTCATGCGTTTTAATAACTGGACTCTTTTAGGTGAATCTCGTATTCTGGCGTTTCCAGCGCCATTCTTCTTCGATCACAAACGTTTGGTTAACCACACCATAAGAACTAAAGATGGAGTGGATTTTGATATCTGTCAGCTGCTTTGTTACCATGAAGCCAACTGCGTCAGTATCAATTATGACCTAAACACTCAAATTTGTGAGCTGAACAACGCAACTCACAGAGGGCGTGATAACGAGTTTATGGACAAAAGTGGTTACCTCTATCATGGAGCAAATGTAAGTTCTTCTTCTTTTTCTTCTTCTTCTTCTTCCTCTTCTTCTTCTTCTTCTTCTTCTTCTTCTTCTTCTTCTTCTTCTTCTTCTTCAGTTTTAATTAATAAATTACCTCTAAGGCACTTAATGCTTTAGCCCCTTGTTATATCCGCGATTTACTTCACAAATATGTTCCAACAAGGCAATTGAGGTCATCAACCATAGCTCTTTTACAAGTTCCATCATCTAACCTTAAATCTTATGATGATCGAGTCTTTTCTGTGTGCGCTCCTAAACTGTGGAACTGTCTCCCTCAGTGAGCGTGTTTAGTGTAGTGGTAGCGTTTGTCTAATCTCAAGACTTACCTTTATAAACAGCATTTTTTATCACAGCCTTGATTTTTAGTTTGTAGATAGTTAACTTTTTAGGTCATTGTAAAGCGCTATATAAATTCTTTTATTATTATTATTATTATTATTATTATTATTATTATTATTATTATTACAACAGACAAAACAAACACGAAACAAAGTTTCGACCTGCATTTATTTAACAATTACTGGATGAGGTTGAGCATGATAGCGATAATTATCAAGGCCAAAGTTTGTGTTATCTGCCGAAGCCGAAGGCTGAGGCGGATAACACAAACTGAGGCCTTGATAATTATCGCTATCATGCGAAAACCGAATCCAATAATTGTTTTATTATGCATATTCCTGAGCTGCACTTGTAAAGACAAGAGTGCGCACAAAATAGTGATCAATGCACAGCAGACAAACTATTGTCTGTAGGTATGACGTCACTTCTACATATATAAAATTCATTGTCTGTAGGTATGACGTAACAATAACAGCAAGCAATAATTAGCTGCGTGCTTATAGCCAATCAAACTCGAGCTAGTGACACCAATGTATAATAATCCCCTTTATTTCCAAAATGAAAAATAATAATGGTTGTTTTGACGTAATATAAAGTGTACTCAGTTCTTTCATATGACTGGAATACATACGTCATTTATTTAGCTTAATTTCGACAATAACGATTTTTTTCCACACATTCTGATCACGTACCTAATGAAGTCATGGAAGCAAGGCGTTCATGGATAATATCTTCGCGGTGTGCTCTATCAACATGCAAATTGTGGTTGTTTTGCGCTTAAGATAACCAAATTCGCCCCAGTCCCCAAAATTTCACTGGCGCATAGCCCCCTTAATTTTCAAAAGAAAAAAGTCAACTCGCCACTACAATATCATCCATAGCAACGTCCTTCTAGCTGCATTGATTTTATTAGAATTGATCAAGACCGGTTTGCACAGTGAGCCAAAATGTTGTTTTGGGGCATAGTCACGTGACTTATGACGTCACTTTGCTATACTTGATATCGGAGCTATTTCATGGTGGGTGTAAATACAATATGATGTAATATCCTCAAGGACTCAAAATTGAGAGAGTTATTTATATGAAAATTTTCAGGTGCAAAGGATTCGGGGAAGGTTATTCTGTTAATTACAGATTACTTTTTAATTATTATTATTAATAATTATTATTATTCATCTTTCTGCAAAGATTATAACTAATTACAACAACAAAAATTGTACTACACACTGATAGCATGGCATATCAGCGTTAAACAGAAGCATTTTTTATATTTTTTTTAAAGAGCGCTTGTGATGTGTTCCAATGCAAGAACGGCGGAACCTGTCAATCCGGATTTACAGACAAACAATATCGGTGTTTGTGCCTTCCTGGTTTCTCCGGTGAACAGTGCGAAGAAGGTAAAAATCCATTATAAAATTAGTTTCTCCTCTAGATTCAGAACGGTTCGTGAGTGTTCGTGACTATGAAACATGGAATGCCAGGTGTACAGTACGTTAAAGGATCTCGATCGTCACCTGAGAAACTTGGGCGCGCCGCCTGTAAGCTTACATGAAGGAGCGCAGGCCCATATGTTCAAAATACTAATTTATTAAAAAAATTTCCCTAGTCGACAAACAAAGTTACAATTAATGTTTATTTAATGCTGCCTCAAATGGATCTCGTCACCTCAGAAGCTTGGGCACGTCGTCTGTAAGCTTACATGAGGGGGGCGGAGACCTCTACAAAGACTGCAAAATTACAGTTAATGTTTGGCGGGCTTTTCTGGTTTGACTCTAAGAATCTGTCGGTTATTTCCGACTTTTTTCAAGTACATTTATTTTTAGCAAATGCCGTCTTCAGTAGTTGTTCGTGTATCCTTGAGTCACATTTTGGTAAAGTTTGGCGACAATCATTTGATATGGTAACTAGATATGACGTAAAAAGTAGTACGAGGTCAAGCCATTTTTGAATTAATAAGAATACGTGATCACCTTTTTCAGGTCACAAACGTATAAAACGCTATCATATTTTACAATTCTAGCGAAAATTATTCGCAATTTTCACTTGCTAATTAACCAGAACTCTTTGTTGTTGTTTATTCAGACGTTGACGAGTGCACTGCGTCTTCCTCTGTCTGTGACATCAATGCCATCTGTACGAACACTGGAGGATCTTATTTCTGTACTTGCAAGTCAGGATTCTCTGGTGACGGGAAAACTTGCACAGGTGAGAGCTAACTTTGTGGTCGTGATTTGGCTTTCTTAATTTGTTAATTAACCAGAACTCTCTGTTGTTGTTTATTCAGACGTTGACGAGTGCACTGCATCTTCCCCTGTCTGTGACATCAATGCCATCTGTACGAACACTGGAGGATCTTATTTCTGTACTTGCAAGTTAGGATTCTCTGGTGACGGGAAAACTTGCACAGGTGAGAGCTAACTTTGTGGTCGTGATTTGGCTTTCTTAATTTGTTAATTAACCAGAACTCTCTGTTGTTGTTTATTCAGACGTTGACGAGTGCACTACGTCTTCCCCTGTCTGTGACGTCAATGCCATCTGTGCGAACTTTGAAGGCTCTTATTTCTGTACTTGCAAGCCAGGATACTCTGGTGACGGGAAAACTTGCACTGGTGAGAAAAACAGTTTTTAGATTATTTTAGTTTCCATGCTTTTGGAGTAACAGACCACGGGTACTTTCACTAACATCAGCCGAGTACCCCACGGGTACTTTGACCAGCACTGCAACTCCAGTAACTCCGCAGGTACTTTAACCCGCGACGGGTACTTTCTCTAGCACCCCCAATCCATGTTTCCAGAAGACCTATCAAAATACTCCAGTTACAGCTTCGGGTGCAGCAAAGAGCTGCGAATGCTTACTCTTAGGGACTTTATTTATTTTATTTATTTTACCATATGTTTATACAGGAATATCTAATTTAGCGTAATTGCTAGTTTGAATAGAGTCCTGTCTAACATATAATCACACCCCGCCATTTATTGAAAGTTGAAAGAAAGTTGAAAACGAGGTTAAGCGGGGAGGAAACAAGGCATTTTATTCTCCGGGGAGTCAACATGGCCGCCGCGTGATGAAGGCCAATATCGGGCATTTCAGTGTTTCTATAAGTGCAAAACATTGAGCCAATGTTGTAACACTAGCTGCAATGCTGGTGCAAAATAAGAAAGATACCGTGATGTAACAACGCCATAGCCGGAGAAATGGACGTAGACCGGTTATCATCGACATCCAGGACATCTTTTGCAATTGCAAACTTAACAAAGGGGGCGGGGAGGGGTGGGGGGGGGGGGGGGGGATAAACAGTGATAGGAGTTGCTAATGAAGTCATACGTCTAAAAGTCTAAAATTCGTTTTACACACGCACCAGTGGTTTTAAGTACATATTATGGCCGTTCGTAGGAACCCCTGCACATGTCATCATGTTTTCCGTGACAAAATGTTTCAGGAATGTTTTGAGTATTTTAGCAGTCTTGTCGTTAACCGCGGTCAAACGAGAGAAGCGCGGCCGAGGTGTAACCGCGGTCAAACGAGAGAAGCGAGGCCGAGGTTTAACCGCGGTCAAACGAGAGAAGCGAGGCCGAGGTCAAACGAGAGAAGCGCGGTCAAACGAGAGAAATTTGCAAAAGTTTAGCAAAAGCACTTAAAAGTTAAGGTTGTCATTTTCACTGTTTAAAGTTTAATATATTGCCAATACACAGTCAATTTTCCAAACGTTTTGAAAGTTTACTAAAAAAGTTCTAAGCGTTTAAAAACTGCGAACTGCAGAATTGTCGGCGCCGTTTGCCAACATAATTTTGATCAAGCGCAAAGAGTTTTGGTCAGTTTTCAACGGAAAAAAGCTCATCATTTTGAGGAAAATTTAAAGATAGTAACGTCAACTAATTTTTTATACAACCTTGCCCATATTTCCATTTAATATTAAGTAAAATCCCACTAAATAAAACGAAAAACGCCTCGGACGTTTGACCGCGGTGGAGTCTTGTGCGGGGGTTTTCTCTCTCCGGTCCGCCATTTTGAAAGTTGAGTAGGCCCTGGAGACGAGGTTAATTTTATTCTTACAGTATCGGTGCAGCCAGGCAGGTGAAAATAGGAAGAAGTAAATAATCTTACCAATCTAAGGGATTAAATTACTTGTAAATATCTAGTTTCAGAATGTTCCAACTACCAAAATTTGACCGGCAAGAACAGAAAAGTGACTCACGGCTCATCACCTCTCCTGTGTGACAATTCACTGGGACCCGGATGGTTCCGTTTCCAAGGTAACGCGGGAACGAAAATGCCTACGTCATGCGTCCCTGAAAATAGATGTAGTACCCATGCCACAGGCTGGTTAAACGGTGCTCATCCAACAGTGCAAAAAGGTAAAGTCAGCAGGCAGGTCTGTTTCAGCTGGTCTTCAAACTGCTGCACTTGGTCCATCAAAATTCAAGTGCTGAATTGTGGTCCTTACTTCCTGTACTTTATCAGTGGAACTCCTCCAGGACACCCCTGTCATCTCCGTTACTGTGGAACTGACTGAAAAGGGTTTGGACCCCAATCAACTCAAAGCTGTATCGGTAAAGTCTAGATTCCATAGCTCAGAAGGAGATCAGACACCTTATTGAGGCTTATATAACGGAGCAACTGGTTAGCTTTCAGTTAGGGTTAGGGGTAGCAGTTTATATAGTTAAATTTAGGACTAAGCAACCCGAGAAGCTAGGTGGTACAGTGGTACGGTAGGCTATGTAAGTCTAAGCCTAGCTGCGGTCACAGGTTCAATCCTGAGTGGGGATTTTAGATTTTCTTTTTTACACTTAAAAATTTATTGAAAATAAAATTCTAAGTGTCGACATTACATTATATAATTCGCAGTAAGTGTCCGACCTCCATCTGAGCTATAGAAGGTAGACTCTACCAGCTGTATCATTTAAGCCCTCATTCTTGTCACCAGTACTGCCCGGCACTCTTAGCCGAGTATACTAATGCTTAAAATTTTAAAAACAAGAAATGCCCAAATTTCCCAGTGTAAAATTTATACATATTAGAAGCATCACGGTAAAGTACCGCTAAAGCTTTCATTTAGAGCGTCGCAATAGATTGGAATATATCAAGACACTCAAGCTAAGAGTTAAAACCTAGTGAAAGATGGATATCGCTTTTCAGTGGGTAAATCTCTAGTCACTGAATAATGTAATAATGCGGCACACCACTTCCTCAGAATATACAGAGTACCCACCCAGTGGGAGGTGTGTGTGTGTGTGTGTGTGTGTGTGTGTGTGTGTGTGTGTGTGTTGGGGGGGGGAGGAGGCGGTGGGTCACCAACCTTGAGTCAGACCGTCACTTGACTTCACTTGGAAACGCCTACTCGAACGCGTAAAAATGAATATAATTAACTGGAACTGCCGAGGAAAACAACAACGAATGATTCGCTAATTCAGTTCAAAGAGAACTAATCTGTATTGCCTGTATAGGAAAGTCTAATGAAGGCAAAATCACATCAACAAGCCAATGAAAAGTGCGGTATCTTTTGTAGACCTGGATCAGGAAAAATCTTGAAATAATAAGTAAAAACGGCAAACTGATCCTTACCGAGACGAGATTGAGAAGGAGAAGAGATTGAAACAGTTGAATACATTTGTCCGATATTTCCGTTTGCGAAACAAACCTTCTACGAGGGCTAGAAAAGAAAAATGAATACAGACACAAAAGGACCGTTACATATAATACTTTTGAAATATGACATAACAGAAAATGATTGGTTAGAAAGAAGACAAATGTCACTAATTAAGTTCATCACGTCTATTTATTCCCAACCTCGTTTCCAGAGCTTTTCCCTAATTTTCTTTCTGAACAAGGTTTATTTATAACACGAGGATAAGAAGGAAGGGAGTTGGCCGGATGGGCAATCACCATAACAGCACCAGCACTCAAACAGAAGATGGGATCCCTGTGGTTAATTCTATTATCCTCTTACCATCCCCCTTCTTGATTCGAGTTCTCGCTTCTGTTTATGTTCAGTCCGTCGATTAAGATTATCGTTTTTAAGTTTCCGTTTCATTTTATTTTAAAAGCATATATAAGAGTGATAATATTTGCTGTGTGCTTACCAGTCGAAAAGAAGGATAATACTGTTTTATCATAGTTTGGCTCGTTTTATCGCGAACATGCCAAAATTGTAATTAAAAAAAATAGAGAAATAATTATGAAAAAGACAGAAGAAAAAGCAATAAAACTAAGTGTCAGCTAGTAAAGCTCAAACTGTTATCTACCACAAATCTTGTTTATTTGAATACTAGGTTGCTATAAGCTATACATATTTGCAGTTTTTGTAAAAGGTTATTATTATTATTATTATTATTATTATTATTATAAGTAATCTTAGTTCTTAATTTATTTTGCTTCTCGAATTTAGCTTAGTTTGCTAATACTAGAAGGACCTTAAAATATTAACGATACTAAACAAGAATAATACACGCAATACACATAAACAAAGCAATGATTAAATCAACAATAAATTAACCAAAATGCCATACTAAGTTACGAATGGCCTGTGCAGCAATGGCCTAAAGTCCAGCAGTGAGGTGGAATACGCTGCTCAGGCGGTAAAATATTCCAAACCCTTCTAACTCGAGGCAAGACAATAGATTGAAGTTTTGTAATTATTCTTCCTTGATTATGAATCAATGTACATATCGATATACTGTTTTATCACACAGGCACGAGTGAGATCTGCCAGAGAACGAGATTAGTTTTATCATAGTTGTAGAACATGGCAGAAAATCCCACTAAATATAATAAAGAAAGAACAAAAACAATTTAAAATAGTTGTAATACTAGGCGCCCGGCAAGGTTGCAAAAACGTAATTACGTAATAAATAAAAGTTTACAGTAGATTAAGTGTTGTATATTTGTTTAACTCTTCCTTGGTTACGAATCAATGTATATATCGATAGTGTTTTTAAATGTAACGCCTGTGCCAAAATAAATTGAGTAAGTAAAGTAAAGTAAAGTAAAGTAAAGTAAAGTAAAGTAAAGTAAAGTAAAGTAAAGTGAAGTGAAGTGAAGTGAAGTGAAGTGAAGTGAAGTGAAGTGGAGTGAAGTGAAGTGAAGTGAAGTGAAGTAAAGTAAAGTAAAGTATAAGGTAAAGTAAAGTAAAGTAAAGTAAAGTAAAGTAAAGTAAAGTAAAGTAAAGTAAAGTAAAGTAAAGTAAAGTAAAGTAAAGTGAAGTGAAGTGAAGTGAAGTGAAGTGAAGTGAAGTGAAGTGAAGTGAAGTGAAGTGAAGTGAAGTGAAGTGAAGTGAAGTGAAGTGAAGTAAAGTGAAGTGAAGTGAAGTAAAGTAAAGTAAAGTAAAATGAAGTGAATTGAAGAAAAGTGAATTGAAGAAAAGTGAATTGAAGTGAAGTAAAGTAAGGTAAAGTAATGTAAAGTAAAGTAAAGTAACTAGTAAATTAAACTGGTGAAGTGAAGTGAAGTGAAGTAAAGTGAAGGTAAAGGCGCCTTCACACGAGAAACTGAAGTTGGCAAATTCGTGTTTGCAAACTCCAAAATGTTGGCAATCTCGTGTTTCCACACAAAACACTTCCACACAACTTAACAGCGTTCTCAGGGTCCTCTTTTCTCGAAGGAGGAAGAGAAAAGACCCTGGAAAACGAGATTATATAAACTGAAGTTGCAGCAAATGTTCCCACATCAATATACGTTTACCAACTCAATAAAGTTGGCGGAAAAAGTTGGCGAGTATAGAATTGAAACAGGTTCTATTTGTTGCCAACTGTTTGCCAGCAAATTTGTCAACTGTTGATGTTATTTTCACACACGTCAACTTGAGTTTACCCGCAACACCAGTTTAACCAGCTTTAGTTTGTAGTGCGCCTTAAAAGATTTTGCAGCCGAGAACTAAACTAATGGCTGCAGTGAGAAAACCTGATCATGAATAACTGTTAGCTAGCTGGGATCACGAAAGTGTTCAAGGGGCTATATCATGTCATAGGGACGTGCATGTTTTAGCGTCACAACTGTTAAGCAGTCTTTACAAGCTAAGATACAAGCTGGGAAAAGTTTGAAAAAATTAAAATTTTGGCCATTTTTTTCTGGAAATTCTTTCACAATGATTCGTATTTATAATTCCAGTGCACAAGGAGAGGAACTTAGTAGAACTGGACAATTTACATTTAAGTAACATAGCCCGTTTAAGTTACACCTATCGTGAGATACCATGAAGTATAAGGTACTAAAATGCATATTACTACTCCATAATCGCATTCACATGTTAAATCCTATATATTGCAGTATAATAACGTTTTTCTCTTCTTTTTTGTAGTGTGATATTAATAAATTTGCTTGTAGAGTGCTGTTAACTGAAATTGTTGTCTGTTGTTTTTTATTCGTAATCGGCTGTATTTTACCGGGGTGGGATGATTAGCCCCATACCCAACCCCTACCCTGGAGGACCAGGGTTTTTCTGTCGGGGGTTTTTCTTCCCTTAGTCACAGGTTCCTGTTATTTATATTTAGATAGTTTAGATAGGTGTCCTTACTTAGTGGGTAACTGCTATATTTTATCTTGACACAGAAATAAAGTTTTTATTTATTTATTATTATTATTATTATTATTATTATTATTATTATTATTTAAAGGCGCCAGACACTCGCCTCTCGCCGCTGTCGCTCGACTGGGGCTACGATATCGAGGACTCGTGATATACGACTTCACTGAAAGCATTTGCGAGAAAAACATTGGTGAAATTTGTTAACCTTACTGAGGCCTATTACCAATGATTAGCCCTCGTACAATAGGAAACTTCAAAGCAGACCTATTTTCCAGTAGGAAATTAAGGATGGACGATGAATGATGCTGCTGATGAAATAGTTGTATTTGTTGAGAGTTACATGTATGTAACTCTTGCATCGATTGATGTACACTCCTAAACAAAGTATTAATATCTAGAAACCCTCAATTAAAGCGGAAACGCAACAGAAAGTGAATAAGGGAGACATGCATGATACTGGAAGCGGCGGATCTAGGAAGGGGTCCCGAGGGTAGGGGGGGGGGGGCACGCCCCTTATATTGAAAGAAGTAACGCCTGAAGGACGACAAAAAATGTTTCTTTTTTCGGTCTCCCCTTATTCACTCCGCCCCCCTATTCACACCAGGAGTGAATAGGGGGCGAAGTGAATAGAGTGGCCGGTGTTAATGGGCGGCGGAGTGAATAAGGGGGGACCCGGAATATATAGCGGGCGAAGTAAATAGAGGGGACGAGTTAAAGGAGGGCGGAGTGAATAAGGGGGGACGGAGTGAATAGGATGGCGGAGTGAATAGAGGGGTGGGAGTAGGGGGGGGGAAGTGAATAAGGGGGGACCCGGAATGAATGGGGGGCAAAGTGAATAGAGGGGGTCCACCCTTTATTCACTCCGCCTTCCTTTAACTCCGGCCCCTCCATTCACTCCGCCCCCAATTCATTCTGGGGCCCCCTTATTCACTCCGCCCCCTTTAACTCCGGCCCCTCTATTCACTTCGCCCCCCTATTCACTCCGTCCCCCCTCCCTTATTCACTCCGTCCCCCCTTTAACTCCGCCCCCTCATTCACTCCACCCTATTCACTCCGGGTGTCCCCATTATTCACTCCGCCCCCCATTCAAAACCCCCTATTCACTCTCTCCCCCCCCCCCTCTATTCTTTCCGGATACATCATTATCAAGTGGCTGGGCATGAACAAACTTAATTGTATCATTGCTTTGTTTGGGACAGAATGCAAAGATATAAGACCCCAAGACCATAGGCCCAGTCATACCAAGGGTAAGACACACAAAACCAAAGTCCACTAGACTGTGTTCTAATTTTGCAAACAGAAACACAGCACCAGTGAACGACGGAGATGAGGAAACAGAGCTCGGATAGACAAAAAGACCACGGAAACGGATATATATATATAATGCATGGAAGATAAAAGGGGAAAGAATGGGATGTAAGTGCAACTACAGGCACCCAAGTCAAGGAGAAATGTAAAGACGCAAACGTCATAAAGTGAATAATGACTTATTCAGTGGAATGCGCTGTCCATCTTTTGGGCTTCGGGGCCTGAGCACTAGGTTTTAACTTAACGTGAGTGTATCGGTAAATTCTAACTGATTGCGACCATTTAAATGAGAGCTTTAAGCTGTACTTTACTGTGATCGATTATGCGAGTTTGTCGACATTTTAGAACTAAGACGTGAAATGTCAAGGTTAATATTGTTATACAAGATAAGCCGTGGACTAGTTGATTTTAATACGAATGATTATCTCCAGCCTCATAGTAGCAGAATTAGAACTCGTACAAACCATAATTGGAAATTAAGGCAGGATAAGGCTACTAAAGATGTTTATTTTTATTCTTTTTTTCCTCGTACTATTAGAACCTGGAATGCTCTGCCTGGTGATTTAGTAGAAAGTAACACATTAGAATCCTTTAAAACCAAGCTTTTTTACTATTATGCTAATTAGATTTTAACTATTTTAATTTGTAAAATGTAATATTATGATTATGATACATTAATTTATTTATTTCATTTTTAAATTTATGATATTTATATATATTCTCACACTTATACGTTGATTTATTTTATCTTATTTTATCTTATTTAAATGTTTGTTTTATAGTTGGTGTGATGTCTTCGGATTTTACCGACTTATTAAATGTAGATGTAGAAGGGAAATTTGGGCGTTTTGTTTTTCAAGTTTTAAGCATTACTGTTGCTCGGCTCAGAGTGCCGGGCGGAAAGAGGGCTTAACAAATACAGTTTTGCGTTGATTGGGGTCCAAATCCTTTTCAGCCAGTTCCACAGTAACGGAGATGACAGCGGTGTTCTGGAGGCGTTCCACTGATAAAGTACAGGAAGTAAGGACCACAGTTCAGCACTTGAATGTTGATGGACCAAGTGCAGCAGCTTGAAGACCAGTTGAAACAGACCTGCCTGGTGACTTTACCTTCTTGCACTGTTGGATGAGCACCGTTTAACCAGCCTGTGGCATGGGTGCCACATCTATTTTTAGGGACGCATGACGTAGGCATTTTTGTTCCCGCGTTACCTTGGAAACGGAACCATCCAGGTCCCAGTGAATTGTCACACAGGAGAGGCGATGAGCCGTGAGTCACTTTTCTGTTACTGCCGGTCAAATTTTGGTAGTCGAGACATTCTGAAACTAGATATTGACAAGTTAATTAATCCCTAGGATTGGTAAAATTATTTACTTCTTTATATTTTCACCTGCCAGGCTGCACCAATAATGTAAGAATAAAATAGGGCTTATTTACTCTCATTTTACAAATGAAATGGAGGAAGCCACAATATAGACCATAATATACAACTGATTGAGAGAAACGTTGCCGGGTTAAAACTATGAACGAGACGACCGAATGGTTTTCTGGAAAAAAAAAAACTTCTTGTGTCCTCAGATAAATTGCACATTATTGTAACACAGTAGGGCCATTTATACGAGACCAAATAAGTCGCGACTTACATAAGTCGCGACTTACAAAAGACGCGAACCACTCGTATAAATGATACAAAAATGTGTTCGCATCTTATTTAGGTCGCGACTTATGCAAGCCTCACTCGTATAAATGGTCCAGTTCGCGTCTTCTGTAAGTCGCGACTTATGCAAGCCGCGACTTATTTGGTCTCGTATAAATGGCCCTAGTATGCCCCAAATCTACCTCAGAAAATATTTTAAAGAGGAATGGATCTGAAATTTCAATTCGCCACTTTAGAAACGAGAAGGAAACTGGGCCGAGTGAACTTTCGCAACGACTTCTGAGATCGTTACAAGGGACGCTTCTTTTGTCCCCAGTATAAACAGTCCCAGAAGTCGTTGCGAAAGTTCAACTGTTTTTCTTACCATTGCAAAATTGTGAAAGTACCCGTAGTCCCTTACTCGAAAAGCATGGAAACTAAAATAATCTAAAAACTGTTTTTCTCACCAGTGCAAGTTTTCCCGTCACCAGAGAATCCTGACTTGCAAGTACAGAAATAAGAACCTCGAGTGTTCGTACAGATGGCATTGACATCACAGACAGAGGAAGACACAGTGCACTCATCAACGTCTGAATAAACAACAAAAAAGAATTCTGGTTAATTAACAAATTAACAAAGCCAAATCACGACTACAAAGTTAGCTCTCACCTGTGCAAGTTTTTCCGTCACCAGAGAATCCTGACATGCAAGTACAGAAATAAGAGCCTCGGGTGTTCGTACAGATGGCATTGACATCACAGATAGGGGAAGACGCAGTGCACTCGTCAACGTCTGAATAAACAACAAAAAAGAGTTCTGGTTAATTAACAAATTAACAAAGCCAAATCAGTCATGTATTACGCTCGAGAAACAGGTAGAAAGCTCTCCTCTCCAGCTCATATTTTCTATATTTTTCTTGAGTTCTGAAATGCCCGTGTGTTTCATGGCAATATAATTTAATATTTGGTTGGCCGTTTTAATTTGCTTTATAACAAAATTTTAACCGAGGAAAAAGGATCTTCAGCAGAGATTTTAAAGAACCTATCATTTCTTGTTATATAATGACTTTCCTCAGTCATGGAGTTTAAGGGAATACAAATTTAACTTGTTTGATCAGTAACGGATCGAGTCTTATTAACCGTCACATGATATACCCTGATAGATGAGGTCATAAAACATGTTTTAATTTTAAAATGTTGAAAAACTTTCGCCGTCAAAATGCTCAGTAGATCCTTTTATTCAAAGACGATTTGCTACATTTCACGCGTGGGTTTCTTCCGCAATTGTCAGACGTAAATAAAGTAACTATTTTTGCTAGCTATTCACTTGTGTTAATTGTATATACTATATATTAAAAAGAATTATACACCTCAGTGCCCCTGGAGAGTGGTAGATATCCAACACTATTCACCTCCACTTCGGTAAATAATTGTTAACTATACTGACTTAAAGTGCCCATAACTCAAATTTTTATATTTTTTCAACAGAGCGGAAATGTCACCCAAGGACTTTTTGCGAAAACATTTTGCGACTTGCACAAAACGCGCTTGTTAAATAATGTTGTAAAACTTTCAAATTTGCCGCCATTTTGGCTCAACATTCGCTTTAGTCATCTCTCGGTCTGCATAGGAGCTGTGATGTACATAATGAGCACGTGGTCAACTTCAGACGTGCTTCCGCACTTGGAAGTTCGTCGCTGTGATTAGTTGGTATAGCTAAAAAATGTTTGAAAGATGTTGACTGCATATGCTCAGTACTTCAACATTATCGGCGTTCCAATTCACTAAAGCTTTCTTTTGTCGGTGACATTGCCAAACAACACGCGTTCCCGAATCTATGTCACAATGTGAGCCTATCGGCCTAAATCAGTGGGATGAGTAGGCCGCAAAAATATTGGATTTTTGAAGATAATGAAACAATTAAAAAACAATCTCGTTTTATGCAAGTTGTATTTTTTTTTCGCGGAAGGTCCTTGCAAAAAATTGGGTGACATTTCGATTCAGGTGAGAAAATAAAAAAATGGGTTATGAGTACTTTAATTAACTTACCATCATTCTCCATGTTACAGTGAGCTAGAACAGGCACACCAGGTTTGATGGTATACATCCAGTATTTACCGCTGACTGCTTGTCCTTCACTCGCCTTGATCTCTTTGCACGTCTCAGCAGGCAGTTCAGGAATGGAACCGAGGGGGACTGGAACGCCAAAAACAGTATTATACTATGTTTTACATAAAGTTTACCATGTTTATTCACGTCAATTTTAAGGTAGGCGGATAAAAGCCAGCAAAGTGAGAGAGAGAGAGACACACACACCCAAACAATCCGACGGCAGAGCCCAGATATAGATCTTGACTCACTGATCGATTTACAAGCTAACCACTACCCCCATCCGCCTCCTCTGCTAACTTCAAGTCACCTCTGTTATAAACTAAATGCTTACTTTATATACGTTTACCTCTGTATTTGTCTCTTCTGAAGTAAAATCTATCTGCATTTTGAATGAAATCTTCAGGCCTGGCTTCCTTAGTTCGGTTGCTAAACTCGCACACAGAGATGGAGATCACTCGATTAAAACTTTGGCATCGATCGTCTTTACGACACGACAATACGCACATGTGTGGGAGTTCTGCAAACATCGTCTTGTAGATGTGTCCCTGTAACATCCAGCCTAAGATGGAATTCTCGGATCTACCGCCAGTGCATTGCTGAGTCACTGCTCTGTAGAGCATTTGACCCAAGACCAGTAGAACTGAGATACGGAAGACCTGTCTCACTGCCATGCCTATGGAACCAAAACATTGGGAAACTGTATTCATATTCGATCTCACAAAACATATTTTTGGAGTTACAAGAAAATAAATTAAGCGTCTTCTACGATCGACCACAACTTGCTGTCCTTAATGTGTTATACATCAGTACAAGTACAGTAGAAGTTTCGCGGGAGTGTTACAGGCCGTTGTTCGGACAAAATCGATACTGAGGACTCAGTACAGTTCGTTCGTTTTTAAATTTATTACTGTGCACATCATGTTTAATTCGACCAACGAAATAACTCACCTGTCCACTATCCCAAAAACATAGTCAAGATCTTCTTTCGTTGCTCGCAAAGCCTTATATAAAAACAATGTTCTTATATAATATATAAATATATATATATATATATATATTATATAAGAACATTGTTTTTATATAAGGCTTTGCGAGCAACGAAAGAAGATCTTGACTATATATATATATATCCTGTGCCCAAGTTCAGGAGTTGCCATAAAGCCATTATGGTAATAACCGGGAGGGCACATTGTATACATATTTGTATATATATATATATATATATATATATATATATATATATATATATATATATATAAAGTAAAATGCTCTCTAAGAAGTAAGCCCAATATCCTTGAACTCCAAGGCAAACCAAAATTAAGACGCAATGGACAATTAAATATTGCTTCTTACTTGAATTAGTTTACTCCTCTCCAACCTCCAATATTTTTCTGTTGTCATTTCATTGTCTGTCTAAATTACAATTGTATTTTCCTTTTTATATCTTATTTGTTATATATATTTTTGGCAGTTGCGTCAGTTGTTATGTTAGTTACTTCGCATTACTTTGTGGTCTACCATAGCTGTTACTCTGTAAAAATTGATTACTGTAAAATAAAAATTTATAAAAAAAAAGTCATCAGTCTTATTATTACTAAAAGTAACCGAAATGCTTGGAAGGCGAAACTGTTTATCCTGTTGATTTTTTCTATGCCCAGATTCAAGGAAAACCTCAGCAAAAAGCTATTCAATCATACTTTAATTTCAGACATGCATTAGCTCTCTATTTACCTAAGATGAAAACGTCTACTTAACAACAGAAATCCTTCTTTCAATAAATTAAACACTGTGAGATTAGGTCTCGTCCATTGCATTGATTCATCGTACATTGCATGTGCGGTTATTTTCTTTTATATCATATAAGGGTAAGAAGAACTAACGGCCCGTTTACACATGCGATTTGTGATGCGATTTTTGTCGCGCTCTCCAATGCAACTTTCGTCGCAAGTGTAAACTAACGGGCGATTTTCTGTGCGATTCGGATGCGATATTTGCTTTGATGTGCTATGATTTCCCCAAAATCGCCGCCAAGTTGCATCAGGTTTCAAACATTTTCGAAACCTCTGCGACATCGCGCGACAAAACGCTCCGAAATCGCTTACACATGCGATTTGAAGATGCACCTTGCGCGCGACAAATGTGTGCATCGACGAATGCGACAAAAATTGCACAAAAATCGCCTGTGTAAACAGGCCTTACGAAAACTTAGATATTAAATTTCGCTTTATAATCACTACCTTTTTAAATTGATTTTTCTGTGTAGCAGTCTCTTAGCTTTCTAGCAGTTCAAATCCAACCCTTTTTGCGGTCATGAAGGTAAATTTTTAATAGAACAGCATGTGAGCTTTAAATAAACTGAATTGAGATTATCGACAATACATACGCGATGATCTTAGAAAAGACATTGAACTTAAAACCAAACGCGATAACATAAACGGGTTTCTTTTACCAGTGCTTTAATGCTTTGAACTTTTTTTAATGGCTTTCGTTCAGATGTTAATATGAACTGATATAAACCAAAACGGCTGATCTCGTTGCTGTAGTGACAACGGTTTCAGATTTTCATCTAACAGCTAACACTGTTTTAAGGTAAAATAGTACTGATTTTTTAGGAACAGCAAGCTTAGGAAAATATTGGATTGAGATCATCTATAATTCATCTGCTACCTCAGAAGAAAAAAAAATGTAAGTAAAACCAAAAATCCACAATAACATACTAGAGAACATACCTTTAAAATTATGATGACAATAAATAACTAAAAGAAAATTTACCTGCAGCTTGCCTAAATGTCTTAATATTTTTTTTACATATTTATATGCTGAGCCAGAAAGTTTGATCACTCGACAAATAGGAACCAGGCCAACAGCAGTTAATTTTCGTAAAGCGCGAACTCATGAGGGCAATAGTGTGTGGGTGGTAATGGTTCGTCAGTTTTTTAGCACATCATGCATGCGACAGTGTTTTTTGTACATCATGCATTAGTTATTTCATTAATAACTTGACTAGAAACATCAAAATATGGAACTAATATATGTCCTCGGGGCGACTCCATACTGTATGCATATAAAAGAAAACGCACAAAGCATAGCAAACCCTTAAAATGATCTCTTAATGTGGAGATGGCTCCTTTTTTAGTTTTATCTTAAAGGTATATCAAGAGAAAACACTTACTTGAAGAATTTTGCTAAATTAGTCAGTCTGGGCCCCGGTTGTTCAAAAGGTGGATAGCGCTATTCACTTCATTGGATAAATCACCATGCGGTGGATAATTATCATTATCCATTGTGTTACCCGCTGTCAATTATAAAGACGCAGATTTTCAGACGATCGACGAGGCGTTTGTTGTGCAAAAATATATGATTTATTATAAGGAACTTGTAGTTATAAATTAAACCACTTCTGTTCGCAATACTGATGATGATATAGAATAAGATCGATAGAGGCTATATGCCAGTTTTGTCAGTTTACTGATTTAAGACAAACTTTGTTTAAAGAGGGTAACACTTAACGCTGCGAATGAAAAGTTGTGGCCCAGATTTCAAATTAAATTTCGTTATCCCAAATTTTCAGATCAATGATTGCTATTCCTCTGTCATTTAATTTGTTACTCCAACGTATCCTCATATCCAACAGAAAAATATTAAAGATTAAAGTTAGTTTAATTCGTTTATGAAGCGCAAATATATTTTAGGTGCCTTTGAAAAGGTTCACGTTATTTGAACTGAGAGCTATACTTAATTGTTCTTTGTTTATTTAAGACGAGGATGTTATACCTTCACAACAATAAACTATAGCAGGGGACAGTTCTGAGAACCCGACAGCGCATTTCAATCTTGTCAACATTGCCCTTATGTAGATTAATTAAAGTTTTCGCCATTCTAAAAACGATTTAAAGGATGTTTTAGGCAAGTTGTATTCTAATACTCTATCCCAAAAACGCTATTTAAATATTTTAGCATCCGAGAACCCCACTTATTAGTTTCGTTTGTGGCATATACTTTTCACCCAACATTAACTCCGTCGGTGAAAATACTATTAACTGCGCGATGTTTGAAGAAAATGCGTTTATTTTTTTTTTTTTTCAATTGCCGATGCATAGACCTTTCCGCTGTTGAAATCCGCCATTTTAAAACTGAGCAGGTCAAAATTAGTATGACAACTAAAAGTGTTTTTGTGGGTAAAAACTGAATCGCACTGCGAAATCGTTAAATGAACTGAACTGAATGAAGATACGCAATACATGTTGGTGTATAATGTCACAACTAGTCTCCATGAAGTCGCAATTCCAATCAAATTGTTGATTTATGCCTAGTCTAGTGCCCTTGTGGGTATCTCTGAGAACCAAGTTGCAACTCACCTTAGCAGGCAAAAGTTGCTTGAGGTTTCCCTGTTCTTCAAAAAGTCGCCCAAATGTCCAAAAAGTTCAAAATGTTGCTAAAATGTTGCCGAGCACAATCGGAACAGGACTAGTCATGAGTCTAGTTACCAGACTCCCACTGGTCTACAGTGTTCCGGTTCAGTTGAAATTCTCTGTTCAGGCTGGGCCGAGTTGTTCAAAGCGTGATTAAGATAACCCAGGGTTAGCTTCAATAATTAATTAATCAATGAGATTTTTTTTAAACCAGGATCTCAGCCGTCTAAGCGAGTCTCGGATTGACCATTTGCTACTCCCTAACATTCCTTTCACTCCCAAAGTCAATCAATAATGGAGACATGTGGTGTAGTTCTAACTTTTGAGTCTGTGGACGAAATCCTATGGTGTGGACGCACCATTCAAATGAAAGCCCTTCAGCAGTACTTTTGCATGTACCATTTGTTTTTCAACATTTTACAAAATGAAATTTTGGATGCTAGATGAATTTTGATAATTGCACTCTTGGGAGTTAATATAAAGGGTCAGAGGTGTGTTCTCCGTTATGTTCAGTTGTGAGTTTTGGGGTTGTACGTACGTCAATCTTTTTTCTTCTAAGATAGATGTATTATCGATGATCTCAATCTTTTTTTTACAAGCTTGCTGTTTGTAACAATAATTCATCTATTTACGCCTTAAATTGAGAAAAAAATAAGGACTAAAAAATATATTAATAAAATTACATAAAAAATATAATTTACCGAAATGAAAATATAAAATAACTTTACCAATTTAAGAAATGGTTGCGGTTTTGAACCGCAAAGAGCTAAGAGACAGTAGAAAAAGCTATAAAACCCATGACTTGAAGAAGAAGGTTTCTGAGAAGGTGCCAAGATTTATTCAAATTTTTCTTCTTACCATATATTTGAATGCCGAAAAATAAAATAACTTAATTTATAACGAATCAATGAACGTGACCTAATATTCTTTACTGATGAATTGAAATAAGGATTTCGATTCGTTATCAGAGTTAAAACGGGTTGTTAAGTAAACGTTTGTGTCTTGGGTAAATAGCGAGCTAATGCATATGTGCTAAATTAAAAGTATGAATCAGACAGATAAATGAATGTAACCTTCAGTTAGGTGCCGTTCATGACAGTCTGCACGTTCCGTGTGATTTTATGATATTATTGTAGATACGAAGCCTTGAAATTTCTGATTGCCGGGACTCAGTAATCTCATTGCGAGAAACTGAATTCTTGTTGACTAAAAAGCGACGCGCTTTCGAGCGCGTTTGGAAATGTCCCAGACGTATTTAAACTTATATGACAATTGTAAAATATCCAAGTAAAATCCACACACAGAAAAATGTACATGCATGGTTTATCGTAAACTACTATGCTTGCCAATATGTTTGGGACACTTTTCAAACATGCATGTCTCTCATCTTGTACAATTTCAGGACTACAACATTGTTTAGAGGGGTGTGGGGAAAAACTTTGTAAGGCGATTTGGGTGAGCGTATATTATCGTCATTGTCCGATATTTGCACACAGTGTCCCTAAGTGTCCCTAAACATTCTGGCCAGCATTGTAAGTCCTTCTAGAAAATACCATACGTCTTTCGGGAAATATGACTGTAAAATAAAATATTTAGCATAACTTTAAAACAGACACTACATTTTTAATAAGCTTATATTTTGCGGTTTTAAAACGACGGTCCTCGCGTACCAATTTTCGGTTATTAAAGGACCTTATTTTATTTAAGCTTATCGTAAACGCAAGATAGGTTGTAAATAATAATTATCTGACTGAAATAATTAAAACACTTGACGTATGACTCAGCTCATAATAACACTGACAATGCTAAAATACTCATAAAATTAAACGTGCTCGGATCGGCCTGTTTAGTTTGGATGCAAACTAAACAGGTCGAACAAACAGACCTACCTACCGCAAGAATTTAATTTTCCTTAATCTAAAAAAAGCAATTACTGAAAAGACCAGGAGCCTATTATATTCCTGTCCTGAAAAGACTAGTTATTATAAATAATTGATAAGTTACCAAGAAAACGGATAATTTACAGTTAACAGTAACTACTGGGGCGCAGCTTTAAAAAAAAAGCTCGGAACAGTTGAGGACAGCTCTCAGCAAAAATGATTCAGTATAAAAACGTGAAACTTATTTAAGTCAATTTTTTATACATATTCTTAAATAAACGTAATTTACAATGATTCTCTATTGGCTGGTTTAGAATATGAAGAAAAGCTATCCTACTCTATATCTAGCCCGCTTTGCATAAAAACCTCGAACAAATTTCTGGCCCGAGAATTATATACTAGCTAAATTTATTTTTATTAAAAAGTGGAAGGTATTGTAATATAGCATTCAAAGTCATGCAATAGCAGTTAAATTGCTGTTGACAATTTTTATGCACCTAGAATATGGAATATAACACTGATTTTTTTAAAAGGATCATTAACATCACGAAACTGGCGTATGTACCAGCTTCTCATTTTCATTTTTCAGATCCAATCGCGCACAAAGTGAATTTAAGCTCGAATTCTATCATTTTACACAACAAATAGCGCGTCACAGTTAAAAATTTGCGGTTCTGCAATTCAAACATTCTGATATTAGTTCATTTGACATGATTGTTGACATAAATGATACATGATGTGAAAGACATACATATATGGTTGACAATTTGTCAGCATGTTGGCCTGATAATTAACTTGAGAATTAATAATAAATTATCGCCCACACTTTGCTCATCGGCAAGTCCATAGCTTACGTATACGAGATTATTCTATAAAACTGTTGTTGCCTTTTTTCTGTTCGGGCATGAATGTGATAAAACGGACTGGCTCGTTTAGTAGAAATAGGAAAGGTAAGATGAATTTTTCTTTAATATATCGCATAAAAAAATTTATTGTTGATTATTTTTTTCAAGCTTGCATGCTGTTTTAAAAAAAATTACCAACCATTTAATACGGTAAAAAAAAAACGGTTGGCTTTTAATGAAACTGAGAAAACTAAGAGACAACCGAGAAAAACTTACAAACATAAATTGCTTAAAAAAAAATTTCTTGTACATTTTTCAACTTCTTTTGACGATGCCTGTATAAATGCAGATATACAAATGAATTATGAAGAATTCACAAACGGGACCGTCCCGTACGCGTTAGGCCAAATGTTTCTGTTAGATTGACAGAAGGCTTCTAATCTTCATATTCCTTCATATGCCTTCTTATCGATCTGGCACGAAAAGGGTACACAATTTATGTTTTTATCTTGCCGATTACTTTATTTTGGACATTTAAGTTTAAGACAGATTCTAGGTTTGAATGAATTCTGAAATAAATTTTCAAATTTCAATAAACGCGGTAACTGATGGAAAGTGAAGCCGTGTAGCGAGCAGGTGTTCCAGTAACGAAGCGTGCGTCCGCATATTTCTCGATCAATAACAAATATCGAAAAAAAAATAATTTGGAATATATTCTAGTATATTGTAGTAACATTTATATTCAGCGTATAAATGCGTTAATGTCCTTGAATGTGGGCATTAGGAGATGTAACAAACTAACCTACAAAGCTCGAGTGTCCTTCGCCGTGTATGCATTAGGAGGCCATTATATGCCAAATAAAAACAAACGTATATAACAACAACAAGAACAACCCTTAATTAAACGTCCTTTTATGACTTTATGGTCAAAACGATCTTGGAGCATAACTAACTCAGTTATTATTACTATTATTATTACTAATAGTCCGATCTCAATGTTCTTTAATATATGTTTATGTGAAGATAACAGGCGCGATAACAAACTAGCGGATCGTTACGTTTGGCACAAATTTGGCCACAGAACACATTATCGCTCAGTTCAGTGGAAGTTGTTTGTCACAGATCGGAGCATATAAATTTAGCTCACAATTCGATTCGTACGTCACCTTTCCTCTCTCCTTACGCATTTTTTCATCACTTTTGGCATTTTTCATTATAATTCGAAATAATACCCAGAGTCCACTATGAAGACATGTGGTGTCAGTACGTAGTTCTAACTTTTGTGTCTGTCAACGAAATCCTATGGTGTGACCACTTGAGGTGGCTCGACTGTTTTTTTTTTTGGCGACACAACATCCCAACTTTGAACGGCCGATACTTCACTATAATAATTTTCTCAACATCTAGACCTAAATGTTTAAAATGACTGTATGCCGCTTATGATTTAAGTCTTCAAGACTGCAAACAAGGCTGCAAATAATAAAAATTGGAGTAAATAATAATAATAATAATAATAATAATAATAAGTAAGTTATTTACACGTAGAATGAGAGATATTAGAGATATTTATATGCTTAGATTATAGTTTTTAGATTTGTAGATATAAAGTTTCAGTAACTTATTTATTAATTTTTTTTTTAAGTTTCGCTCTTGCGCACAGGTTATGCTTTGCGCCCTGTGTTGCTTTATAACACTGTGCATACAGATAGTTTTACTGCATAATAATAATAATAATCGAAATGATTCAATGCACTTGAAATTTACAGAGACATTGTATTACATGTTAAACTTTAGAACAAAAGATTTGAAAAAAAATAATCGACAAGTTTTTAAACAAACGCTTCCCTAACAATAGTGTTACTTTTGTGAGTAAAATAAGCATATTTATGACATTGCCTTTGATCACATCAACTGAAATCTATTGAAGCAAACAGGATGAAACCTTCAAGGAATGTAGTTATATGGTACATGAATAATATATGGTAAAAATATTGTTTCAATTTGTCAGGAAAACGCTGGCATCGACGACGAATTAACAGAAAGTAATGCGCATTTTCAATTTTCTGATGGAAAATATTAAACCCAATTTGATTCGAAAACGCTCTCATAGAATTATTTCAAACTTTGCGGTCTTGAAGACCTACATCTAGACTTTAAACGACATACAGTCGTTTTAAAAGTTTAGGTCTAGATGTTGAGAAAATTACTCAGTAATATGCAAAAATCATGACGTCATCAGATCGTTGTTATGGTAACACCGATGTCAATCAAATCGACGTTTTTGGAAAGTTCATTTCATCGCTAGTATATGTTTGAAGTAGCCTTCCCGACCGAGCTCAGACAGTGAAGTATCAGCCGTTCAAAGTTTAGATGTTGTGTAGCCAAAAAAATTCAGTCGAGCCACCTTAAATGAAACCTCGTCGGCAGTACTTTTGTATGCTACCAATTGTTTTGCAATATTTTATAAAAACGAAATTTGGAACTTTTAATTTTTCTTGAATTTTGATTTGTGGAACTCTTGAGAGTTAAAGAGTTATAGCAAACTCCAGGCCATAATCAACTGTCCTTTTATATTTGAATGTAGGGTTTGCAACAACTCCGCCAGAGATACCCAATTTTCGTTCGTGTATAACAGTGTGTTCTAGTCGCAGTGGGTGCATGTAGTCATAAAAAAATCTTTCTCAATATTTCGATTCCAGGAATGGCAGCAGGACAACTCTTCTGCATCTCAGTTCTGCTTGTCCTGACTCAAATGTTCTTCAGAGCAGTGACCGCTCAGCAATGCACTGGCGGTGGGTCCGAGAAATCCATCTTAGGCTGGATGTTACAGGGACACATCTACAAGACGATGTTTGCAGAACTCCCGCATACGTGCGTATTGACATGTCGTAAAGACGACCGATGTCAAAGTTTAAATTGGATAATCTCCCTCTCTATGTGCGAGTTCAGCAATCGAACTAAGGAAGCCAGGCCTGAAGATTTCATTCAAAACCCAGACAGATTTTACTTTAGAAGAGATGAAAACAGAGGTAAACTGATGTAAACATGGAAAAGTAATGTTATTAAAAATCGGTGGCTATTGTTCATCGTGGTTTGTAAGATTGATGAATGCTTATTCATTTGTCTTACGACGGAGTCAGTTTGAGGTGTTGATCACGACGTTTCGACTGCTATTACTCCGGGGGGGGGGGGGGGGGGGGTTAGGGTTAGTCTTCATCGTTGATAACGTGTCGCTTCTTATGCATCAATAGCGGCTGATGAAGACAAGCAGTAAAGGCAGCTGAAACGTCGCGCTCAACATCTCAAAGTGACTCCATCATGACTGAGACAAACGAATAAGCATTCATCCATAGTAAAGTAACTATGAAACGAAAAAAGATAATATTGCTTTTGGCGTTCCAGTCCCCCTCGGTTCCATTCCTGAACTGCCTGCTGAGACGTGCAAAGAGATCAAGGCGAGTGAAGGACAAGCAGTCAGCGGCAAATACTGGCTGTACACCGTCAAACCTGGCGTGTCGGTTCTCGCTCACTGCAACATGGAGACAAATGGTGAGTTGCAGTTCAGTTAGTATAGATGGTTTTCACGGCGGCCATGTTAGTGGACAGAGACAATAGAAATGGTTTGCGTAAAAATAGAGTTTTATTCCCAAAGGACGAAAATTTCATTGTTTGTGTAAAAATAGAGTTTTATTCCCAAAGGACGAAAATTTCATTGTTTGTGTAAAAATAGAGTTTTATTCCCAAAGGACGAAAATTTCATTGTTCTGTAAAACCAACATGGCCGCCGTGAAAACCATCTATAGGAAATCATCACTATCAACAGGTATCATCACAAGTCACAAACATTCAAAATAATGGAGGAACTTCGAACATTTTGGGGGGTCTTCGGGCCAACTACAATATTCAAATCTTTGTCAGACTTCAGTCGAGTTTAATAATCATTTTTGCCCGATTATCTCCAAACATTTTCGGGTCTAATATGCATCTTCGGAAAATTTCCGGTCAATTTCGGAATAATTCTCGTTTTTTCGGAGTGCGTGACGAACCTAAAGGATGTCTCCGTAGGAGGCTATGACGGTATTCGGGAGAGAAATCAATACCATTTAAAAATTTAAGATTTACTGTTGTTGTTGTTGTTGTTGTTTATCCAGACGTGGACGAGTGCAGTGTTTCTCCCTCTGTCTGTGACGTCAATGCTAACTGCACAAACATTCGAGGCTCTTATTTCTGTACTTGTAAGTCAGGATTTTCTGGTGACGGGAAAACTTGCACAGGTAAGAACTAATTTTGCGGTCGTTATTTGGTTTTCTTAATTTGTTAATTCACCAGAACTCTCTGTTGTTTTTTTATTCAGACGTTGACGAGTGCACCGCGTCTTTCCCTGTCTGTGACGTCAATGCCAACTGTACGAACACCCGAGGATCTCATTTGTGCACTTGCAAGTCAGGATTCTACGGTGACGGGAAAACTTGCACAGGTGAGAACAAAATAGCCCTTATTCATGTTTAAGTCAGACTAGCTAATTTCACTTCCATGCCTCGCTTTCGAAGTGTAAACCTGTGACAATCTCATCAATGTTTTCTCAAAGGAGCAAAGTTGAAAAAGAATACCCACTCAAAAACAACGCAAACTTGTCAAAGGTTTGCAATGAATCTCGTACAAAGGCTTAGTGGTGAATTTTGAGCTGGTGACGTCATCGTGCACAAGGTCTATTATGTGGTCGTGATTGGATCATCTGTTTTTGTTTTGTTCTACACTCGTGACACGATAAACACTACATCTTTTTCATTTCATTAGCTGCTTCATTCAGAACCGCAGTCTTTACAAACCTCGGTGCAAATGGGAGACTGGGTCCAACATCACTTGGAGGTAGCTACAGTGGTCAGGATCATGACGGTCAAGTAACAGTGGTCAGCGGTATTCAGAAGTGGATTGTGCCTCGGACAGGTGACTACAAAATAGAAGCAGTAGGAGCTGCAGGGGGGTACGATACCAACAGTAACAATGGTCAGTACCGTGGAAGAGGTGCTAGAATGATAGGAACTTTCCGCTTAACAAAAGGCGAAACAATTCAGATTCTTGTTGGTCAAAAAGGAAGTATTAATAACAATGGACCCAGCTCAGGTGGCGGTGGAGGTACCTTTGTAGTGAGAGGCAGCAACACGCCTTTGATAATAGCTGGAGGTGGAGGAGGCATGGAAGGTGCTAGATCAAGACATGCAGAATGCGATGCCTCGACGGGCAATGCTGGGAGAGCTGGATACAAGTCATGGTCAGGGGGGAGCGGTGGACAGGGTGCACAGACCGCCGACAGTGGTAACTCAGGTGAGATACGTTTTCGTAGTCTGAACAATTTAATCGGTACCGTTATGATACAATCAACCTCCATGTTCGACCACCTCTTCTAAGTGACCACTTTTTCAAAATTCCAAGTTTCTTCCTGTCAACATCAACAACAACAACTTTATTTTTCTACCCATACAATCAAAAGAAAGAAATTTACATGAAATGAAATTAAATAGCAAACAAGTGACACAAGACACAAGACACAAGACACAAGATACAAGACACAAGATACAAGATACAAGATACAAGACACAAGATACAAGACACAAGATACAAGACACAAGACACAAGACACAAGACACAAGACACAAGACACAAGACACAGGACACAAGACACAAGACACAAGATACAAGACACAAGACACAAGACACAAGACACAAGACACAAGATACAAGATACAAGACACAAGACACAAGGCACAAGACGCAAAACACAAGACACAAGACACAAGACACAAGACACTAGGAGACACGACACAAGATGCAAGATACAAGACACAAGACACAAGACACAAGACACAAGACACAAGACACAAGACGCAAAACACAAGACACAAGACACTAGGAGACACGACACAAGATACAAGACACAAGACACAAGACGCAAAACACAAGACACAAGACACAAGACACAAGACTACAGACGCAAATTGACTGAAGTGTCACAGTACACTATAATAGTTTTATAATTCAACACTGATAACGAAGCACAGTTTGAAGAAAAAATATCGAGGCAGGTCCGTCATTTTTGGATATAGCTTGGATATGGATGTACACATAGCGTATATCGATAACTTTTTGATCATATTTGGACAGTGTATCAATGCTTTGAATTATAAAATACAATATTTTACGCTTAAAATTAGTACAGGTTCATATGATTTAAAGCTGAAACCCCCTGTTGTCTGACCTCTCGCATGCAACCAACTTCGATTTGCATTTTGGGTGGCTGTTTACGGAAGGTTCAACTGCATCTTAAAGGGGCTCTGTCGCCAATTATTTTATGGCTACTTGCGAGCATGTTTGGCCACCCTACGCAAGTTTGCCCGCAAGTTGAAATTTCTAAAACTTGAATCGACTTGCCCTTAAAGTAACCACGCTACCCCATGCAGTATGACACCGATATATTATTACATTAAAAATGATTTTCATTGAAAGAGGCCTATGTTTGGGGTATTTGTTCTCTTAGATTATGTTCTCTTGCTGTCCACTGACTTGACTGACGGTCAAGCCCAAATCATACCGTCTTGAAGGACGTCGGACACCTTATTGAGACTTATATAACGGAGCAACTGGTTAGCTTTCAGTTGGGTTAGGGGTAGCAGTTTATATAGTTAAATTTATGACTACGCAACCCGAAAAGCTAGGTGGTACAGTGGTACGGTAGGCTATGTAAGCCTAAGCCTAGCTGAGGTCACAGGTTCAATCCTGAGTGGGGATTTTAGATTCTCTTTTTTACACTTAAAAATTTATTGAAAATAAAATTCTAAGAGTCGGCATCACGTTATATAAGTCTCAATAAGGTGTCCGACGTCCTTCTGGATGGTATGATTTAGGCACAGCCTTGACTGACTGACTTGATCAGATCCGCAAGTCCATAATTTCCTCTACTTGATAATACATATAATGTGAGATACACCGAAACGTCCTATCACGGCTATAATTTTATATTTTTGCTTAAACATTTTTCAACAAACCATCTCCGGCTGTCCGAGTACAGAAATGATTTAACTTTTTCCACGATTTCTATTTTAGGTGGTGGCGGTGGTGGTTTTTACTCCAACGGAAGAAGTTCAACACAGTTTGGTGGTCCCTCGGGTAACGGTGGAGAAGGGGGCAGGGGATTTCTTCAGGGAGGAGTGGGTGGAAGAGCCTGGTATAACAATGCAGTTGGAGGGTTTGGAGGAGGGGGTGGTGCGTATGGAAGTGGTGGAGGTGCTGGGGGGGAGGTGGCTACTCTGGGGGTAGTAGTGGGGATAATGAATCTGACTCCTGTGGAGGAGGAGGAGGATCTTACAATGCTGGAGCAAATCAGCAAAATGAATGCTGTTACAATACTGCTGGACATGGTCAAGTTACCATAACATCAATATAGATTACAATATATATGCCATTTTCGAGTTCCCTTATGCCTCGTTATCAAAGCCAGGTGTACAAACTTTCACATTCACATGCAAATAAAAGTCATTTTCATATGAAAAGTTGCGCACGAAGCCTCGCTTTGATGACGAGGCCAACCTCGTCCCCAGGGTCTTCTCCACTTTCAAAATGGCGGGCTGCTCGAAGAAACCAGGTTGTGCCGAAAGAATACCGTTTGGAGGGACGTCGGACACCTTATTAAGACTTATATAACGTAATGTCGACACTTAGAATTTTATTTTCAATAAATTGTTAAGTGTAAAAAAGAAAATCTAAAATCCCCCACTCAAGATTGAACCTGTGATCTCAGCTAGGCTTAGCCTTAGATAACCTACCGTACCACTTTACCACTGTACCACCAAGCTTCTCTAAATTTAACTGTATAAACTGCTACCCATAACATCAACTGAAAGCTAACCAGTTACTCCGTTATATAAGTTTCAATAAGGTGTCCGACGTCCTTCTGAACGGTATTCTTTAGGCTTAACCAAGAAACCAGGATGCAAAAATACTTCAAAGATCCAGACGTGTTTGGTCGCGTAAAACAGGATTAAATGACTTCCTTCCGTTTGAATGACGGAATAAACAAAAGAATAAAACAAAATATATATATTCAAACAAATTTGCCCATCATATATATATATTTGTTTTATTCTTTTGTTTACTCCTTCATTGCTTTGCCGTAAGGATCAGTTTGCCGTTTTCTGATTTTCTACAAGTGATTATTGTACTGATCCAGGTCTACAACTGGGAGATTCGGCACCACTCAACGGTTTGTCGCTGTGGTCTTCACCTTATATTATATATTTTATTTTAGAGTCTGTCGACGAAATCCTATGGTGTGACCATTCAAATAAAACCTCTTCAGCAGTACTTTTGCATGGTACCATTTGTTCTAACATTTGAGTCTGTTGATGAAATCCTATGGTGTGACCATTCAAATTAAACCTCTTCAGCAGTACTTTTGCATGGTACCAGTATACCGTAAAACGGGCGGATATAAGCCCTGTGCTTATACAACTTAGTAAGGGGTTTTCGGAGGGCTTAAAAGCGGAGGATGGGGGGAGGCTTAAAAGCGGGGGGGGGGGGTGGAGGGGAGCTTAAAAGCAGGGGATGGGGGAGGGGCTTGAAAAGTAGAGGAGGCCTTATATCCGGTGAACTTAATGTAACCGGCATGTTATTTATTACGGTAGACGAACGTGGTCGATGATTTGTGTTGAACCGCATCGCGCTAGGCGCAGTTGCACCTTTTTAAGATTTTTATTGTTCATAAATTTAGTACAATTATAAAAATAGAACCTAAATTCGAGTTTCATAAGTTTAAATAAAGTTTGTACGGTATTGTCTTGTCTTGATCACGACGCGCGCGAAGAATGACAAAGTCAAATTCAAATTCGTGAGACATGACTGCAAGCTCGCGCTCCTTCCGCCCTTCCCCCTACGCCTCGCTCTCTACCTCCCTCAAATTAAAACCAAACGATTTCGAAATAGCCTTTGGCTCTTGTTTCTATGGCTATTTGTCGTTCTTCCAAACTTCCTTTTATTACCATAACTTTATAGAGAAACGGAAAACTTTTTCCATTCCTACATTATGTATTTTGCTTGAAGCAATATACATAATAAGTTGATTTCAAAACATGACGAAACTCAAGATATCAGTTGTAAAAAACACCAATAATATTTATATTAAATAAAAATAGAACCTAAATTCGAGTTTCATAAGTTTAAATAAAGTTTGTACGGTATTGTCTTGTCTTGATCACGACGCGCGCGAAGAATGACAAAGTCAAATTCAAATTCGTGAGACATGGCTGCAAGCTCGCGCTCCTTCCGCCCTTCCCCCCACGCCTCGCTCTCTACCTCCCTCAAATTAAAACCAAAAGATTTCGAAATAGCCTTTGGCTCTTGTTTCTATAGCTATTTGTCGTTCTTCCAAACTTCCTTTTATTACCATAACTTTATAGAGAAACGGAAAACTTTTTCCATTCCTACATTATGTATTTTGCTTGAAGCAATATACATAATAACAAAAGCAGCATAAAACTCAAGATATCAGTTGTAAAAAACACCAATAATATTTATATTAAATATTAATAAAAATATGAAATCGGAGTGCCCTATACAAAAAATAAAATTTATTGACGCAGTGCTAAAAAACTGACTCAATCAGAAAAAAAATAAATGTTAATTCAACTGCAATTTGTAACTTGTATTTAAAGTTTGATAGTTTGGTTTAATTCATGTTGAAAATAATTAAATTTTAAGGGAAAATAACGCCAACGACATTCGTGTTATCACGCATACTCACGTCAAAGTAACAAAACACACTCACTAATTTTCCACAAGTGGTCTGATAGAAAGCACGAGAAGTTCCGATATGGAAACTAAGGGATGCTTCACCAAGAAGACAATCTTCATAACTTTTGTGTTTTGTCAAATTTTCTTCATTTTATATTTTTACAAAACTTGGATTTCCACTCTAGGTGACGAAAGTAAAAGTGCGTTACATCGTGCCAAAGTGAGAAATAATGAAATGATCGCCACGAAGCAAGAAGCTAACAAAAGGACGCAATATCATGCCAAAGTGAACTCTCCGTTTACTATAATCCCGAAAATATCCAAAGACACATCCGTTCTGATTGCTATAATCACAATTCCATCCAAGTTTGAAAGGAGACAAACCTTAAGGGAAACTTGGGCTAAAAGGACATCTTTGGCAAAAATAAGTGCTACTAGTCCTATTTCATATTTCTTTTCGGTTGGATTTGACGGGCACTCTTCAATAGATACGGATACCAAAAGGGAAGCTCATGCCCAGAAAGATATTCTGCGTGTGGCTTTGAACGAAACCTATCGTGGTATTCTTCAAAAGGTACTTCTCACATTCGAATGGGTAGCAAATCTGGACATTAAACCGCGTTTTATTGCGAAGGCAGATGATGATGTGTATATCAAAGTTCCAGATCTTGCGAGATGGCTTCTGGGGAATACAGTCAAACCTGTTAAGCGACTGTACGCTGGATATGTGCACAGACGTGCTAGAGTAATTCGTTCACCCACTAGTCCTTTGTATGTCAGCTCAGAACAATACAAAAACAACTCTTTTCCTGCTTATTGCGCGGGGCCTTTTTACGTTTTATCAAGAAATCTTCTTTTAGAAGTTGTAAACGTATCTAAAGTAACTGAAGTGTTTCCAGTGGAAGATGCCTTCATTGGAGTATTGGTGAACAAAATAGGAGCAAAACCCATGCACACAGGGCGGAGGTTGTTTAGCTGGAAAAGAGGTACAAACAGACTTGTACTTGCAGGTAAAGAAGGTATCCCTGGAGGTATTGTCTTGGGAGATTCATTGAGTTCTGAAGCCATACGCAAGTTACATCGTACTTACGGCGGAGCTGATTCATAGTCAATGCCGTACGATCCGGTATCGAGACCTAGATGAACGCTTTGGATCGATCCGATCAGGTATCGAGTATGTCGAGTAGGAAGACGCAGAAGAACGCTTTGGGTCGATCCTATCCGGTATCGAGTATGTAGAGTAGGAAGACGCAGAAGAACGCTTTGGGTCGACCCTATCCGGTATCGAGTGTGTAGAATGGGAACACACAGAAGAACGATTTTGGTCGATCCGATCCGGTATCGAACATGTAGAGTAGAAAGACGCAGAAGAACGCTTGGTAATGCCATCGATAAAAACGTTTTTTTAATGACATGTACCTTGTAATAGTGTTTTTCTGAGCACCGCCGAGGCCTCTTTTGGGCTATTTTGATTATTCCTATATTTGTAAATTTCTTTCCATTATAATTATAATCATCGAGCGAAGCATCGGAGGAGGTAGTCTGGTGCCTAGGTCGGAGCGTTCATACTGTGCATGCGAAATGCGAAGACATTTATTTATTTAATCAAGTTTCAGATTACAATTACAAAAAAAAAATTAGAAATCTGAGGTAGGCTTAAAACAGAGTACAAGACTCCTTAAAAATAAGCTACCTATTATTACATCATAAATATATCTAAGAATTAATTAAGTAATGCAATTATCTAAAAAGTTATATTAAAAAATATTTTAAAAAAAATTACAGAAGACAATGATTATGTAAAATACAATGTAAAAATTAGAAAAAATCTACATTAAACTTATCATGGTAAAGGCCTTCGAATTCTTACGAAAGATTGACAAGGTATTTGACTCTCTTATACTAAGAGGTAATTCATTCCACAGGCGACAAATCCGAACAAAAAAAGAATTCTTAAAGACGTCAGTCCTACTAAAAGGGACATCAAGCGTTAACATTGATAATACTTTTGATAACACGAGATATTTATTGAAATTAAATCACCATCTGTGTCTTAAAAAACTAAATTTTTGCCTGAAACGGTGCTTAAATTGAAAGATTTTGGCATCCCATACTGTAAGTTAGTTTATGATGATAAATTTGCCGTTTCTGATCTATACCTAAATTCGCTCAAATAGCTTGTCACAAAAACTATATGTGCCTTAAGATATCAATTTTATTGGGTTAAATTCACAGTGTTTTGAATATGATTTCCGCAATGGACCTTGACCCATTTCATTACACTCTTTGATTAATAATGTGCCACATTAGGCTTTAATGAATATTACCCGCATAATATGCAAACGCCTTCTTAGAAACGATCTGGTTGTTATGCGAACTTTACGACTTAGTAACTATTCCACAGCCTTGCTATGAGTAGTTAAAATTATATTTTCTTTAGAATAGAAGGGTCATAGAAGCCTTCATTGGTAATTTATAGTAGTACTTTCTGTCAAATATTTCTTGCCACCCAACATAATGTCCTAAAACCCAAAATAATTTTATTTAGTATATACTGAAACAGTGGATAGCATTGTTGGCGCGCTCTGATTGGCTACTGAAACTCGGAATAACTAGTGCTATTCACCTCCCAGCAACTCGCGAATTCAAAATTTGCGCGCGAAAATTGTAATCGTTGACAGGAATAAATAAGTTAAAAAGCATCATTTTCGTTATATTATCTCACTGTTTCTTCGCGGCTCGGTAAATATCCACCACTACCCACCTCCACTTTGGTGAATAGTTAACTATTCCAATTCGCAAATCGCACCACACGTACTCACGATTAAATGTTAATTCAATTGCAATTTGTAACGTGTATTTAAAGTTTGACAGTTTGGTTTGATTTATGTTGTAAGTTATTAAATTTTAAGGAATTAACATAACGCCCAAAGTCATTCGTGTTATCACGAATACACACTGTTGAGAAGCAACACTCTACAACAAAGTAAGACATTGCTTACATCAGCTCAGACAACTTGGTTCCTTTTTTTCTTGAAAGCTAGCTTTAATTTGCAGTACCGTCTATTTGCTTCTGACCATGAAGGTAAGATATTTGCTTTTCTGGGATTAAAATAAAGTGTAATCATGCTACTAAATCCAATTTGCACTTTTAGGGTAAATATTATATGCTTTATGGACAATCCCTCCCCCCACTCCTTTGAAACACATGGTAGGATCAGGAGCCCATATGGGCTCCTGGTAGGATAGAATATCATTATGACTTGCGATTTACTGTAGCACTTTCTCCCTTACCCTTTAACCCACGAACTGCTGTTATTGCCATGGGCTCCTGGTAGTATAGAATATTATTATGACTTGCGATTTACTGGAGCACTTTCTCCCTTACCCTTTAACCCACGAACTGCTGTTGTTGCCATCTTGTCTATGATTTTAAAAATTGTCTTTTCAGTAATATATATAGATAGCCCAAGCCTAACAGCGTCGCACTTTGAACAAGCTTAACTAAGGTGAAACTTAACTAAGGTGAAAGGTTGGAAGCACAAGAATTAAGATTGACGAACGGGCTATTTTCAATTTTAGCAATTCTCAAAAACAGTGAGCTTATTACGCGACCGTCTGCACAGTACATTTTTATAGACCGTACAAAAGTTCACAAAAACAACTTTTCTCTGTCTAGAATAACTAGTACCACTAGTTTCCGAATAAAATACAGTTTTTGTTTGTCAAAAATTGCCCGAGAAACTGATTTGAAAATCAAAAATTGCAAAAATACACAAACATATTTGCATAAGGCGATGCGAGTGAAGATAGAACTGTACTATAAAATCAGTCTTGTTTTGTTTACATAAAATCGCTTTTCAAACTATCTAATGAATGAACAAACACATAAAAATGGACAACACAATCTTCTTTCGAAAAAATTTATTCAAATCTCCATTAGTTTACGTTTAAAAGCAAAACGCGTACCATTGAATTATAGCTCATAGAGTTCAAGCTTTCTTCGATGAAATTCAAGAGATCGATACAACTGAATTTAAGCACGTTTTAAAATCAATTCTCCAAAACTAACAATAACACCAATAAAAAGACACTCACAGATTGATATCAACATAAATTCTCATCGAAAACTGTAATCTGTTTTACCTTTATGTCCCTCGCTTGCTTGGAAATTCAAATCTCCGCTTCTGATTCTGAAATCCGTAGAAAACAAACCAGTCTCCCGCATTTGATAAAAACGTAATACATGAAGTTCCTCGAAGCAAGATTTTATCCATGAAAGCTCGTCTTTTTCCACTAAAGCGGCTTCTAAGTATCCCTTAATTAGTATCCTTGTCTTGAGTAGCAAACCGCGAAATATTCAGGGAAATAACGCCTTTAATTTAAACGGTTTTCTCCGCTTAGTAAATTCACAGCAAAACATCAAAGTGTTTTTCTAGCTGACGTGACATTCGGCCGTGTAACCGCGCGAAAAACAAAGCCTCGCTTTGGTTTCAACATGACGTCGTATGCGCATGTTTTGCGACGTCATACGCGCCCGCGAGCTAGTCCTGCGCAGTCCGGTCCTGTGCGACAGCGGACGGAGGGCACACACACGCCCGCGGACGGAGGGCACACGCGCGCCCGCGAAACATTCCGCTAGCCATGACCATGAAAAATGAAGGGCATAGGTTCTGGTTCTATGAGTATGGGGCTGCACAACCAGGCCTTCGGCCTGGCAAGTGCTCCGCTACAATAGATTTCATGCATGTAAAAGGCGGCATCACCTTATGACGAAATACAGAGTAAAACAGAACCGCAAATGGACTAACCTAACATCCCTAAAATGATTGGCACTGAATGATTCACGATCCTTGGACGCTTCAGGGTGAATTTAAAGCTGAATTACAGTCGTACTGCGCAATCTCGGGGTTTGTTTTCATTTTTTGGTTTGAATTTGTTGATATGTTACACTTCGGTAATAGCATACACGGATTAAATGGGAGTAAACCGTCAGTCCGCCATTACGGCCGTTGTGTTTGCGAATGCTCGATGAGCTGAAACGTCGGTTTGGGAAAACTTTGGGGTTCTTTTACTTATTATTATTGTTTGGCAAGGATATCTGACGTTAATAATGAAGGAAAAGGTAAGTAATTTGTCCCGTAATTTTCATTTTTGCTAGTAAACGTTCCTTGTTTGTGAGTCTCACAAACATTGCCGAGCTGAGATTGCGCAGTACGGACTGTAATTCATCTTTAAACCGGCATAATTTCACAGTTTACACAAAGGAAAAACGGCAGTCTCCTCGTCGCGTATGACTGACTGATACATGCAATGCATACTTTAATTGAAAGGTTCGGATGAATTGACTAAGTACTAAAAATAACAAAAGTTCCCTTTTTGTCGACCAAAAATTAAAATTGTTCATTTCCAGTGTAGTTCAGGTTTGTTGTAGTTGTTTTTAAACTAACTGAAGGCGGTCCCTAAACAATTAGTCAAATTTACTGAGCTTCCCTTCCTGTCAAAGTATGTTATGTTATGTTATGTTATGTTATGTTATGTTATGTTATGTTATGTTATGTTATGTTAAAGTAACATAACACAATCATTAATTTTCCACAGGTGGTCTGATAAACAGCATAAAAAGTTTTGAAATGGAAATTAAGGGATGCTTCTCCAAGAAAACACTCTTCATAACTTTTGTATTTTGTCAAATTTTCTTCATTTTATATTTTTACGAAACCAACATTTCCATTCAAGCTGACGAAACAACACAACATTCTGCCAAAGGGAGAAATAATGAAATGATCGCCTCGAAACAAGAAGTTAACAAAAGGACGCAATATCATGCCAAAGTGAACTCTCCGTTTAATATAATCCCGGAAATACCCAAAGACACATCCGTTCTTATTGCTATAATCACAATTCCATCCAAGTTTGAAAGGAGACAAACCTTAAGGAAAACTTGGGCTAAAAGGACATCTTTGGCAATAAGCACTAGTGCTAATAGTCCTTCTTCCAAGCCACTCGAAAAGATGATGATTGCATATTTCTTTTCGGTTGGATTTGACGGACACTCTTCGATAGATACGGATACTAAAAGGGAAGCTGATGTCCAGAAAGATATTCTGCGCCTGGATTTGAACGAAACATATCGTAATATCCCTCAAAAGGTGCTTGTCACATTCGAATGGGTAGCAAATATGGACATTAAACCGCGTTTTATTGCGAAGGCAGATGATGATGTGTATATCAAAGTTCCAGATCTTGCGAGATGGCTTCTGGGGAATACAGTCAAACCTGTTAAGCGACTGTACGCCGGATATGTCATCTACAGTAACAGAGTAATTCGTTTACCCAAACATCGCTGGTATGTCAGCTCAGAGCAATACAAACACGAATTTTATCCTGCTTATTGTGCCGGGGCTTTTTACGTTTTATCAAGAAATGTACTTTTAGAAATTGTAAATGCATCCAAGGTAACTAAGTTGTTTCCAGTGGAAGATGCCTCCATTGGAGTATTGGTGAACAAAACAGGAGCAGAGCCCATGCGCACAGGGCGGACTTTGGTTAATTTGAAAAGTAGTGTAAACAGACTTGTCCTTGCAAGGAAAAAAGGAATTCCTTCAGCCATTGTATTGGGACATTCATTAAGTTCTAAAGCCATACGTAAGTTACATCATACTTCTGGAAAATAAGTTATTCGTAATCAACATAACTCGGTACCAGACATGCATGGTTAGCAAAATAAAAGAAGCACAGGTTGTTGGAATTTTGTAACTGAAACTAATTAAACATCGATAACTGTTAGTGATCTCCCGAGCACTAGGCTCATGTTAAAAAAAACACTCCACTTTATATACATATTAATATCGGTAAAAGGACTACTTAATGCTGTCCCCGGATGAAAAAAATTCCAATTTGGCAGTCAGAGGAATTTTTTTTAATTTAATTATTTCCAAATTGGACAGTCATGTAGTGCGCAGCTCTTACAAGGTCTTCTCTGATTTGCTGAGAAAACAATAGAACAAACAACACAACAATGGCTAACAATAGACCCTTGACCTAAAAACAATAGAGCTGCATGATATACAGGCTCAATGAAATTAGAGGTTGTAAAGAGCTGCGTGGTATCTGCATGTAGTCCTGTTACTTGTTAATTATATTTTTCTCACTTCTGCGTAGAAGTTAAAAGTACAGCTTCAAGCTGTCGAACAGGTCACTGTGTCTTCCGAGGCTCTTTATTCTTTGCGTGCTAAACGCCACTCGTTAAATACATTAAGTCGTGTTGATGTGCTTTTCTTCGTGTTTTTGTTTTCGTTTCCTTCTATCATGGCGTTTAACTCTTTCTCCGCTATCTCAGGAAACCTGCTATCTTCTTGCCGAGTACATGCTGGCTGTTCGTCCGCCAAAGCCTCGTCAAATAAATCTCGGCCTGTTAAATCAATAAAATCGATGATCAATGAAATCGATATCAATCGATATCAATCGATGCCAATTAATCGATTGATATTGGAAATCGATGATCAATCGATGACGTATGGTTTTGTGATAATTCGATTGACCATCGATTTCCAATAAAATCGATTAATTGATATCGATTTTATCGATAGCTATCGATCTCGGGTTATATGGACGGCAACATAGCAAGACTTACACTGGAACGGTTTTTGAAGTAGCCAAAGCGAAGCGACTAAATCCCTCTGTAGGTGACCAACTTTGTCCGCGATCATCAGTCATCTTAAAAGCATTGTCACGATCTCCCCTTTTCTTGCTTGTGGAGAAGTTGTCACCAATTGCAACAGTAAATGAACACTCCTGGTACCCTTTCACCCGGGCCTTTCACGACGACATCGGATATCACAAGGGTAACTTCCCGCTCGCGATGCGGCGTGTCTTGACTACACATTGTGTTTGGAATTTTGTTACACGAGCTCCAAGAAAACGTGCAAAAATCGATAAAACCGATAATTTGCGGGACATTTTTTGTGATTATCGATTGATCATCGATTGGCCGATATCAATCGATATCAATTAACTAATTTTATCGATTGATATCGATTGATCGATTGAATTTCCGATGATCGATTATCATCGATTAAAACAATTAGAAATCTGAGGTAGGCTTAAAACAGAGTACAAGACTCCTTAAAAATAAGCTACCTATTATTACATCATAAATATATCTAAGAATTAATTAAGTAATGCAATTATCTAAAAAGTTATATTAAAAAATATTTAAAAAAAAATTACAGAAGACAATGATTATGTAAAATACAATGTAAAAATTAGAAAAAATCTACATTAAACTTATCATGGTAAAGGCCTTCGAATTCTTACGAAAGATTGACAAGGTATTTGACTCTCTTATACTAAGAGGTAATTCATTCCACAGGCGACAAATCCGAACAAAAAAAGAATTCTTAAAGACGTCAGTCCTACTAAAAGGGACATCAAGCGTTAACATTGATAATACTTTTGATAACACGAGATATTTATTGAAATTAAATCACCATCTGTGTCTTAAAAAACTAAATTTTTGCCTGAAACGGTGCTTAAATTGAAAGATTTTGGCATCCCATACTGTAAGTTAGTTTATGATGATAAATTTGCCGTTTCTGATCTATACCTAAATTCGCTCAAATAGCTTGTCACAAAAACTATATGTGCCTTAAGATATCAATTTTATTGGGTTAAATTCACAGTGTTTTGAATATGATTTCCGCAATGGACCTTGACCCATTTCATTACACTCTTTGATTAATAATGTGCCACATTAGGCTTTAATGAATATTACCCGCATAATATGCAAACGCCTTCTTAGAAACGATCTGGTTGTTATGCGAACTTTACGACTTAGTAACTATTCCACAGCCTTGCTATGAGTAGTTAAAATTATATTTTCTTTAGAATAGAAGGGTCATAGAAGCCTTCATTGGTAATTTATAGTAGTACTTTCTGTCAAATATTTCTTGCCACCCAACATAATGTCCTAAAACCCAAAATAATTTTATTTAGTATATACTGAAACAGTGGATAGCATTGTTGGCGCGCTCTGATTGGCTACTGAAACTCGGAATAACTAGTGCTATTCACCTCCCAGCAACTCGCGAATCAAATTTGCGCGCGAAAATTGTAATCGTTGACAGGAATAAATAAGTTAAAAAGCATCATTTTCGTTATATTATCTCACTGTTTCTTCGCGGCTCGGTAAATATCCACCACTACCCACCTCCACTTTGGTGAATAGTTAACTATTCCAATTCGCAAATCGCACCACACGTACTCACGATTAAATGTTAATTCAATTGCAATTTGTAACGTGTATTTAAAGTTTGACAGTTTGGTTTGATTTATGTTGTAAGTTATTAAATTTTAAGGAATTAACATAACACCCAAAGTCATTCGTGTTATCACGAATACACACTGTTGAGAAGCAACACTCTACAACAAAGTAAGACATTGCTTACATCAGCTCAGACAACTTGGTTCCTTTTTTTTCTTGAAAGCTAGCTTTAATTTGCAGTACCGTCTATTTGCTTCTGACCATGAAGGTAAGATATTTGCTTTTCTGGGATTAAAATAAAGTGTAATCATGCTACTAAATCCAATTTGCACTTTTAGGGTAAATATGATATGCTTTATGGACAATCCCTCCCACCCTCTGAAACACATGGTAGGATCAGGAGCCCATATGGGCTCCTGGTAGGATAGAATATTATTATGACTTGCGATTTACTGGAGCACTTTCTCTCTTACCCTTTAACCCACGAACTGCTGTTATTGCCATGGGCTCCAGGTAGGATAGAATATTATTATGACTTGCGATTTACTGGAGCACTTTCTCCCTTACCCTTTAACCCACGGACTGCTGTTGTTGCCATCTTGTCTATGATTTTAAAAATTGTCTTTTCAGTACAATAGATTTCATGCATGTAAAAGGCGGCATCACCTTATGACGAAATACAGAGTAAAACAGAACCGCAAATGGACTAACCTAACATCCCTAAAATGATTGGCACTGAATGATTCACGATCCTTGGGCGCTTCAGGGTGAATTTAAAGCTGAATTACAGTCGTACTGCGCAATCTCGGGGTTTGTTTTCATTTTTTGGTTTGAATTTGTTGATATGTTACACTTCGGTAATAAATGGGAGTAAACCGTCAGTCCGCCATTACGGCCGTTGTGTTTGCGAATGCTCGATGAGCTGAAACGTCGGTTTGGGAAAACTTTGGGGTTCTTTTACTTATTATTATTGTTTGGCAAGGATATCTGACGTTAATAATGAAGGAAAAGGTAAGTAATTTGTCCCGTAATTTTCATTTTTGCTAGTAAACGTTCCTTGTTTGTGAGTCTCACAAACATTGCCGAGCTGAGATTGCGCAGTACGGAATGTAATTCATCTTTAAACCGGCATAATTTCACAGTTTACACAAAGGAAAAACGGCAGTCTCCTCGTCGCGTATGACTGACTGATACATGCAATGCATACTTTAATTGAAAGGTTCGGATGAATTGACTAAGTACTAAAAATAACAAAAGTTCCCTTTTTGCCGACCAAAAATTAAAATTGTTCATTTCCAGTGTAGTTCAGATTTGTTGTAGTTGTTTTTAAACTAACTGAAGGCGGTCCCTAAACAATTAGTCAAATTTACTGAGCTTCCCTTCCTGTCAAAGTATGTTATGTTATGTTATGTTATGTTATGTTATGTTATGTTATGTTATGTTATGTTATGTTATGTTAAAGTAACATAACACAATCATTAATTTTCCACAGGTGGTCTGATAAACAGCATAAAAAGTTTTGAAATGGAAATTAAGGGATGCTTCTCCAAGAAAACACTCTTCATAACTTTTGTATTTTGTCAAATTTTCTTCATTTTATATTTTTACGAAACCAACATTTCCATTCAAGCTGACGAAACAACACAACATTCTGCCAAAGGGAGAAATAATGAAATGATCGCCTCGAAACAAGAAGTTAACAAAAGGACGCAATATCATGCCAATGTGAACTCTCCGTTTAATATAATCCCGGAAATACCCAAAGACACATCCGTTCTTATTGCTATAATCACAATTCCATCCAAGTTTGAAAGGAGACAAACCTTAAGGAAAACTTGGGCTAAAAGGACATCTTTGGCAATAAGCACTAGTGCTAATAGTTCTTCTTCCAAGCCACTCGAAAAGATGATGATTGCATATTTCTTTTCGGTTGGATTTGACGGACACTCTTCGATAGATACGGATACTAAAAGGGAAGCTGATGTCCAGAAAGATATTCTGCGCCTGGATTTGAACGAAACATATCGTAATATCCCTCAAAAGGTGCTTGTCACATTCGAATGGGTAGCAAATATGGACATTAAACCGCGTTTTATTGCGAAGGCAGATGATGATGTGTATATCAAAGTTCCAGATCTTGCGAGATGGCTTCTGGGGAATACAGTCAAACCTGTTAAGCGACTGTACGCCGGATATGTCATCTACAGTAACAGAGTAATTCGTTTACCCAAACATCGCTGGTATGTCAGCTCAGAGCAATACAAACACGAATTTTATCCTGCTTATTGTGCCGGGGCTTTTTACGTTTTATCAAGAAATGTACTTTTAGAAATTGTAAATGCATCCAAGGTAACTAAGTTGTTTCCAGTGGAAGATGCCTCCATTGGAGTATTGGTGAACAAAACAGGAGCAGAGCCCATGCGCACAGGGCGGACTTTGGTTAATTTGAAAAGTAGTGTAAACAGACTTGTCCTTGCAAGGAAAAAAGGAATTCCTTCAGCCATTGTATTGGGACATTCATTAAGTTCTAAAGCCATACGTAAGTTACATCATACTTCTGGAAAATAAGTTATTCGTAATCAACATAACTCGGTACCAGACATGCATGGTTAGCAAAATAAAAGAAGCACAGGTTGTTGGAATTTTGTAACTGAAACTAATTAAACATCGATAACTGTTAGTGATCTCCCGAGCACTAGGCTCATGTTAAAAAAAACACTCCACTTTATATACATATTAATATAGGTAAAAGGACTACTTAATGCTGTCCCCGGATGAAAAAAATTCCAATTTGGCAGTCAGAGGAATTTTTTTTAATTTAATTATTTCCAAATTGGACAGTCATGTAGTGCGCAGCTCTTACAAGGTCTTCTCTGATTTGCTGAGAAAACAATAGAACAAACAACACAACAATGGTTAACAATAGACCCTTGACCTAAAAACAATAGAGCTGCATGATATACAGGATCATACAGGCCCAATGACATTAGAGGTTGTAAAGAGCTGCGTGGTATCTGCATGTAGTCCTGTTACTTGTTAATTATATTTTTCTCACTTCTGCGTAGAAGTTAAAAGTACAGCTTCAAGCTGTCGAACAGGTCACTGTGTCTTCCGAGGCTCTTTATTCTTTGCGTGCTAAACGCCACTCGATAAATACATTAAGTCGTGTTGATGTGCTTTTCTTCGTGTTTTTGTTTGTTTCCTTCTATCATGGCGTTTAACTCTTTCTCCGCTATCTCAGGAAACCTGATATCTTCTTGCCGAGTACATGCTGGCTGTTCGTCCGCCAAAGCCTCGTCAAATAAATCCCGGCCTGTTAAATCAATAAAATCGATGATCAATGAAATCGATATCAATCGATATCAATCGATGCCAATTAATCGATTGATATTGGAAATCGATGATCAATCGATGACGTATGGTTTTGTGATAATTCGATTGACCATCGATTTCCAATAAAATCGATTAATTGATATCGATTTTATCGATAGCCATCGATCTCGGGTTATATGGACGGCAACATAGCAAGACTTACCCTGGAACGGTTTTTGAAGTCACCAAAGCGAAGCGACTAAATCCCTCTGTAGGTGACCAACTTTGTCCGCGATCATCAGTCATCTTAAAAGCATTGCCACGATCTTTCCTTTTCTTGCTTGTGGAGAAGTTGTCACCAATTGCAACAGTAAATGAACACTCCTGGTACCCTTTCACCCGGGCCTTTCACGACGACATCGGATATCACAAGGGTAACTTCCCGCTCGCGATGCGGCGTGTCTTGACTACACATTGTGTTTGGAATTTTGTTACACGAGCTCCAAGAAAACGTGCAAAAATCGATAAAACCGATAATTTGCGGGACATTTTTTGTGATTATCGATTTATCATCGATTGGCCGATATCAATCGATATCAATTAACTAATTTTATCGATTGATATCGATTGATCGATTGGATTTCCGATGATCGATTATCATCGATTTAACAGGCCGAGAATAAATCGCTTGCACTTTCTGTACGGCTGAGTCTGCTGTACGGCTACGCACTGATTGGTTAAAATTTCATTTCTATTGTTTTTCTTGAGTTTTGATTGGCTGAAAGAAACTATCCAATTTCTGAGCAGTTGCCTAGTTTTAACTTTCTTTACAAAAGTTCATACGAAAACTACACAAATTAATCTTTAATTTAGACAGTTTGAAAAATATGAAAAAAATGCCACCCCCAGATTATAGATAGATGATATAATTATATAAAAAAAATGCCTATGTTTCTTCATTTTCGGAACCGACGTAGTAGTTATAAATTATGCAGGGCCCCTATTGATACCAGCCTAGTGCTGAAAGGCCAACCACGCTTAAATAAAGATGACTTGACTTGACGTACAAACTTCTCGGTAAGAAAAGAGAGAGAAGAATGACACATTGTTGTTCAGCATTGCCTTGGGGGAATTCTGAGGTCATACGACTGATTGCTGGAGTGATTGCTGGAGCGATTGCTGGACTGACTTGCTGGACTGATTGCTGCAATGATTGCTGGACAGATTGCTGGACTGATTGCTTTCATCACTCTTCCTCGGGAAGCATACGAATTTTATTCGTTTCCGCTCAGAATAATATTGAAATCTTCCATGGGAGAGGGGACAGGGGCATTGTTTTCAAGCGCGTTTGAGGGGGAAGGGGAAGAGAGGGGGCTTAATGGAGAGAGAGGAGGGGGGGGGGGGGCTTATTATAATTAAGCGAAACGCGAGCAGTTCAACACTCATTTTTGTAATTCACCATACGTACTAAAAGCTCACGAGATACTGTACCCTGTGTGCCAATTCGTTTCTGGATTGCTACGTAAAGTTGTGACGTCACAAAAACTAAATTTGTGAAATTATGGGATTTGATGAGATATTTCGAAAGAAGGTAACTCTCAAATAAAGCAAGGACCACTTGGACAAACAGCACGGCGAAGTGAAGCCGGATCTTGGAGTAGATCAGGATCAGCAGTAGTATTGAATAAAACTTAAAACTGATTGCAAGGCTGATCGGACAGCTATAAAGGGTATTTTATTGCCCAATATTTCGGTTAGGCAAAACTAACCTTCATCAGGGGCTACAAAGAGCTAAGTAAAAATGGAATAAAACGGTTACAAGATATAAAATGATTAAAATGAAAGATTAAATATGATTGGTTAACAAAAATAAACAGTAGAAACGTTTACAAAAGCTACTATAAAAATAGAAATATATTAAGTTTCATCGCGTCTGTTCATCCCATAGGGTTCAAGAGTCTTGCCCTTGGAAATTAAAAATCCTTCTCTGGCCTTACGAATGGCGTCTCTGTCAGAGTTAATGAGTTCAAGGGGAATGAGTTCTATGTCATTGATTGAATGGCCAGGAAGAGTAAAGTGATCTGAAACGGCGGTAGGCTGATGAATGTGATGTTGGTTAATGTTACTTTAACACTCGTTCGAACGCACTCACATCCCATTTAATCAAGAGAGGATATAAACACCTTTTTATTAAAGAAGAAATAGAGAAAGTACGTCTGATTCCTCGCAGCGAAGCCCTCGAAACATCTAAGAGAAAAGAGTCTAACAGAATCCCATTTGTAGTAACATTTAATCCAGCCCTTCCGAACATACGTCGAACCATTTTCAACAATCTGAACATTCTTCGTTCTTCACAACGATGCAAAGAAGCATTCCCTTCTCCTCCTCTCATATCGTACCGCCGATGCAACAACCTCCGTGACATTTTAGTCAGAGCCAAACACCGCAGACCACCCCCCCAAACACCAGGAGCTTTCCGCTGTAACAGAAATAGGTGCAAAACGTGTCCTTTTATCTCAGAGGGAACCACGTTTTACACCTTTTTCTCTACAAACGAACAACAATGAATACGACACCACATCTCTTGCTCATCTACGAATCTCATATATATGATACAGTGCTGCAGATGCAAAGTACAATACATAGGAGAGACTAAACGACATCTCAGCGACAGATTTGGCGAACACAGACGCGCAATCGAAAAAGCCATTAACCAACATCACATTCATCAGCCTACCGCCGTTTCAGATCACTTTACTCTTCCTGGCCATTCAATCAATGACATAGAACTCATTCCCCTTGAACTCATTAACTCTGACAGAGACGCCATTCGTAAGGCCAGAGAAGGATTTTTAATTTCCAAGGGCAAGACTCTTGAACCCTATGGGATGAACAGACGCGATGAAACTTAATATATTTCTATTTTTATAGTAGCTTTTGTAAACGTTTCTACTGTTTATTTTTGTTAACCAATCATATTTAATCTTTCATTTTAATCATTTTATATCTTGTAACCGTTTTATTCCATTTTTACTTAGCTCTTTGTAGCCCCTGATGAAGGTTAGTTTTGCCTAACCGAAATATTGGGCAATAAAATACCCTTTATAGCTGTCCGATCAGCCTTGCATTCAGTTTTAAGTTTTATTTCGAAAGAGAATGACGAAAAGTGCCTGCTTGCCAAAAAAATCAGCATCGTATTAAAATTTGGGGCCAGTGAGATATGAGCACTTTCACTCACTACAATAAAACACTTCTAATTTTGCCTCAGTTCCAAACGTTTGGAATTGAGGCAAAATTAGAAGGGTTTGTATGACGTCATCAGAGCATAAAAGTGCTCATATCTCATCCTCAAAAGCTGATTTTTGACCAAGCGAGTATTGCCGTGATGCTCTTACGGAATGTCGCATCTTATCCCATAATTTCACAATTTTACGCATTTGTGACGTCACACTTCAGCCCGCTATTGTTTTGGTTTTGAAGGAAAAGAGGGGGAGGTGGGGAGCTTAAAAGAGAAGATGTCTTAATAAATTTCTTGCTCCAAAAAGGGGAGTTCATTAGAGAGGGGGCTCATTTGAGAGGTGGGGACATAGAGAGGGGGCTCATTTGAGAGGTGGGGCTCAATAGAGGATTTACGGTGATTCATTTGACAAAAAAATATATATTCATACTGTGCAGCGGTTATTTTGAATGTTCTGAATGTTTTTAAAAAAGTGATTTCGGTTTATTATAAATTATTAGTCAAGAACATTAGCACCTTTGTACGCTCTTTCTACAAAGCTCGCAGAATTTGTTTCTTCTTTCGCCGCATTTTCTTGCTATCTATAATAAAGCTAGCCTGCGAGGGGGAGCAGAAGACTTTTTTGGATCTTTTTTCAGAAGCCCGAAAAACATTTGCTCTCGCAGGCTTTGATAAAGCTTCTATTGCAAGCGCAAGATTGAATCATGGCGCAATACCCTCATTATTAATGTTCTGCCACAACCTAGTACTGTACGCGACCGAAGCAGGCTAAACAAGAAGTGTAGACAGCTTAAAATCGTGGCGTCTCTGACCCATTGCAGAAGACTACACTAAATTCACTTCATTCAGTAGCAGACACTTTAAACCACGATCGCTAACTGAAATGGCAAGTTATATAAAACACAAAACTTGCTGATCATTAAATACAGAGAAAACAAAGACCGAAAAAAAAAAACACCAAAAAACACCCGTAGTTTTGTTTCACAAACTGATATTTTCTCATAGGAACTGAATTAACTACGGAATAAGCATTCTTTAATATTTTTTTTCGCAAACGTGAAAAGGGTTCTTTGTTTTTAAAGTTACTGAAACAATAGACAACGCATGTATACCGCAACTTTAATACAGTCAATCGGCGGAGCCGGCTCATAAACAACTAAGACTGACCCCGGGTAGCTTGTTGTAACTCAGAGCAGCACGGAGCACTTGAGTGAGAAACTCAGAGCAACTCAGAAGATGTCCGAAGATTCCCGAGGGAGATCTGAAGATGTTTCCATTACACACCAGCTAATTATGTGGTATTGATAGTTTACTCTTAGAGCGGTTTTCAATTGAGTGTACGAAGATTTCCGAGGGAGATCTGAAGATGTTTCGATTACACAACAGCTAATATGTGGTATTGATATCTTTACTCTTAGAGCAGTTTTCAATTGTGTGTCCTAGGATTTCCGAGGGAGATCCGAAAATGTTTCGATTACACACCAGCTAATTATGTGGTATTGATACCTTTACTGTTAGAGCGATTTTCAATCGAGTGTATGAAGATTTCCGAGGGAGATCTGAAGATGTTTCGATTACACAACAGCTAATATGTGGTATTGATATCTTTACTCTTAGAGCAGTTTTCAATTGTGTGTCCTAGGATTTCCGAGGGAGATCCGAAAATGTTTCGATTACACACCAGCTAATTATGTGGTATTGATGCCTGTACTGTTAGAGCGATTTTCAATCGAGTGTACGAAGATTTCCGAGGGAGATCTGAAGATGTTTCCATTACACACCAGCTAATATGTGGTATTGATATCTTCACTCTTAGAGCGATTTTCAATTGAGTGTCGAAAGTAATTTCGCGATTGCTTTGGTTCATTGCTACGCTTTGTGATTGGCTAAAAAAATCTCGCGCCACTTTCTCAACCAATCAGAAACAAAACCAAAACCAATCGTGACTTGCCTGCACGCGTTTTCCCGCGCTTGGAGCCGGCTTCGTGTATTTGCTTCGAGCTGGAGCTCTGATTGGTTCAATGGATTGTTTATGACAGCTGTGATTGGTCAGAAAAATTACTTTGGTTTTGGTTTTACGACACTCAAATTAATGAAAACCGCTCTAACAGTGAAGATAAAATTGATATCTTCACATGCGTCGAGATGTGATTTTTTACTAAGTGAGAGAAATCCTTGTATTTCACTGAAGTTTAATAATGATGTGCAACCATGGCGGACGAAACATAGCACCGAATATCAGATACGTGCACGTGAATTCCCTGTTGTATGCAAATTCCATGAAGAATTTATATTTGAGTAATCTTGCAAGGAAATTAGACAATTGCCTACTCTTCCCAACGCTGCACAATACGCAAATTTTACAATGAATTGAGTTAATTTGAAAGTTGTACGAGGACGAATTAAAGAGGGTTACAAGTTTAACCATGTTTTACACTTTACAACGGTTGCGGAAACAAACATTGTTCTGAGGGCCCACCCACAATAATGCATTTTCGTCTGAAAACGCATTCATTTTCAAACATTACCTCGTAGCAATAACAGGTGGGTGTATATTAATAAAATGCTGGCTATTTGTATATAAAAGGTGTGTGAAGGGGGGAGGGGTCATACAAAGTTTCTGACTGATCGGGAGGGGGGGGGGGGGTGGGCAATAAGTAAATTCACTCCTTCGGATGAGGGAGTATTACCTAATATTTTCCTACTTAAAGCCCATTTTCCAACCCCCCCCCCTCCTGATAATTATTGCACAGTCCCTAGGGTTTTTTAGCCCCTGTAGAAGGTTTGTTTTGCAAACCGAAATAACGCAAATCAGGAGCTTATGGTAATAAGCTCCTGCGCAAATATATTCAACTGTTTGTTTTTTTAGTCCATTTCTGTCTCCATCTTTTCTTCTTACCGTTAGGATAAGTTTGCCGCTTTTACGTTTACTACTCCTCGTGTAATATTGGGTTTTGATCATTTTTTCTAGCTTTATTCAGCGACCCCTAATATTTTATCTTATAACCATGCACTAAGAAACAAAACCATTTTTGGATGGTACCCTGTGTCTGTTGGAGTCACATGACCAGCCACGCCCTAAATTATGCAAAATTTGGAATTTTCAGATTACGGCATGAAAATTAAATTAAAAGATCCCGTTTCTCCTTCCTTAGTCTTCAATTTACAAGGTAATACGTCAAATTAAACGGGGAATTGCGAAAACTGTTATTTCTGCATAATTATTCATTGTTTTCCTCTAGTCCCAGTCCCTCTCTAAAATTTACACGCTATAGTTTACAGAAAACAAATAACTTTGGAAAACCCCGATTAGTTCCATAAACCCTGTGCTAATGGTCATTGATAGAAAACAAATTAAGTAGAAAAATATTTTTCCAAAATCTCGTAAATTTGGATCGAAAAAAATTGCTAAAAAATGGGCGTGGCAAGTCACGTGACGTAGCAAGTTCATTCATGTAAGCAAATTTTTTTCAACAATTAAAAGCCTCTTAGAAAGTTTAAAGTCAATAAGTCAAATATGTTTTAAAATAAACCACCCCCCTTTAAATCGAACGAGACCCATTCCTTAATTCACCCGAGAGGGCTATTAGTTCCCTGGACCGAGGGTGGCATGATCGACCGCGGTTACCATAGCAACGATGCAGCTGCTGACCCTGATATGGTTGGTTTTGTTCATCCCCCCAGGTAACCTACCTCCACACATAAAATAAAGGAAGGGGGGGGGGGGGTTAAAACTTTTCATTTTGCACCACTTTCTCAGATAACTGAAATACATAAATATGAATATATGAAAACAAGAGAACATAACATGTTCTCTTGATGAAAACTATCAGTGGGTATATTACGAACTTACAATTGACCATCTTTCCATATGGCTTGGTAGCTCAGTGGATAGAGCATAATTAGGATCATATTTCACTCACGTTTCATTCGCATTTCACATACAATGTATATGACTTCCATGTATTCATTTTCATAACTACATTTGCTTATACATGAAATTGCTCTTGGAACACTAAGATGAAAATATCATGGGTTCGAATCCCGTTAAAGCCTGAATTTTTTCAGGTTGGTTTTTCAACCGCTTAATTTGATAGCAAACTCGACTGCGAGGATCATATTTCACTTACGTTTCATCCGCATTTCACATACAATGTATATGACTTCCATGGATTCATTTTCATAACTACATTTACTCATACATGAAATTGCTCTTGGAACACTAAGATGAAAATATCAAATGATTCCTCCAAGGAAAAACAAACTAAAATCAGTTTTACAACGATTTTTTCCGAGACACAGGAGAAACTTGAAAAAATAGCCATTTTTTTCAATTTGCACAAGTCCATTTCCATCCTGGCCATCCTCAATTAAATTAATGCTCTTTTTTGGGCACTAGTTCAATATTTGTTAATAAAACTGGACCATTTCCATGATTGAAACAAATATGTTTTTTTATTTTTCAAAGTGATGCTAAAAATATGTGACATTGCTCCTAAACAATTATGGTAAACCAAGCCGGGTATGTTTAAGACTGTTTACTCTTTCTCTGTAAAATAAACATTTACACTGACGGTCCTCAGAGTGAGCCAGTGAGCATCATTGAGTAAGCACCATTGCTCATCTACTAAACGTTAAGCTTGTACAAGTTTTTTAATTTAAATGAAAAGTAGTTTATAGGTTTTACCGAATAGCGCTTGTGTCGTATAATAAGATATTGGTCATGTCGGTCCGTACGTCATCTGACTTCGCGCGAGCCAAATATTCTCCCATCTGCCCCTAGCTCCCACTCAGTCAATAATAAGTATGGCCTAATTGCACAAAGAAATTGCAAAACGCCTTATATCAATTTCTATATCAATAGGCCATTTGCACGATGATGTCA